>PVIW01002354.1:0-126178 GCA_004026585.1 Noctilio leporinus | reverse complement strand
TCAGATTTTGTATTTAGATCTGATCTTCGATACATTTGTACATGGGGACAAATTGTAGTCTAGTTTCATTCTTCTGTGTGTGGCTTTCCAATGTTCTCAGAACTAGTTATTGAAGAGCTTTTCTTTACTTCATTGTGTGTTTTTGGCTCCTTTGTCAAAAAATTATTTGCCCATATACATGTGGCTTTTTTTCTGAGATCTAAATTCTGTTTCATTGGTCTGTTTTTCTTCCAATACTATGCTATTTTGATTGTCATTGCTCTACAGTATAATTTGAAGTCAGGTAGTATGATACCTCCAGCTTTGTTCTTTGTTGTTTTTAATAGGTTTTTGGTGGAATCTCAGCGTGTTTTTTTGTTTGTTTGTTTGTTTGTTTTTTAACAGAGTCCTGCCATCTGCAAAGAGTAACACTTTTACTTCATTCCCAATTGAATACCTTTTATTTCCTCTATTGCCTGATTGCTCTGGGTAGGACTCTAGTACTATGCTGAATAAGAATGATGAGAGTTGTCACCATTTTGTTCCAAATTTTAGAGGGAAAGTTTTTAGTTTTTCACTATTGAGTATGATATTGGCTGAGCGTTTGTCATATATGACCTTTATTAGATTGAGATACTTTCCTTCTATAGTCATAAATGAATGTTGTATCTTTTCAAATGCTTTTTCTGTATCTATTGATAAGATCATATGATTTTACTCTCTGTTTTGTTAATGTAGTGTATTACATTGATTGATTTTCATATACTGAACCATTCTTGTGCCTCTGGAATGAACGCCACTCGATTGTGATGTATTATTTTTTAACGTGTTATATTCAATTGTCTAGTATTTTGTTAAGGATTTCTTGCATCTGCTGCATTCATCAAGGATATTGGTCTTCAGTTTTCTTTTTTTCTTGTTTTATCCTTATCAGGTTTTCCTATCAGGATTATGTTGGCCTCATAAAATATCTTAGGAAATATTGCCTCTTCTTCAGTTTTTTAAGAGTTTGAGAAGGATAGGTATCACATCTTCTTTTGAATGTTTGATAGAATTAACTAGCAAAGCCATCTGATCCTGAACTTTATTTTTCAGGAGATTTTTGATAGTTGTTTCAATTTCCTCACTATTGCCCTGTCTATTTAGATTTTCCAGTTCTTCATGAACTGGAAGGTTACATATTTTAGGAACTTATCTATTTCTCCTAGGTTATTGAATTTGGTGGCATATAGTCCTTCATAGTATTCTAGTATGATTCTTTGTATTTCTGTGATGTCTGTAGCAATTTCTCTTTTTTGATCTTTTATTTTGTTTTTATATGTTTTTTTCCATAGTGAGTCTAGCCAAGGGTTTACTAATTTTATTAATGTTTTCAAATAACCTATTCTTTGTTGTATTAAATTTTGTGTAGTCTTTTTGTTCTCTATTTTATTCAATTCTGCTCTAATTTTTATTATTTTCTTTTTTCTGCCGACACTGGGCTGCTTTTATTCTTCTTCTAGCTCTTCAAGTTGTAATGTTTACCCTGGCCAGTTTGGCTCACTTGAAGTGTTGTCCCATAAACCAAAAGGTTGTATGTTCAATCCCCAATCAGAGCACATGACTGGGTTGCAGGTTCAGTCCCCAGGTAGGGCACCTATGAGAGATAAGCAATCAATGTTTCTCTTTCACATCTAAGTTCCTTTCCCTCGCTCTCTCCTCGTTTCCCCTCTCTCTAAAATCAATAGGCTTGTGCTCAGATGAAAATAAAAAGAAAAAGATGTAATGGTATGTTATTGAGTTGAGATTTTTCTTGTTTCTT
This sequence comes from Noctilio leporinus, assembly GCA_004026585.1. Taxonomy (NCBI): domain Eukaryota; kingdom Metazoa; phylum Chordata; class Mammalia; order Chiroptera; family Noctilionidae; genus Noctilio; species Noctilio leporinus. The sequence goes on along the minus strand of PVIW01002354.1, from coordinate 124,398 downwards.
CAGGTGGGTCTGTAATGATAAAACTTCCATCCTATTACTGCTTTCACTGCATCCCAGAAGTTTTGATATGTCTTATTGTCATTCTCATTTGTCTCTATAAATCTTTTATTTGTCCTTTGATCCAGTCATGTTTAGTAGTTTGTGTTTAATCTCCACACACTTGTGGGCTTCTTATTTCCTTTTGCAGTTGATTTCTAATTTGAAAACATTGCAGTCAGAGAATATACTTGATATGATTTCATTGTTCTTAAACTTGTTCAGGCCCATTTTGTAACTCAATATATGTTCTATCCTTGAGAACATTCTATGTGCACTGGAGAAAAATGTATAATCTGATGTTGTGGGATGAAAGGCTCTGTAAATGCCAATTATGTCCTTTTGGTCTAATGTTTCATTTAAGGCCAATATTTCTTTATTGATTTTCTGTTTGGATGATTTATTCAGAGCTGTCAATGAAGAATTTAGGGCCCTACCATAACTGTGTTTTTATTAGTTACTCCTTTTAGTTCTGTTAGTAGTTGTTTTATGTATTTCAGTGCTCCCTGATTGGGTGCATATATATTAAAAAGTGTTATGTCTTCTTAATGTAGTATCCCTTTTATAATGATAAAATATCCATCTTTGTCTCTTGTTACCTTTGATATCTTGACATCTATTTTGTCAGTTATAAGTATGGCTATACTAGCTTTTCTGTGGATGCTATTTGCTTATAGAATCATTTTCCACCCTTTCATTTTGAGTCTATCTTGGTCTTTGTAGCTTAGATGTGTCACAGGCAACATGTGATTTTTTTAAATCCAATCTGCTATTCTGTCCTTTTTATTGTTGAATTTGGTCCATTTACATTTATGATGATTATTGATATATGAGGATTTTCTATAGCCATTTTATCTTTTGTCTTCTGGTAGCTTCCATTGATTCTATACCTTTGCATTTCTGCCTGTTGTTTTTGTTTGATAGTATTTCCAACTTCTTCTTCTGTTTTCCAGTTGGTAGCACTGAATTACAAGGGTTTTTTTTTGTTTGTTTGTTTGTTTTGTTTTTTAGCTCTCTTGCACTTCTCTGCTTTATAGATGTCTAAGGGGTGGTGGAAAATGACCTGTGTTCTCTGGGAATGTGGCTGCCTCCCACGTGATATGGTACTCTGGTCTCAGGGGACCAACTCTTCAGGGGAATGGGGTGAGTGGTTGCCATTAGTTTATGAAAAATAAAGTTTCATATATACACCTCTGTGCTTCATCCCTGCCCATGTCTCTGTGCTTGCTGCAACCTGTACTGTTCACTGCTACAACAATGCTCACTAAATCTCTTTGCTCCTCCTGGCTGAAGATAGTGTCATCCACAGCCTGATTCTTCTCTTCTCCAGGCTGTTCCCTGGCAGTGAGCTCTGCACTTCAGGGCTGTGTCCACTCAGGCTCAGCTCTTCTCCCTTCCTACCTCCCCATTTTGTTTCCAGTTGCCCACGATTAGATGTTTCAATGCTCAGTTCTCAGACAAGTTTGTACATTGAGCAGGGGATCCTTTGTTGAATTACAGCTGTTCAAATAGTTGAAACTTAAAGCAGAGAGATCAAGGGAATCTCTCATACCACCATTTCTCTGTTGTCACTTTTTAAAAAAGATTTTATTTATTATTTTTCAGAGAAAAGGGAAGGGAGAGAGGGAGAGACATCAATGTATGGTTGCCCTTCACCTGCCTCCAGCCACAGACTGGGCCAGAAACCTGGCTTGCAACCTGGTCACGGTGCTCTAGCTGGGAAACAAACCAGCAACCTTTGGGTTTGCAGGCCGGTGCCTTATCCACTGTGCCACCAGCCAGGGCTTGTTGTCACATTTTAAAAGTATATTTTATTGATTATGCTGTTACATTTGTCCCAAATTTTTTTCCCTTGGCTCCCCTCCACCCCAAATCCCTATTCCCTCCCAGAGTCCCAGCCCCCTTGGTTTATGGCCATGGGTTGTGCGTATTCTCTTGATTTTACCCTTTCCTCTATTATTCTTAATTTCTCCTTATCTCGTACCCACCAGTTATTTTCCTAATCCCTGCATCATTTTGCTGTTTCACCCCTTTCCCCCTCCCAACTGAGAACTCTCCCAATGATCCTATACCTATGATTTTGGTCCTAATGTGGTGGTTTGCTTAGTTTTTGTTTTTATTTTTACACTTAAGGTTCCGTTATTGATCGTTGTTAGTTTGTTGTCATTTGAATGTTCATAACTTGACGCTCTTTTTCTTAAATAAATCCCTTTAACATTTCATATAATAATGGCTTGGTAATGGTGAGTTCCTTTAGCTTTACCTCGCCTGGGAAGCACTTTATCTGCCCTTCCATTCTAAATGATAGCTTTGCTGGATAGAGTAATCTTGGTTGTAGGTCCTTGCATTCCATCACTTTGAATACTTCTTGCCAGTCCCTTCTTGCCTGCAAAGTTTCTTTTGAGAAATCAGCTGATAGTCGTATAGGAACCCTTTTGTAGGTAACTGTCTTTTTTCCTCTTGCTACTTTTAAGATTCTCTCTTTATCTTTAATCTTTGGCATTTTAATAATGATGTGTCTTGGTGTGGTCCAATTTGGGTCTAGGTTGTTTGGAACTATTTGCTTCCTGGACTTGTACTCTATTTCCTTCACCAAATTTGGGACATTTTTCTTCATTATTTTTTCACACAAGTTTTCAAATACATGCTCTTCCTCTTCTCCTTCTGGCACCCCTATGATTTGGATGTTGGTATGTTTAAAGTCATCCCAGAGGTCCCTATGCCTCTCTTCATATTTTTCAATTCTTATTTCCTCTTTCTGTACTGGTTGACTATTTCTTCTTCATGTTCCAACTTGTTTATTTGCACCTTGTTTTTCTTTTATTCAGCATTGATTTTGTATAGAGTTTTCTTTGTTTCACTTAGTATAGCTTTCACTTCTTCCTTTCTGTGTTTGTCATACTCAAGCATATCTGTCAAGTCTGTGAGCATCATAATCACCAGCATTTTGCACTCTGCATTTGTTAGGTTGGCTATCTTCTCATCACCTAATTATCCTACTGGAACCTTGATCTAGTCCCTCTTTTGGGCCATACTTCTCTGTCTTCTAAACTTGATAGTCTCCTGTGTTTGCCTCTATGTCTTAGGTAGAGCTATTTCATCTGTTACATTATAATGGGTGGAGCCTCAGGTGTTTGTCAGTGTGATGCAACCTATTTCACCGTGTTGTGGTGCTGTATGTGGGGGAGGGGTCCCAGAGGGAACAATGCTGTTTGCTCAGCACTCACCACTTTACTGTGCACTTCTCCCATTTCCTGAATCATATTGGCACATGTCTAGTTGTTGCCCTGGTTCTGGTACCCAGAATGGGTGCATTTGCAGATGTTCTAGGACAGTGGTGGCCTCTAAACAAATGAACTCTGCTGAGAGACCAGCAGTTTCTTCCTCCACTGTTTTTCACAGTCAGAAGCAATGAAGCCTTATTTATCCTAGTGCTGAAATTGGGAGCTGCATGATCTGATCTGAGGCTGGGATCACCCACAGGTGTCCCTCCCAACTTTTATAATATGTGACTGTTCTTTCTGCTAACTGGCTACAGCCACTGCCTTGTTGCCACTGCTGCCACCATCGCAACACACCATCCTCTCTGCCCTGGCTCTGCCCCTCCTACCTGCCTGGATGAGTATATTCTTTATATCTTTGTTTATTGGACTTCCATGCAGTTTGATTTTCTGGTAGTTCTGGTTGTTTTTATTTTTAAAGTAGTTGCATTCCTTCTTATGGTTATGGTGGGTGGTGAAGCATATCTACTTACACCTCCATCTTGGCTGGCAGTCCACTAGGTGTTTTTAACTAATTATCATTAAATACTTTAAATTCACTATTATGCCCATAGTTAACCAGTAGTTACATTACAGTCACTGATGTAGAGAGTAGTGACTGCTCTACATGTGTCTCCCCAGAACCAATGTTGATCTGAAATTTATGAGGTTTGTGGCCAGTTATTTTGGTTGTTGTTGTTCTTCTTCCACCCTTCTGTTTTCTATAACTTGGTTTTCTTTTCTAATTGGCAGATAAGGGATGCTTCTTTACATTAGACTGATAACTTCCTGGTTAGGCTCTCAGCTGACATCTGTTGTCCCCATTTGTTGGAAGGTAGAAATATGGACATCATGACTATTTCAGCTCAGGGTATTCCTGTTAACACACTAATATGTAGACTTTTGTTAAGGAAACATTTTGGATGGTATTATATATCCCCAACTCCTTCTCTGTCAACAAGTGTATTTTATACTTCAATACAAAGAATATTTCTGAATTCCTACCAAATGCCAGATAGTTTATTAGATGCTGGATAGTTCTGATTTTTAAAAGGCTCTGTCTCTTATTGATGGTTTTATAGGCAATGAAAAAATCAGTTTACTATAGTATCAATGATTTTTATTAAATTTATCTTCATCTTACCATCCTGTGTGATTACTCTCCCTAGGTTCCTCTGACTTTTCTGGTCATTCTTCCTTTGTTCCCATTGCTGGCTTCTCTCTTGCTGTCAGTCCTGTACATGTAAGTGTGTTCCAACACTCTGTATTTTATCTTCTCCTCTCTAATTGTACATATTCTCCCACTGTCATCATTTACTTCATCCCAGTGACTGATAGAGATACTTCTAACTAAAATATCTCCTGCATTCCAAACCTGTATTTTCCAATTTACTGGGCATCCTTTCTTTTTTTGCTAAATGCTTTATTCTCTTTCCATTGGCACCTTGTATCACCACCCAAGCCTGGCAGTTAGCCCAGTATGCCCCTCCACCCCTCCTTTCACTCCCTACATTCAGCTAGTGATAAAGCCCTACCAATTCTTTTGTTTGTTTCTCAAATGTTTCTCCTGATTTCCATCAGTACTTCAACTTCCTTAGCTTTGGCTTCCTTTTTCTCTTCCCTGAGATATTACCAAAATCTGTTAGACCTTCCTGTCCCCTCTTGCCTTCTCTTAATTCTTTCTTTATACCAGAAAAACCTTTATAAATTATTTTATAAAACTTAAAGCCCACCCTGGCTGGTGGCACAGTGGATAAGGCACCAACCTGCAAACCTGGAGGTCACTGAATCCATTCCCCAGCCAGGGCACATAACCAGGTCTCCAGCCAGGTCTCCAGCCAGGTCTCCAGCCAGGTCCATAGCTGGAGGCAGGTGAAGGCAACCATACATTAATGTTTCTCTCTCTCTCTGCCTCGCTTCCTTCCCCTATCTCTAACAATAATAAATTCTTTAAAAACAAACACAAAGCTCAAAAAGTAAAATATAATATTCTTATGATTTAAAACCTTTAATGATTCTTTATTAACTATATGATAAACGAAATTCCCTGTTTGGGTCTGATTCTCCAAATTTTGACTCTTGTTTATCCCTGCAGTCTTATTACATGATTCCAGTTCTCCTTATTCTCATGTCCCACTCCCAATAACATATGCACATCACCCATTTCCAAATCACAGGCAATTACTTCCATGTCTTGCCTCACACTAGGAAATCCATTATTTTCTTTTCCCAAAGAACCCACCTTCATTTACTAAGACAGTTCATGTACTCCTATTTAAAAAAAAAAATTTTTTTTTAAAGATTTTATTTATTATCTGCAGAGAGAGAGGAAGGGAGAGAGGGAGAGAAACATCAGTGTATGGTTGCCTTTCACCTGCCTCCAGCCACGGACCTGGCTGGAAACCTGGCTTGCAACCTGGTTATGTGTCCTGCCTGGGAATTGAACCAGCGACCTTTGGGTTTGTAGGCCAGCACCTTATCCACTGTGCTACCAGCCAGGGCCATGTACTTCTATTTTTATTTGAAGTTGTTTTTCCTGTTAGGTAAATTTGACCCCTCATGTGCTTGTACCTTCACTGTGCTATGTACATAATTTCATTAAGCACCCAAGCTACACTATTGAATTATCTGCTGCACATATAATATATTATATTATATTTATATTATAATATAAATTTATTGAGGACAAGAAAAGAGTTAAATTCACCTGTGAGTTCTCAGTACTTAACAGCACCTGGTCTGTAGAAAACACTAACTACATGTTTATTGACTGATAGAATAAAAGAATGATGGAAAAATTCATGTTTATTTAATGTTACTCAGCTACATATTTGTATGTTTATAAACTTTTTCTTTGTGGGAATAAATATCTGATTCTCTGAAGACTATTGTACTAGTTGTTTCTCCTTGAAGTTACTAATATAGTGATATGGATTTGGTAATTAATTTTACTCTTTTAGATGTGGTATAGCCCATGTCAAAAATTAGTTATTTTACATCAAAAGGCTCTGAAGGAAACATAATGCAAATTTCCTGTTGTATGTTACCACGAAGTTTGGTGGACACAAAGATTTTTTGGCTGCCCAGCATCTGAATCCCCTTTCTATGTTTTCTTAAATTTTATTTTTCAACTGCAGTTTACATTCAATATTATATGTACATATTAGTTTCAGTTGTTCAACATAGTGGGTAGATAATCATATCATTTACAAAGTGATCCCCCCAATATTTCAAATACCCTATGGCAATTACAATATTATGGACTGTTTTCCCTAGGCTGTGGTTTACATCCCAAAGACTATTTTGAAAATACCAATCTGTACTTCTTGAATGACCTTTTTCATCCAGCCTCTTTATCTGTCTGACTTATTTCATTTGGCATAATATCCTGTAGGTCCTCCATGCTGGTGAGAGGCAGGGCCTGAATCCTACTAAAGCTACAGAAAGTCCAGTTAATTCGAATTCCAGCTTCTCTCATGAATGAGATCTAGGCTTGCCTAACAGCACCCAAATCCTCCTGTTATTCTAAATGTGAAGGCGTGACACAAAAACCAGAGATGGTGGGCTGCATTCATTTGTGCAGCAACCACACCCATTTCCCAGGTGGTCAGCAGCAACCAACTTCATTTCCTGTCCAGTGGCAGAGAAAACAGTGACTTCACCTAACAGGTCCTCTGGCCCTGGCACCTTCCTGGTGTTTCCTTCTTCCTGCTCATTCTCCAAGCCTTGCGCTCTAGTCTTCTAAGGAGTTTCCCAAGTTACACCAATCTTTCTGGTAAAATCCTTCAGGTTTAATTGGCCACCCAGTCTCTATTTCTTTCTGCTAATACAATTGACTAATAACTTGTAATGATTTTTACTCATGCAAAATGGTTTGAGTGGAAGGCTATCTGCTAGTATCCCTCTAATTTAAAAATGAATATTTAATTCACTAAATACATTGGGCACTGCTCTTCCAAGTAAGGACTACAAAAGCAAAATGTCTTCTAACGCAACACCAGGGAGCAGACTGTGGGTAAATGGCTCAAGTAATTTATGGAAAATAGCCATGGTGTGCCTTCAGATATTTCCCTCTTCTGCATTTCCTTCCCCAGGTGCCATCTGAAAGGAGAATAGTAGATGGCTAATGAAGGTGTTCTCTGTGGAATTATAGACAGCCTGAAGAATAAGGAATAGAGCAATTGTCTGCAATCATAACCAGATGTTGCAAAGCTCTATGAGCCTTAATGGCTGTTGTTTCAATACAGCTTTTTAGGAGGAAAAAAAATCAATAACACTGAAATAAGTTATCTATGGGAAGCATTTACTGGCCATTTTTCATGAGAAAAATTACTGTACAGAGACTTAATTGTGCTCTTTGGTTATAGTTTGAAAAGTTAAAAAGCAAAAGGATGATGTTTATAGTTGCATGTTTGGCTTTTGTGAGAAGTTTTATGAATTACCATTAGGATATCTATAGTGCATTTACTATTGAAAACTAGTAAATGTGTGCTGTTGGACTATAAGCAACTTAAATACATGAGAGAAAAACTACATCCTGTTCAGCTGAAAACATGTAGTACTAAATGGAACAGCTGTAGGGCCTCAAGATTTGAATATGTCAAAACTACAGATTCTTTTCTCTCTCTCTCTTTTTTTTTTTTTAAATTTTATTTAATTATTTTTAGAAAGAGAGTAAGGGAGAGAGGCAGAAAGGGAGAGGGACATCAATGTATGGTTGCGTTTCACCTGCCTCCAGCCACAGACCTAACTGGAGACCTGGTTTGCAACCTGGTTATGTGCCCTGGCTGGGGAATCGAACCTACAAACTTTGGGTTTGCAGGCCGGCGCCTTATCCACTGTGCTACCAGCCAGGGCCTCTTTTCTCTCTTTTAACTTGGACCTCTAGTGGCTACAAAAATGAGCAATCTCTGCATGAAGCCTTCCATATATTTTCCTCCTACACAGACAGCAAATTTCTGGACATGCCAGTCTGTACATTAAGTAAGAGATGCTGGCATCTTAGCAATGTTTTGTCTGTGAAATCTGGCAGTCTCTACCAGTGTTTTCCAAACGATGGACCTTGGAGCCATTCTTTGCATGGAAGTAGCTTGGAGTGCTTATTAGAAGTGCAGATTCCTTGGTCTCACTCTACTCAGTTGAATTAGAACCTCTGCGGGCCTAGTCTATCTATGATGCTTCCCAAGTAATCAATACACTCTCTAAATATTAATCACTGATAATAGCTCTCCCCTCTTAAATCTCCTTAGTACCAGAGTTAATTCTGGTCAAAATGTGAAGTACCTTTTTATATGAAAAGCCTTTACTCTCTCTTCTAAACATCTCCCTTCCTAATTTATTTGGCAGACATCTCTTCACCACTTCTCTACCCTTTTCTACATAATTCATTATCTGCTGCTTTCTCCTATTGCCTCTGCTTTCTATGATCCCAGACATTCAGAATTTGCCATCCTATTTTTTAAACTGTATCTTTTCATTGAAACAACTGTTCTGGATTTTATCCCCATAGCCAACTCATCTAAAACATTTAGGAACCACTGACAAGCTACTCCGTACTAACATGAACAGGCTGGAAATAATCCCCCAAATAACCTTTCCTTCTTGAGTACTACTCAAACATTTAACAGAACCTCCTCTGTGCACAAAGCCCCTGGCAGACTGTCTCTTCCAAGGGAGCCAATTAAGAAAGATTTTGCAGCTAGTATATGTTTTATAAATAAATATTTGTTAAAAGGGTAGTGAAAATTTCAATCCAAGTTTCAGGGAATGGTACCATTATGGTAGGTCTATGAGCTAAATGAAACCTCTAGTTCATAAATCAGGAGTGAAGAAGGCTTGTCAGTAGCAAGGTGAATGGTTTAATAGAAGACAAGTCAGAATGTGCTGTTCTGATGCTCCAAAGAAGCCAGGTAAAGTGGAAAGGTATCTACTGCCTGAGTGAGGGAGTTGAGGGCAGGGAGTATAGTGTGTAGTGCAGCATGGCAGGATAATTTGTGTATATATATATATATATATATATATATATATATATATATATATATGTCGTTGACCTGAGCAACTTGGGGGTTAGGAGCACTGACACGCTACCTCCTAACCTGTGCAGTCAAAAATCACATAAAACCTTTAACTCCTCAAAAGCTTAATTACTAATAGCCCACTGTTGACCAGAAACCTTACAATAACATAAACAGTTGCTTAACACATCTTTTTTATGTTATATGCATTATGTACTGTATTCTTACAATAAAGTAAGTTAGAGAAAATAAAATGTTATTAAGAAAATCATAAGGGCAAGAAAACACATTTATAAGACTGTACTATATTTGTTGAAAAAAATCTGCATATAGGATGGGATTGTAGAATTCCACCACATACTGTGTTGATCCTGAACAGGTCATTTACTTCCAAGAACCTGAAGCTTTTTTATCTGTAGAATAAGGATAATACCACCTACCTTGGAGAGGTGTCATAGAAGTTAAAATAGATTAAAAGCTCCTCACTGTTTATGCTTACGACTTAAATGCTCAGTGCATGTGGCTTTTATTCCATATCACAGAACAAAGGCGAGAAAGAGATCTCCATGCACCTGCTCCAGCCCACTGTTCTCTTTGCCAGTCCCTGGCCTTGCAGAACACACCGCCTCCCAAAGGCTTCACCTCTGCCATCCCTTCTTCGTCTCTGAATTCTCTTCCCCAGATTATCACATAGAGCCTCTTCCTTATACCCTGAAGTCTCTGCTCATCTGCTCAAATATCCCTCATCAGAGGTCCCTTTCTAAATCCTCTGTGTGAAATATTAAAACCATTCTCCCCAAACTTTACCTTCCCCTTACATAGCTTTTTCTCCATAGAATTTATCACCCAAAACTTCAATACATTTATTTTTGTTTGCCTGACTACCTGCAGTAGAATGTAAACTCCTGGAGGATTGGAGTTTTGTCAGCTTTATTTCCTATGTACTCCCAGAGCTTAGAACACTGCCTGGCACATAGTAGGTGCTCAGCACATACTTATTAGAATAATGAACAAACACCCCAAGTTTGAGGATAGGGCCTTTCTTTATTCTTTTATTCTCGGACAGCCTGACATAAAGCTTTGGTTTGCACTGCATAGACATTTTATAAGCATTTGTTCAAGTGTACAATTAAATGACTTTACAAATGGCAATATTTATCTGGTACCTAAAGATCCACTAACTGACTGTATTTTTATTGTTTACCAAACAAATCCAAGATTATGTTTTACTATAGTGAAGTGATCATTTGCTTGCTCAGTTTGGTGGGAAGGGCCTGACCTTGGACATGTGAAGGTCTAAACTGGAGATAAAAAGGAGGGAATTGGCCCTGGAAACATTGAGGAGGAAGAATGTAAAGGGAATTGACCACAGCTGCATGTGTGTGTGTGGGAGAAGAAGCTGACTGCTTTCACATCCAGCTGACATTAATATATTTGAGTGTGTTAGTAAGCCTCATCTTTAAATGAGTCTTTAAACTATTTTCTCTCTAAGTTCTGCCCATGCCGAGCTGGGATCATTTACCTTATTACTCTCAAAAATTAGTGAAAATGCTGCTCCCATTTTCCATCTTTTAGCTATTTGCTGAAAGCACCCATGCAGTGATTGTCTTATTATTGGAATTGCCCATGTAAGATTTTGGGGAAATAGAGAAAAAGTATCTGCTTTTCCTTCAGAATGTGAAGCATGATGTTCTAGGTTGTAATAGGAACCAAAGGCCCTTGATTTGATTTCATTCTGCCATGGATAAAGACAATCATGATGGTTTTGTTGCTTTAGTGAAGAAGAAAATGTTACCCACATGCAAGATACTATAGGAGAAAACAAATCCAGAGAAACATTACAGTTAGCTTACAGATAAAGAAATAAAGAAGGCAAACCACATTTGGGAGAAGTGATCCTTATCCAGGAGACATTTCATGTTAAGTGGTAAAGTCTGTTAATTCAATAACAAGACTTAGGGGGAAAGTCTACTATCTTTATTTCTTTCCAGTTTTTTAAAAATTAAATTTAATGGAGTAACACTGGTTAATAAAATTATATAGGTTTCAAGTGTACAATTCTACATAATCTGTATATCGTGTCATGTGTTTGCCACCCCAAGTCTCCTTCCATTATGATTTATTCCTCCTTTACCTCTTCTACCTCCCTCCCACCCCATTTTCCCTCTGATAATCATCATACTGTTGTGTCTGTGTGGGTTTTTTTTTTTCTGCTTAAGTCCTTCAGCACCCCAACAGCCCTCCCCTCTAAAATCAGTCAGTCTGTTCTCTGTATCTGTGAGTCTGTTTCTATTTTGTTTGTTTATTTTGTTCATTAGGTTCCATGAAATCATATGGTAATAGTCTTTCTCTGACTGGCTTATTTTACTTAGCATAATACCCTCTAGGTCAATCCATGCTGTTGCAAAAGGTATGATTTCCTTATTTTGTATAGACAGGTACAATAGTGTTCTATTATATAAATGTACCACAACTTTTTTATCCATGTAAACTACTTCCAAATCTTGGCTCTTGCAGTGAACATAGGGGTGCATGTATTCTTTTGAATTAGTGCTCCAGAAGTCTTTGGATATAGTACCAGAAGTGGTATTCCTGGATTATAAGGTGATTCCATTTTTACTTTTTTGAGAACACTCCATAATGTTTTCCACAATGGCTGCAGCAGTCTGCATTCCTACCAACAGTGCACTAGAGGTCTGTTTTTGCCACATCCTCGACCAGTACTTCTTGTGTGTTGATTTGTTGATGATGGTTGTTCTTGCTGGTGTGAGGTTGACCACACAGCAGAGCATGGTGGGGCAGTTTGACCCACCTCTCTGGGCCTCCATGCCCACATCTTTGACAGACAGGAATATGTTTCTGAGTGTTCTTTGTCTACCTTTCTTATTACTACTCTTCTCAATATTATTTGCTCTTTCCTAACAACTATTTTGAGGACAATAAATTGCTGAATTAAAGTGTTTTAAATATTAAACTATTATCTAGGAGAAAACAACAAAATGTAGCTCCTGAGAAACATGATAAAGAAAATGAATCTTTACCTATTATCACTTCAGTCTCAGGATGTCCTGTTAAGCATTTAAAATATTACTTAAAATTAATCAAAAGGCAAGCAAGCACTGCAGTTAGTACTTAAAAACTTCATCAAAACTTTTCAAATTTAATTTTCCAATCATTTAAAATTTTGATCACTTGAAATACCCTATGTATAAGTCAGCCTTAAGCTAACACTTCATGGAAAGCTTGAACAAAATACTTCACATTTCTAAATTATGATATATATTAGTACTTCTTAGATTAAACAGGAAAAATTGTCACCATGATCGATGACTTGACTAAAACCAATTGTATCTTTTGATTGGAGCTTTTGAGCTTTTAAGCTAAAAGAATGAATAGAACTATGGATTGAACATATGCTAGTATTTTACAAGAACACTAGCAGGAAAGTATCAGTAACTGATATGCGATTTCATGAAACTTCCACTCAAAAAACTTGCATGGTCACATCAACAATACCATAGCAGCTTGTTAATATAAGAAAACACATACATGTGTCAATCAAATAATATATGGCATGATTAGTATGTCCCCAAATTACATCAGTTCTCTCTCCTTTCATGGCTCTAATTTTACATTTCAGTGTTCCAAATTGATCTTCATTGTGGTTTTCCCTTGATAGCTAAGAAGGATTGGTTCCAGAACTGCCCCCCACTACCACCCCACAGGTACCAAAATCCGTGGATGCTTAAGTCCCTTATATAAAATGATGTAGTATTTGCATACAACTTATGCACATTCCCCCATATACTTTTTAAAAGATTTTATTTATCATTTTTAGAGAGAAGGGAGGGGAAAGAGGCAGAGAGGGAGAGAGACATCAATGTGTGGTTGCCTTTCACCTGCCTCCAGCTACAGAGCTGGCTGGAGACCTGGCTTGCAACCTGGTTATGTGCCCTGGCTGGGAATCAAACCAGCAACCTTTGGGTTCACAGGCCAGTGTCTTATCCATTGTGCCACCAGCCAGGGCTTCCCCCATATACTTCATATCACCTCTAGATTACTTATAATAAAAGCCTAATAAAATTTAAAGCTATGTGAATAGTTGTCATCCTGTAGTGTTTAGGGAATAATGACAAGAACAGAAGCCCGTACCTGTAGCTGTTTAGTACAGGCTCGATCATCATAGGCCAAACTACATGTAGTACAATCAGCAACAGCGTCACATTTTTCCCCAAATATTTTGAATTTTCAGTTGATTGAATCTACAGATGTGGAACTCTTGGATACAGAAGACTGACTGTATTTGGATAGTACTACCACAGCAATTTCAAGAAAATTGTTTCACTTTGCATTTTCATCAAGTTCAGGGTTTAAATGCACCATCTCTTTACTTCTTACTTTGTTCTCTACACAGTTTGAAGAAAAATTTTAACTACAAGAGGATGTGTAACTTAACTCCTTTACAGTGCATTATTTGTAAAAATGTCTACAAGGTCCTATCCCAGGAAATATATAGAGACTGCTATGCCTTTCAGTGAAAAGAGCCTCCTCACCCTCATTCCCCTCATCCCACCAAAGGCAAGAATCATGGACACCTCATTACCTACCATGCTGCTTTCTAAAAGCCCCTGCTGACAGGATCAGCCTGGCGTGTACCACTTAATTGATTCTTAGTGTCATGAATGTGCTTTCTGTCCACATTGAAGTGCACCTTCCCCTCATCTCTTGATAACTAATTCACACCACGATGTTGTCCTTTGAAGCAAGGCACTGCTTAGTGTAAAGAAATGAGAAAAAAAATTTTAAGGCATTGTGGCATGGTGAGAAAATAATCATGAACAAAAATAAAAGCATTGCCACATGTGCATAAGTATCCATTCTTTCTCTCAATAGCATCTGTAGAATATCTCCCAGGTCTCCAAGACTTGCCTTACTGGCTACACTTCCTGATAGAGCTATGAAGAAGCATAGGATACTCGTCGGTCGCTTCCAAACATTCATGTACTTTTCTTTCGAGATGCAGAACAAAATGAAACTCCTTCATTTCCTGTGAAATGCGAAGGGATCATGGGACTTGCTTTGGCCCATAAACTGGGTGCTGAAGCGTCAGGAGCCACAAGCAAGCACCACATCAGTCACCATGCTCTCTTTTCCTCCCCTTTGTAATCTTGTTGGCACAGAGCTAGAGGCCTTGTAGCCCAGGTCTCTGTGTGGAGGCTAGAGAGCAAGGCTCCATCCCCAGCATCTCATGATAAACAAGTAGCATGAGCAGGAAATATGTCTTTGTTGTTTATAGCCAGCAATTTCCATCTTTTTCATCTTGTAGCACATGTGAACAAATTAGTAAAACTCCGCCATACACCAAAAATATAATTTTTGCCAATCTGACAAAAAATAGGTATCATTTTTTATTTATTCACATTAGATGGCTATTGTATTGGCAATTTTTTTTTTTTTATTTGACAATCCAATGGAAAAGAGGTGAGAGCTCCTGACTAAACAGTCAGGTACAGCATGTTTTAAAAATTCTTGTAGCACGTTGGTTGAAAATTTCTGTTTTAAGCCAATGAAATTCTCAAGTGGTTTGTCATTATAACAAAATCGATCCTATCCCAACTGGTATAAGAATTACATTAAATAGAATGCAGAATTGTTCCAAAAAGTTCGAAGACCCTATAAATATAAGCTCTCATTTCCATGAGAGATGCCTTTTGTTATTCATAAGACAGATTCTACGTTTATTTCGTTCATTACAAGCAATTTGAGTTGTTCGGTTCAGTCTTGATATTTGTCCTTCATAAATCAAAAGGGTTTTGTTAGTAAATATATTGATAAATAAAGAATTCTGGAAGCTAAGTAGCTTCCTTTTAAAGTGGGACATGTTATCACAGGGAAGCAGGACAAGCCATTTGGTGAAGCTAAGCACTTCTAGGATAAGGGATCCTTCTGACTTTCCATGCTGGGGGTCCATGGAGATTCATTAATGGAGTAAGAAGTTGCAGACAGCATTGCTGGGCAATTTGACCCTCATGTCACTTTGTGCCCATCTCGTTGTCTTCAGGTATTTTGCTTGGTTACCCAACATGGGTCCTGATTAAGTTGCAAGAGTTTAGAATGAAAAGCATTTTCCGTGACTGGCAGGCTGTAGTTCTAAGCTATATTTAAAGTTACAAGCCCAGCTATTCGGAGGCTTAGAATAGGTAGGAGTTGTATAACTTAATATACTCATTGGGAATATAATGATTTGAAAAGCCCTAAAATACGTATGAAAGGGATAAAAGACCCTAAGATGTTTTTCCATTATGTGCTTCTGAAAGGCTAGTATTTTCCCCTTTCTTTTCCCTTTGTTATGTTTCCATGTAATTGAATTTCACCTTCTGCTCCATTAACCTTCAAAGGAACTATGTAACAGGTGCTCCTCTCAGGTAGTCAGGGCCCTCCAAAGATGCATTAACAATGAACTGTTCATCAATGCATTAAACATTTTTTAAAGGGGCTGTTAATAATTAGTGGTGTTAAAGGTTCATTGTATGAGGAAAATAATAATAATAACTCTTACTGACACCTTGAAAATAAGCAACATATTTATTGATTTAACCTTACAAAGTGAACTTCTAATCTAGTTAGAACAACAATTTTGATTCAGTTCAATATTGCTACCATTATTTGATACTAAGTCACAGGACTTCTTAAATCCTAATGTTAAGTGGCACTTACACCATAAGGAGATTTTTTCCCCCTAAAAGTAGCCCCTAATATATAGATGTTTTGATTTCTATAGTTGCTCATATGGGTATGAATAAGGTAGTCAAAGAAAGTCTTCTCATTCTGATCAGAAGAATAGTCACTATTTTTAAAAATCATACTCTGCATCTCTGACAATCTGCTTTATTTGGGGAGGAAAAAATGGTATTCAGTTTGATGGTTTTTTTTCCTCCCAGGGATATTAGCAGAGTGCATGTGATATAGAGTGCCCTTTTTCAGGGCTTTTTAAGGACAGTATTCTGATCTGTAAGGCTTAACAAGCATCTTTTTTTCAGCCTGAGCAAGCAATAAGAGCACGCCTTCGCTGGGCCAACCAGGAGTCTGAAGAGATCAGTCAGCTTCACTTCTGAGGCGTACTGCTCCTCTTGAAGTAAAATGCAGAATCAAGAGAATAAAACTATTGGGCTGAACTAGGGGCAGCATACACATGAGATGCTCCGCTAATAAAATCAGTAGGAGAAAATATTTACACATTTTAATATGCCCTAGTATTCTATTTTTGTTTCTCACAGTGCCATCGTTGGTATGGAAGGTATCTGTTCAAACATGACCAGCTGCTTGAAAAATTTATTTTAAATATGTATAATGAGTGTATATTATATGTCAAGATCCACATACACTAAGGAAGAATGGCGTAATTTTATTTTCTCTTGTGAAGTTTAGATTGCTAAACGTTTCTGATCCAACAAACTGATCATTTTTGACTCCAAACTTCCAGTTGACTGCCCTTCCTGAAATACCCTTTGTGCTTCCTTAATCTTGAAGCAACTTGCATTTTGCTAAGCTAGTCACACCAGTTTTTTCCTTTTTTTCTGTTTTTGCTGAAAGAAAAATTGGAATGTGGCCAAGCTCGGTTATTCAGGAGACTCAGGGAGAGATGTTTTCCTCATGAAATAGTCATTCTACTTCTTCCGAGAAAATGCAAGTGGTTCCTTTCAGTATAGGTCCAGGTTGATATTGTCTTGCTGTAAAATTTCAAAATTGTCTGTTTTGAGATGGAAAACTAAGTTGGGTACACAGATAACTAGTTTAGCTAAGGAAGGAAAGTGAAGGCCATCACCAAGCAAAAGCATAAGAACATTACAAGGAAGGAATTATAATTATCTCCTGAAAGTATCTAAGTAAAGCAGTTGCAGATATTGAAAAGTCTCATCACAGATCCTAGGTGGAATTTCACTTGCCAATTCCTTGATTTTTTTCCCTTGAAAATGTGATCTCACTCCAATAGTGACAATATTATAAGCTTTAACTAGTAAAGTATCAAAGTGAATAAAAATATTTGAAATAAGTTCACTAAATAAAAAAAATACTGTCATTATTACAATACCAAATTACAAATTAAAAGCTATCTCAACAGTGATGTAAGACATAATACATTTTTATTGGCTATTGACATAGTAAGTAGGTATGAAAAACATCAGTTTAAGTTGATTATTTGATTACAGTAATTATCTGCTGTGTATAAGACAATATGAAAGCTAATATATGCATAATTATATGTGCAAATGAAAACCCACAGAAACAATAAAAATGTTTGGTAAGTTTACCAGGGCCTTCAGAGCCAGCATTGACTAATTAATAGCATTAACTCAAATGAACAATCAAAATTTACTTTTCAAGTAATTCTTGAAAGCAGAACCAAAAAGTAATCTTAAAAAAGAGGAAAAGAAACCCTGTAAAGTAAATCTACCATATCATTTCAGAAAAATACTATTGATGACGATTGAACTTACAATTTATGAAAACAGTAAAGATACCAGCTGTTTTACACTGATGAATAATTATTGTTACCTTGTAGGTATTAACTATATGTACACTCACCCTCTGAGCCTCATTTTCCTCACACATGAAGAGGGGAAAGTAGTAATAATCTCTGTTCTATAGAATTATGTGAGGACTGTCTGAAATGATGTACCTGAAGCATTAAGTCAAGTGCCCTGGCCACAAAATGTTCTTTCAAAAAACAGAATCCAAGTCATCTTTCTCCCAAGTCTTCCTAATTGCACCAAGAATAAAATGTAGACCTTCTGCGAAGACCTTGTGGGCTCTAAAACATCTGACACTTGCCTACATCTCTGTTCTCACCTTATTCCACGCTCCCTTTGCTCAGTGTGTGCCAGACACACAGGCTGGCTTTCTTCTGGCAACTTGAACCCATCACAGAAAGTTTCAGTTTAGTTTCCTTGCACCTCTTGTTGCCTCTTCTTGAAATTATCATCCTTTAGGTCTTTTTCCCCCTCATAGCACCATTGTCCATAAGGGTGAAAACCTATAAACAATCCAGAAGTTAAACAGGAAAATGGACATCAAAAACTGTGATATACTCAGACCTTGTACAGCAATGAAAATGAACAGCTGCTACATGCACCGATGTAGATGAATCTCAGTCACCAAGGAGAGTAAAATGGGTTACAGGCAACTATATACATTTCCTTTATCTAAAATTAAAAGCATGCAAAACAAAACAAATTATTGTTATTTAGGTTCAGTTTTTTAAGCATCTAAAATTCTGCTGTGAAAAATTAAATTATACCAACGTGACTAACACATTGAAGTAAAAAATTTCTTTGGTTATACATATGTATATATACAGATGCCTATCCTGGCATGTGGTGCTAGAACACATAAAACTTTGCCATTAACACAAGTAGCAAAAGCTTACCAAAATGTCAAAATATGTTATCAACACTTCTTCACCTACTCTATGACAAATTCTGCAATACATAGAACATTTAATAATCTTCATTTTTATGACAACTTCACCAACAACTCTACCAAGTTGATTTATGTGTGATCATATTTAACAACCAAGATGCCTCATCAAAACACCCTACTTCTACAGATGTCCTGAGGACATCAATTTCTTTTGTGCCCTGTATTGTGAAAGCTCCTTATTCTCCTCAAATCTTACTGCTCTACTCAATTTATCATTTCTTAACTCCTAGTGCTATTGTTTCCTTTTTCAGCTGAAATCTTTTCCATCCCATGAAGTTCATTTTATTCCAGCTGTGGTATATACCACGGGTGTTAAGAGCATACACCTTTGGAATCCGACCTTTCTGGATCTTAGTCCATACTTACTTATTGGTACTTGAGGCTTGTAAGATTCAGGCAAAATAGTTGCTTCTTCTTAAAGCATTGCATGCATGTTTCAAGCTAAAAGAAAATAAAAGACCAAAAGTGAAAGTCCTTCTAGCCAGATGTTATCTCAGAAAAGATGCTTCCTTCAGGGACCTCCGCTTAGATTTCAGTGACTAGAATACTAGATTAAGAAAGAGCTAGGAACTGATTTATTTGGTTACACTTATTCATATTAGATGAAATAGGGACTGAGAAAGGAGTTTGTAAGAATGCCCATTGAGTCTCCCTTCAACCTTTACCATGGGAGGTTATCTCTTAGGAGGTGGGGGAGTTCCACCAAAGCAGAAGGCTTGATATGGCACCTTTACTCATTTGTTAGCTTTCAGTATACTGCCGTGCATTTAAACTCACACACTTTTGGTGAGGTATATTTATGGCTTATATTTTCTTAATAGAATGAAATCTCTTAAAAATGTCTTAAAAATACTTCTTGCAAGGACATCATGAGATGAAGATACTAATAATAATTCAGGAACTATGAACTACAAGAGAAGGTTATTATCACACATATTCTGTGATTAAAATGGTCACATTTCAAGCTAATCAGATAGAAGTCAGGCAAAACATGTTGAAATTATGAAAGACTTAAGACTAGACCTCACCTTCAATGTGTATGGGATCTTGAAATACAAGCATGAAACCATTATAGTTTGACTGAAAACACCCAGAATTTACAACATGTAAGTAGCAAGCACACAAAAAACATGAAAACCTCCTACGGCTGTTATTTTAACAATATTTAAATTTATGGGATTTTAAGACTATTACATTTTTCGATGAATATTATAAAGATTTAGAACTTTCTTCTGAAGTTTTCTTACCTAGCAGGAAAAGACAAAAAGATAGCAATAAAGAAACACTATTCCTTTCCCACAACAATGTTGGCTGAACTGATGTATGGAAAATAATATGAAGATAAACTAAAATGCATTTCTCTGTCAGCAAGTACTATTAAAAACTCATGAGGGAAAATATTGCTGCTGCAGATTTGGATAAGACAGTATTTAAATACATTATCCAGTGTGGGAGAATGGCTCTAGAGTTGGATAAAAGTTAAAATACTATCTCTCAGCGTAAGACTTTTTAAAAGATTCTCTCTTCATAATGACTACACAAATAACTGTATCTTTGTGAACCACTAATGGAATTAACTCAAAATTAGAGTGGCTTAATATATTACAAATTTATTTCTTGCCGACACTAGGTTTTCAATAGGTCTAATGGTTTCCTCCCAAGGGAGCTATCTTCCAAGCCATGACCCAGCGATCCGGTGCACTTTCACTCATGTGCTCCAACATCTCAGCACAGGTTGCTAGGTCACTGTAGCAGGACAGGATGGGGAGGGGTTTACATGTGGGGGCTTTTTCTAGGCTTGGCCAGGAAATGACTCAGATCACTTGTACTTAACATCCCACTGGCTGCAACTAGTTGATGGCTCCATTAATGGCAATATGGTGGGAAGTGTAGTTTCCTGTGTGCCCAGGGACTAGAAGAGAAATGAATACTTACAATCACCACTAACTTTTCAACATTTAATAAGCAACATAAAGTAACGGTAAGCATTATGGAACAATTTCATTGATAAAATGAGGTAAATATTCCAGAGCAAGATTATGAGATAATACAATGTCAAGACAATGTATGATGCAGATATGGAAATTCGAGATGAATCATGCATTAAAAAAATAAAACAGCCCTGGCCATTGTGGCTCGGGGGATTGGCACCAGCCTGCGAACCCAAAGGTGGTTGATTTGATTCCCAGCCAGGGCTCATAACCAGGTTGCAAGCCAGGTCTCCACTCAGGCCCATAGCTGGAAGCAGGTGAAAAGCAACCATACATTGATGTTTCTCTCCCTTTCTTTACCCCTCCCTGCTCTTCTCTCTGAAAACAACGAGTAAAATCTTTAAAACTTTTAAAAATTAGAAAAGATACAACAGCAATCGTTCCCAATCTGTTGATCATTTCTGTAAGGACAACTGACTGTTTTATGTTACCCAACATACATGTCCAAAGACAGGGCAACTAAAGGTGATTGGAAGAACTATGTGAGGTCCCAAGGTGCTTACTTTGAAGGGGACTGAGGTATCATTATCCTATGTACAACGTTCTTATATCTTGTATATTCTTAAAAAATGCCTCTATTTTTCATAATATATGGCTGGATACCTTCTAGACAGACCTCATATACTATTGGGAATAAAACTCTTAGACTTTTGAGATAAATTATGAATATAATGTTTAAATAAATTAGAAAATGATTACTTTTGAAAAATCATGCTATGGAAAAAGTATTTAGAAAACAAAAATACATAGTTATGTAGAAATACTTTAAGCATTAAAAGCACTATGGAATTACTGTCTACATAAATATATATACATAAATGTGTATATATATATTATTTAAATATATGAATATTTAAAACATTCTAAAATAGGTTTTATAAATTTTTAAGGAATTAAACAAAGACCATTAAAAAATTGGTGAATGAGATTTCAAGTAAATATTTTGAACTTATTTTGAACATTTATATTAAAACTATATACATATACCTCATGTAGAGTGAAATCATAGATTTCTTGACTTTTTCTTATTTTACTTAGCATGATATTCTCAAGATCTAACCATGTTGTCACCAATAGCAGTACTCCATCTTTTCTTATGGCTGAGTAAATATTACATTGTATATGTACCACATCTTCTTTATCCAATTGTCTCTTGAGGGACAGACACTTCAGTTGTTTCCATGTCTTGGCCACTGTGAAAAATGCTGCAATAACCATTCTTTACGTATTCATACATGTATATGCGAAGTATCTTTTCCTGCTTTAGTAACCATTAAAACAAAATATCTAAATAAACCAAGCCTAGAAAAACTTAGTACCCATGTAAAAAGCACTCAAGAGCAGTTGTGGTGTTAATGGCATAGCAATAGGGCAGCCTGTAACAGAGATCCATGTGACTTAGTGGGATTGCAAACTCAGTACCAGGAGACCAATAACTGGAAAGATCCATCTAGAGGATGGTTAAGTCATGATTATGACAAAAAATACATTAAATATGTATTGATTCAAACATTAAACAAGAATTTGTGGAACGTCAACTTTATTTTAGAAATTCTTTAGGTATAAATAGCCATGGTAACAATAATAATAATAATACTCCAGTCTTAAATACTTATTATGGGCCTAGTACTTTTATGTGTATGAACTCATTTATAACTCACAGTCCAGTGGCTAATGTGTGGCTTTTGTCCACATATTCTTGTATCAAGATTGCAAAATAGCTGCCACAGTTCCAGCATCATTTCTATATTCAAGGCAGGTATAAATGAGAGTATGAAAAGTCAAGGGCACTCCTATTATTTATTAGCATAACACTAGAATCATGCAGCAGGAAAATACTAGCTAATGCAGCCTCAGGGTGGCAAGGTGATTAGTTAAAATAATATTCTTCCTAGATTTCCTTGTAGCTACAAGAGAACATAATCCAGTCCTAGCCAAGGAGCTGAAAGTGAAAAATTTAGGGTTAAGCTTTTGAAAAAACCCTTTAAAAGGCCTGTTTATCTACCTTTGAAATTTTTTTCTTTTCCTTAGTTTTGAGAGCACTTCATACATTCTAGATATAAATTCTTTGTCAAAATATGTGATTTGCAAATATTTTCTCTCGAGTGGTGTATAATTTTTCATTCTCTTGAAATTTTTTTTCAGAGCAATATTTAAAAATGTTTTTAAGTTGCATATGTCACTGCTTTCTTTTATACATCTTGCTTTTGTTTTCATACCACAGAACCCTTTGCCTAATCCAAGGTTACAACAGTTTTCTAAAAATTGTATAGTTTTACCTTTACATTTGGACTTGTGCTCCATTTCAAGTTAATTTTTATATTGTAGAAGTCTGGATTGGGGTTTATTTTTGTTGTTGTCATTGATATTTATGAATGTCCTGTTATTTCAGCACTATTAGTAGAAATGATTATGTTTTCCATTGAATTGTCTTAGCACCTTTATGGAATATCAGTTGACCATGTTTGTATGGGTTCATTCTGGACTGTCTGTGCTATGCTGTTGATTTGTGTGTTTCAACAGGGGAGAAAAGAATGCAAACCAGGGAAGCAGGAGTAGTCCAAGCAAGAAATGATATCTTGAAACATGTGGTAGCAGCAAAAGTGAAAATAATTGGCCAGATTCTGGAAATATTAAGAAAAAGGAACACAAAAGATTTGCTTAAAGGTACAATATTGAGTGAGAGTAAAAGAGCAATGTCATGAATTTAAACCTAAATATAGAAGAACTGTCTTTCCATTTTCTAAGACTGGAAACACTAGAGGAGAGGCATATTTGAGATAAATAAAAACACATGTTCAGTTTAGAGCACATTAAGTCCTAATGGAGTGGAGTGGAGTGGAATGAAAATGCCAAGTAACCAGTTTTTTTGTTTTTTTTTTTTTTTTGTTGTTTGTTTGTTTGTTTTTATGACCAAAGTTCAGGGTAGAAATCATTGCTGGAAATATATATTTGGGAATTCCCACCAACCTAACACTATTAATATCCATGGAACTGAAATAAGTAGTCTAAAATACTTCTATAAAAGAGATGTGTGAGAACCAAGACCTGGGTACACAAATGTTTAGAGGTCTGGAAGCTGGGTATTAAGAAAGGTGAATAACAAATCATATAGAAAAGCAAAGAGAATGGCATTCTGAAGATTAATCATAGAGTCAGCCATTGATGGTCTATTAAGCTGTTTCCATTTTCATGTCATTGAACTGTTTTAATTTTCTC
Organism: Noctilio leporinus; assembly: GCA_004026585.1. Lineage (NCBI taxonomy): Eukaryota > Metazoa > Chordata > Mammalia > Chiroptera > Noctilionidae > Noctilio > Noctilio leporinus. The sequence continues at coordinate 100,398 of PVIW01002354.1, read as the reverse complement.
TGAGTATACACCCAGAAGGGGAATTCCTTTATCATTTGGTAGATCTATTTTTAGTTTTTAAAGAATCTCCATATTGTTTTCCATAGTAGTTAGACTAACATTTATATCAACAGTATGTAAGAGTTCCTTTTCCATCAATGGATGAATTGACTAAAAATGTGGTGTGTGTGTGTGTGTGTGTGTGTGTGTATACATACAATGGAATATTATTCATCTATAAAAAATATATCCTGCCATTGTGACAACATGGATGGATCTTGAGCACATTATGTGCTAAGCAAGATAAGTCAGACAGAATAAAACAAATTTTGTATGATAACACATATATGTGGAATCTAAAACAGTTGAACTTGTAAACAAAGGGAAAAAACAGAGTAAAATGGTGGTTATCAGGGGAAGGGGTTTGAGGGATAAAATTGATGGTATTTTAGGATACAAACTTGTAACAAGTACCAAATAAGCCATAAAGATGTATAGTATATTGAGTATAGAAATAATAGTATATGTAATGTGATAAATACCCTTATAATACAGCCATAGACAAAACATAAATTTATCAATACTTTGCTACATAAATGTATCAATACAACATGCTATTTTTCTTAAATTTATGCAATGTTACATGTCAAATTTATCTAATAAAATAGCTGACTGGCTAAAGAAGGTGAGGCCTGAGAAGCCATAGTGAAACTGATATAAAACCTTTCAAGAGTTGGTGGAGGTTGGTGATGATCACTTGCTTGGGTTTGATTCAAGGAATAATGGGAGGAGATGTAGATGATAGTAGGTCCAGAGTTTTGCTGTGATAGGAATCACAGAAATGTGTAGTAGCTGGAGTACAATATGGGGTCAAGGCAGTTTTCTATTGAGGTGAGATAGATTAGAGTACATTTGTATAACCTTGGCAATTATCTGGCATAAAAGTAAAAATTGGTAATGCAGGTGAAAATTGACAATTGCAAGAGAAAGTAGGATTGAGTGCTTAGGTGGACGTGTTGAGGATGGGCCTTCTAAAAGAAAAGGCATCATGCATGCAAATGGGCTGATAAATTTGGCAGTGGTAGTATGCTCTTGACATTCTCTTCTGGTTGCTTTTATTTTCTCAGTGAAATAACAAGGAATTTATACCTACTGAGCTTGAATAGGAAGCAAAGCTGTTTAAAGTCCAGGAAAACAGAGAATATATGAAATCATCTACTAGAAGAGTAGTGGAATGAATTAATGAAAGAGTTCGGGAAGATTTCTGGGTATCACTAAAGACTTGATGAACCATTTAGCTTGGTTGTGTGATTGCTCCTGTCATGTTCACCTACTCAAGGGCAGGCGTAGAGTAAGTGAGGAATTGGATGTAACCAGCTATGACAACTATGGTGGCAAGAAAGCGAAGTAACAGAGTAAAGGGGGATGCCAGGGATGATTAGAATTATCACATTATATAGCTGGGCAAAGAGCAAAGACATGGGGTTAATGAGTGAAACTATAATAGGAATTGCAAATATTTCACTACTGGATTATGAGGGCAGTTCAGTGTATTAGAGTCAGACATTTTAAGACTAAACCTAGAGGAATGTGATAGAATGAAATAAAAACACCAGCTTGAAACATCACAGGTAATAATAAATATATATGCATATATGCATGCTGGGTTGCAATATAAAATGCATTTTTTTCATGCAGATCAAAATTCTTTGTAGGCTCCCTATTTAAGAGAAGTGCTTGGTCAAACAAAGCCTGGGGCACCAGGCTCCTCTGCTTTGCTGCTACAATTTATAACTCTTCTGTTTGGGGAACAAAAGCAATCAACTCTTCAACTCTATTAGGCTTCAAATTATGGGACTCTAATTCAACTTAGATTGCAGGTGGGGGCAGAGAACATCTCTTTTTAGCATGCCATGTTTCTTTCTATCTTAGCTTTCTGACCGAAGAGATCTAGTTTAAACTCATATTTTTCTGTCAAGGCATTCTTACGGAAAACAACAAGAAATAATCAGCACACACCAACAAATAAAAAAATCTAGATTTCCTGCCATTTCCTCTAACACTGCAGCTTTAATGGGAACATGGCTTGCGTTTCAAGGTACAGCAGGTAAAAAACATTGGCCCAGTGTTTCACCACCACATGTAGTTCACCATTTCTCCAGTCTCCAGTGTGTGTGTCCTCCCTCCCACGGCTCTGCCAACTTATTGTCTTATTGTAGCATCCTACCTCCCCTTCCCACATTCCGTCTCAGTCTCAGACAGGGATAGCAATTAGTTGGATGCGGCAGGGAATACAAATCATAGTTATTTAAGCAAATGGAAATTTTATTTTACTTTTTACAAAACAGAATAGCCTGGGTCTGTTAAAGCAACTCCTCAGGACCACTGGCATTCCAGAATCTATCTTTCTACCTAGCCATCTTTAGCTATTTTCCTGTTTTCTACCAGTTTCGTGCCTATTCTTCTCTACTCAACTCTGAACAATTGGCACTGAGATTCCACAAACTATGTTTCCCAGTTCTTTTGGCAGGTGGCTTCTTGTTAAATTCTGCCAAAAAGGAGTCGCTGACGGGAGATCCTAACATGGAAGCTTCGAAGGAAGAACAGTGTGGGTTCTGGCTCTGAAAGCACGGGCAGTTGCTCTGATAGCTAGCTGGTGGTTGTAAGAACAGTGACCAGATGGTTGTACATTTCCTCTGCTCCTGGATCTCTGTGCTGGCAGGAGTAGCTTTCTTTGGAATTTCTAGCCCCTACGTACTAAACTGTGCATGAAAATGGGTCCCATTATACAGATGATAGCAGGGTTTTGTTTGTTTTGTTTTTTTACTTCACAATGTTATCATTTCCATGCATTTTATCTGGTGTGCTTATTTTATTAGTAAATGGTCTCTGCCGGAAATATCTGATACATTTTTGTTTTCCTTTGTAGAACCTAGTTGATACTTGGTACTAGTGGAAGTATCTCTGGAAAAATATAAAAATAAGAATATGAATGGACTTAAACAAAATGATTAACTCAATATCTATGGAAAACACAATAGTGATAGCCCATGGTGTGGTTAATTTTCACAGTTACTGTAAGTATAATCTGTTGAAACCTGGGAAAGAATGCCTGTAGAACACAAGGCTTGGGAAACCAAGTGGACATTGAACTAGACCATCACAAAAGTAATGATGGCATAGGATGGTAAGATGATTTGACTAGTTCTGACTACATCAGAGAGCTTCCACAAAGAAAATAACAAGATGGAGGCTTAAAAATTTCAGTCTCAGTAGAGCTGAGAGCTGAAATACTCAGAATTTGGTTTTTATAGTTTGCAAAATACAAGAAGTGGCACTCATACACTTTCCAAGTGTTTCTTGTGAAATTTAAATCCCTCATTGGGATGACGGGAGACCCTTAGAATTGGAATGGAGCAGCAGTTGGGTAAATTCTGAAAATCATCAACTCACCAATTTGCTGAGCCTCCCTTGCCAGTAGAAGAAACTCTTACCCCTTTGTAAACGCCACCAGAAGCAGGTAACTTGCAAGAAGATTCTCATTCTCCCCCAGATCTACTCCACTAAACTTAATTACTTCTAGACCCATGATCAGAGCCTCAGGACAGAAATCCCTAGGGAGAAAAAAAAAAGACAACCTAAACTTAACAAGGATAGCATTGAGTTTAAACTAAACAATAGAAAAAGGTTAATTTAAAACAGTGGAAACTTGGAAAGTATGTGTTGAAATGGATTCTAAGGTCTTAGTGAGGGTTTGTGGAGATCAGCTACTAAATGGAGTTTGGACTCCATTTCAAGGTGGATCTAAACACTTTGTGGTTGTTTCCTCATTCCTAATTATAGACTTGGAATAAACACACTAAAAAATTGGCAAAATTATTACAATGTTCAAGAACTTCCCCTCTTTATCAGCATGTAAACCAGTCAGGTCTTAATGTATGGGGGTACTAGAGAGATGAGTGCCCTCATCGAATGCTTGAGAGTTTAGCAGTGATGACTCCCATCCTCACTTGACTGCCCTGTTGAGCAAGTGGATTATACAGAGTGACAACGGATTATCATAAATCAAATTAGGTGGTGATTCCACTTTACAGCTGCTGCTCCAGATGTGTTTATTGAAGCAAATTAACATAGACCCTTGACAGCTGCTATGCATATTGATCAGTTAAGTGATTTTTTTCCCCTCTCTGTTAACATCAAGGACCACAAGAACGTGTTTCACTGGAGAGGGAGAAGGCCACAGCAACCTGCTCATTGCAGTCATAATGGAGTGTAGAAAAGCTAGATTCGCCTGACATCCTGTAGATTATTCATTATGCTGACCTGACCTAAGAAACAGTTCATGACAAGTCTCCTGGAAGTGCAAATAAATAAGTACCCAAGTGTGGGAAGTGAACACCATGAAAAGGCAGGGGCTGTCTCTTTAGAAAAGTTTCTAAGAGTTCAGGTGTCTGGGTTTTGTTGCAATACCCATTCCAAAGTGAAGGGCAAGTTTTCTACCTTGAAGAAAGAGTCTCGGGCCCTGGCTGGTGGCTCAGTGGATTGGCACTGGCCTGCGAACCCAAAGGTCACTGGTTCGATTCCCAGCCAGGGTACATAACCAAGTGGCAAGCCAGGTCTCCAGCCAGATCTGTAGCTGGAGGCAGGTGGAAGGCAACCATACACTGATGTTTCTCTCCCTCTCTGCCTTTCTCCTTTCCCCTATCTCTGAAAATAATTAATAAATTCTTTAAGAAAAAAAAAGGAGGCTCAACCATCATTTAATTTTGGAAATGATATATACTAATATAAGTGCACTGCTGTCATTTGCTGAGTAACTGACAGTTGAGTGAGACCAGAGCAAAAGAAAGTCCGCAACAGGACCAGATTAAACTGCAAACTGTTCTTATCACTCAGTCAGTTGACCCAGCTGATATAACGGTGCCGAAGTCTGTGCAGACGTAGATGCTATATACAACTCTGGCTCATGCTTGCTACTGGGCCCAGGTAAAGACTTAATGTCTGACTATGGGATTCCAGATGGTCATAGACTCTGAGCTACCCATCATGAACCAAGTGATACCTAAATCACTAAACCATATGAAGTCTGTGAAAATTGGCCCTCTGATAATAAGTAGAAGTAGTATATACCAGATCCATAGGGGAAAAGTCCAGCCCTGGTTAATATATTGAGAATGGTTCGCATGAAATCAACATAACCTGGCAGCCAAGGAGAGTGAACTTGCGTGTGTGAACAGTGACACCCTCACTGCACTAGTCAGAGGGGGCAGTAGAGGCCAACAGGTACTGTATGATAGTTGCATTCAAAACGAGAAAATCAAGCAACAAACCTGCATTAAATTTTACATTAAGATTGAACATTCTTCCAGGGGAACTATTTGGATGATCCAAAAGCCTGAATAAATGGGCAACTAGGGATTGGTAGCCTCATTATGACAATATGCACACTCATGCCTACAGAGTTTTTGATGCAACATTAAATCACCCAGGTAATTCAGTCCCCTAACAGCTCAGATTTGGCACCTGTGACTTCTGGCTTTTCCTAAAACTAAAATCACCTTTGAAAGGGGAAAGATTTCAGATCATGGATAAGATTCAGGAAAATCTGACAGGGTAGCTGATGGCAATTGGAAGAACTGTGTGAGGTGCCAAGGTGCCTACTAGGAAGGGGACTAAGGCATCAATGTACAATGTTTCTTTTTCTTTTCTTTCTTTCTTTCTTTTCTTTTTTTTTTTTTTTGTTTAAGATTTTAGTCATAATTATTAGAGAGAAGGTCAGGGAGGGAGGAAGAAAGGGAGAGAGACATCAATGTATGGTTGCCTTTCACCTGCCTCCGGCTGGGGACCTGGCTTACAACCAGGCCATGTGCCCTAACTAGGGAATCAAACCAGCGACCTTTGGGTTCGCAGGCCAGTGCCAATCCACTGAGCTACACATACCAGGGCTGTACAGTGTTTCTTGTCCCTTTTGTCTTCCTCAATAAATGTCTCTTTTTCATATGATATGCCTGGATACCTTCTGGACAGATCTCACGTACTCTGAGCCAATGGCTAGAGTATACTACTTTTGAATCCCATATCAAAATTACTGAAAGTTCAGGAATTAAAGACTGGGAGTGGAAGAGGTTCTTACTACTACTTTTAATAACCTGATCTCTGAATTGTTGCTCCCTGTCTCTTAAAATTTGAACCTTATTGATTCAGAGACCTTAGTTCCTAAAGGAATGTATGCCAGTTTGTATTAAATGCTTCAGGGCTCTCAATTAGTCCCCGCAATGCCTTGGTAAGTTAAATGAAAAAGTCCCCCTTTTACAATGAAGTTCAATTAGCCAGAGGTCACCCAGCTGGTGTTAGGAGGCAGTGCTGGGACCTAAACCCACATTCTTCAGCTTCCAAAGCCTGTGCTCATGCCCACTAAGTAATTTTAGCCTCGAAGATAATTGCAAAATGTCACGATTCAATGTTCTCAGTACAAGAATATTGAACACTCATCTCCAGCACAATGGAAACCATGTCTTGTGGACAAGCCCATTTATTCTAGTTCCTATTGCTATTTAATAGCCACCCCAAAATAATCAAAGCTTTTCATTTGTCCTGAATCTGCAATTTGGGAAGGGATCAGTGAAAATAGCTCTGTTTCACTAAAGTCAGCTTGAAAATCAAGGGCTAGAATCATCTGAAGGCTGCTCACTCACATATCTGACAGTTGATGCTGACATATGGCCTTCGACCACACTGAGGCCATAGACTGGAACACCTACGCATGTCACTCCATGGGACCTGGGCTTTCTGACAACCATACACCGATGTTTCTCTCTCTCTTTCTGCTTCCTTCCCTCCCCCTCTCTCTACAAACAATGAATAACATCTTTTAAAAATAATATTTAAAAAAGAATGCATGGAATAAGTTTATAAATAGTAAATAAATATTCTTGGAAAATTTAGTAATTAAATGTAGTACCACAGTGACTGCCATCTTGTATAGGAGTGTTTTTCTTTCCTTTCAGTGTCTTGTAACAGTGAAATCATGGGAGAGGGAGTTAAGAATTGATATGGATTCAAGGTTCGATGGAAACTTTGTACTTTTTCTATTGCATATTTAGTCAGTTGTTTGAGTAACTAATATTGACTGAGGTAATGTATGAAATATGCAGCAATGGAGTTTTCAAGCTTTAGCTTGCTCTTCAGAGATTCTTTGAAAACTCTGCACTTTTAAACAAGACCCCATAATCTCAGGGACACTGTTGCAAAAGACCATGACCAACATTCACCTTTTTGGTGGCAAAGGAGACCAGCATAGAAACAGCGGGGAGCCATTTATGGGGTGTGCATAAACATTTCCCAACCCACTTTCTTTCTTCTATGTACAGACCATTCATGCAGCTAATGACAGATACAAATTTTGGAGAATTGTTTTCTTCACAACATACCTACAATTTACCTTATCAGGCAAGAAATATTAAGAAAAGCTTCTGATTGTTCAAAACAAAAAATGCTTTCTCAACTCTGGCATTGATTGGGAGGAAAAAATGTATTTTAGTAGCTCTGAGATACATTCTACCCCGACCATTCCAATTAAAACTCCATCAGAAATTCCGAATTATGGTTGTTGCATGAATTGTATTAATCATACGATCATGACACAGTGCTTTGCCGGCCTCTGGCAAGCCCCAAATCAATGGTTTCCGGTTGTCATGTGGCTCCACTGGGGGCTCATGAGAAAAGCTCGAGGATGTCTATTAAATCAACGGGAATAAAAAATAAGAAAACCAAGTTGAGTATTCTGTCAGAGATAAGGACCTGATTTAATAGAAAAGTTGGGACTTTCCTGCCACTCAGCCGAGGCATATACTGAGAGGAGGCATTACATAAATAATGCCTGGGTACAGCTTGGGCTTCTGCCAAAATGCTGACAGATGCGAGAAGGGCAACAGAGCCGCAAGTCATGAAGGAGCTTTACCACAAATACATAGTTAATATCACCACCCATTTACAGATAGGCATGCTTAAGTTAAAAATGCTACCTGGATTTTTAAGGCCACTGAAATTATTTTCCCTTTATGGGAAAGCTGAAGCTATTCTTTCCACGTTTATCAAGCACACAGAGTATGAGAGATACCAGGTTAGACATTGAAGACCGAGATATCCTGGCCTCAAGGATGTAGTTAAAGAGGATGTGAGCAGACTAGGCAGTATGGAAAGGGTGCTAGACTGGACCAAGTGCTTTACAGGGGAAGAGTTGTGTCTTCATCTTTGTATATCTAGCTCGTAGCCCAATGCCTGACACATGTATTCAGCTCTTAATAAATACTAAAATAGGCTAGAACAGGAGTGGAGAGAGCTTCATAATATAGAAGCTCGAAGGAAGAAAGACTTCTTTTCTAGTCTAAGTGGAGTGAATAAAGAAAGGGTTGGAGAAAACTTTCTAGAGGAAGTAACATTTGAACAGAATTGTTCATGACAGGAGCTAAACAAAGAGAGAGATCAAGAACATTCTAGGTAGTGGGAAAAGTTGTCCAAGATGGGGAAGGGGATAAGAATAGGGCAATTCCTAGAATGGCACACATAGAACTTTGCTGTGTCTCCAGTACAAGGGGGGTGGTAGAGGATAGTCAGACATGGGATAGGACAGTTGGACAGGTAGTGTCATGTTAAAGAATTTGAATTTTAACCTTAAAGCAACCATAAAACCACTGAAGCATTTTAAAGAGGAAACTGACATGACTGAATTTACAGTGCAAAAAGACCACTACGATAGCTTTGCAGAGGATGACTTAGTGGGGCAGTAAAATTATAGGGAGAGTATGACTGGGAGGCTTTGAAATGATCTAGACAAAAGTTGACGGGGATGAGATATGACACGGTGGCTGTGAGGGTAGAGATATGTGGACTAATTAGAGAGCCATAGTGCAGGTAGTATTGGCAAACCTGGTGATTATATGCAGAGGTGAGGTAGAAAAAGGCATCAAGAAAAATTCTGAAGGTTCTGACTTGAGCATGTGGGAGAAGGGTAACACCACTCACTAAGGTGGTGAAAACTGGAAGGGAGAGGTTTGCTCAAGGTGGATAATAAAGGGTACTCTTATTTATGAGATGAGGTCTAGGTCTGGAGAAATGCAAACTAAAATATCCAAGAGGTGGTTGGATATTTAGATATGTATATTATGGGTCATAAGAGAGCTCTAGACTAATAATGTAACTTTGAGAGTCATTGGCCCATGACTAGTAGCCTAGAGGCAAGATAAGAAAATGCTGAAGTGTAGGTAGCATGAGAGAAGAACCTGAAATGGAGCCTTACATGATAAGCAGATGGGAAAGAAACACTTCTCTGAGTAGCTTGTCTGGGGGAAAAATGGCTGGATAAATAGGGAAAGAAGTGTGAGCATCTGGAGTAGACGTATACCACAGAACCACAACAGCAACAACCAAAGTTAAATCAAGGGTGGGTCAGCATGTTGACCCTCAGGATATTCGTTAATTTTATATTCATTGTCTAACATCCAGCATTCCTATATCATAGATCAAACATTCAAATTGCATATTCTTTTTTTTTTTTCTAGTGCAAGTGGGATCAGAATGTACATGTTAAATAAAACTAGGATGACAGATGAGTCCCTAGAGAAAAATATCTCCTGGGAATCAAGAACAATTGTAAGTCACTCTGATCTTTCCTGATGAAGGTCCTGCTGCTTATTTGGGGATGTGTTGTTATGGCAATGGAGGTGGAGTGGAGGAAATTGTAAAAGATGCCATGAAATATAGAAGGACTTAAACTTTATATATCTTTTAAAAAAGTGTATTCCATAGCTGTTTTGAGATTTTTTTCAGCTATGCCTGGGGTGGTGATGGACACTGCATGCTCCATGAGGTCTGCGTCATCACCTCGGACACTGGTAGTGGTGATGGTGGGGTTAAGGCTTTCCTTTAAATACAATTTCTGATGTATACTTTTTATAGTGCTCTTTCTCTAATTAATTTGGGTATTTTGCTATATCAAGTCCACTTCACTTGTCAGCCCAGGCACTTAATTTGATGCCTATATTCCCATATTCAGTGACATTAGCAATCATCTTTAAAATGGAAATTACCAAAATGAATTGAGAATATCCGCCTATTTACTGTATGCAGTTGAGGAGCCTAAAGTGGCTGAGCTCAGGGTGACTCTACTGTGGATTAAAAACTGTATGATTCCTGGCTGATTCTCTTAATAAGTTTAATGTTTATTGTAGATGAGTCTACATATAAATACTTAAATGTATACTTTACCTACAATAAAAAGCAGCATAGATAGAATAGTGAGATCTTGAAACAACAAGGAAAAACAAAATTTTCCTCCAAGAAATATACTAAAATAAAAGTTTGAGAAACAATATCTTTAAATAAAATTATTGTTTTTTTAAGAATCTTTTAAAAAATTTAAAGTACATTTTAAGAAATCCTTTACACTTATTTCATATCCTCACTACCAACGCTTTTATGATCCCCATTTTACAGGTGAATAAGCTGAAACAGGGAGAGGAAGTGACTTTACCAGAGTCAGAGCTAGAGAAGGTCAAAATTCAAAACTTGGTCTTGTATAGTCACTTGCCAGAAATCAGTCTTTACTTCATGGGAATGGAGAACTGGTTACTTACAATTCTGTTATTTAAGAAACATTTGGGAAATTATACCCTTCCAGAGTGCATTGAAAGCCTCTGGATTACCAAATTTAGGGAACAAATATTATCTAAATAAAGACACATTTAGGAGTGTGTGCCTGTGTGTTTGACATCTGTTAATTAATTTTTTCTTAATGACAAGTATATCATACAGGTGAAATCCAACTATTCTACCCCCCAAAACCATTTATTAAATAGAATAGCAGGAGTTCTAGTTTAATTTTTTTCTTTCAACTAGTGCGGTAAGCCAAACTTAGTCCTATTTCTCATTCTTACTGGTTTTATGAACTTATATGATGTAACTATTATAAGGCAAGACACTCATTGAGTTAGTAATGATCTAACTTCCATTGAAGCCTATTTTATTAAACATTTTTGTCAGTGACAAAATGTTTTTCTAGCTAGGTGTGAAGGTTTTCTTTAAATATATTTGTAATTCATACATAATACATACATGTGCATATTCTTTACATACTTATACATAAATTTATATGTAGATAACTAAAATGAATATATATATGTATATATATATAAATGAGAGAGAAAGAGTGAGCCAGGGACAGAGAACAAAGACAAAGACTCAAAGAGTGCAGGATGCTAAAACATTCTCTCTGTTATTCTGAGCAGTTTCTTATTCTTCTAACATATCACTTAGCTATGCTAGACCAATACTAAACAGAAAAAATGTTCAATCAGATTCCTTATTATACTAATGTTAAGATATTTATTCATGTCTATTTGAAATGAGATGTATGATATATTTTAGAATGGACTTTTAAAAATAATACTTTGTAAGAGTTTAATATTTAATGCATACTGTTAGTTTAATAACTCTGAATTTTACTAAGCTTACTGTTCATTTAAAAATCAACCCAAATTTTTGCTCATTGACTTCATAGCTGGTGAGGCATTTTTACATTAACCTGTCTTCCATACCGTTCTATAATCCAAGAAAAATGTTTCAAATTTAACTTAAACACATTTGTGTTGCTACACTAGCAAATCAAGCACAAAATATTTCATATAACTTTATATTGACACTTTATCAATCCTGTTTTTGTTCAAAATATAATTTTTTGTTGAAAATAATATAATTAATGTCATTGTGAGACATGGACTTCATTCCTGGAAATTTGGAGACCACTGCTGGGCTAAGTCATCATTATCTTTATATTTCAGAATTTTTCTGAGTATTTTTATTTTGTCCATATGAATTATAGAATTTCCTCATCCCCCAAAATTCATAGCATTTTCAATCAACTTTACATAAGTATAATTTCCATAAAGTACACCTATTTTAAGTGAACAGTTTGGTGACTTTCGATAAGTAAGTAAATAAATAAATAAATATGAATAACTACATTCTCTTCACTCCACAAAGTTCCCTAATGAATCTTTGCTCAATTCCATTACCCTTGCTCCAAGCAACCACTGGTCTGCTTCTATCATATTACTAACTTAGAACTTTGTATAAATAGAATCCTACTATATGGACTCTTGTGTCTAGCTTATTTTATTCAGCCTAACGTTTTTGGCATGTTCTTGTATACAGAGTAGTTTGTTTCTTTTTATTGCTGAATATCATTCCATTGTATAGGATTATCACTTTTTTATATCCATTCTGGAAGCACATGGGAAGCACAAATTCCAGAGGATCGGTTTGTCCTGTGACTTCAATTCTCTGACAGATCTAAGAAGAGTTGTTAATCTTTAGAATTGTTTAGTCTTATTTTGTGTGTGTGTGATGGGAATGATGACTTCTAAGGTCTTTACATACCATATTGGAAACTGGAAGTTCTCTTTAGCCTTTTTAAATTTAGTAATTTGCACCATTAATGAATTATAAGAGTTCTCCATAAATTGTAGATAAAGGTCTTTTGTCAGACACATGGATTTCAACTAGTTTCTTTCTTAGTTCCCTTTTTGTTTCTTTTTTTAAAAAAAGGTTTTATTCATTATTTTTAGAGAGAAGGGCAGGGAGAGAGAAGAAAGGGAGAGAAGCATCAATGTATGGTTGTCTTTCACCTGCTTCCAGCTACAGACCTGGTTGGAGACCAGGCTTGCAACCTCGTTATGTGCCCTGACTGGGAATCAAACCAGTGACCTTTGGGTTTGCAGGCAGGTGCCTTATCCACTGAGCCACCAGCCAGGACTCCTTTTTCAATTTTTCACTGCTAGTATACATTAGGTCTGTCCAGAAAGTATTCATAACACATTCATAACACATTCATGTGTTATGAAAAATAGAGACATTTATTGAAGAAGATACAAGATACAAGAAACACTGTACACAGGACAAGGACATCTTAGTCACAGGACAAGGACATCTTAGTCCCCTTCAAAGTAGTTAACTTGCAACGGCACTCAGTTCTCTCAATCCTATCAGCTGCCCTGTTGTATTTTCCTAAATCTCATCAACGGTCTGAAATCTCTTCCAAGATGATTTTAGTTTTGGGAAAAGCCAGAGGATACTATATCTGGGATGTAGAGGGGGAGGGGGAGGGCTGAGTCACCTGGGTAATTGGGTGTTTCAGTAAAAAACTCTGCAGTGAAACATGATGCATAAGTTGGCACATTGTCATGATGAAGCTGCCAATCACTAGTTGCCTATAGCTTCAGCCTTCTAAGCCATCTGAATAGCTTCCACAAAGGAAAGTTTAAGCTTAATGCAAAATCTGATGTGGATTTGTTACTCTACTTGCTCATTTTGAATGTGTCAGCCACACAGGATGCATACTCACTCAATGGCCTCTACCACCCCCACTGACTAGTACAGTGAAATTGTCATTGTTCACTCATTCACATTCCAGCCTGCTCCCCATAGCTGCTAGGTTACATTGATGTAGTGCAAATCATTCTCATTATATTAACAATGGTTGGCCCTTTTCTAGACAGACCTTGCACTAAAAGAAGGAACCCCAAACATTAATGTTTGTATATTGATCTTGTGCCCTGAAAATTTGCTAAATTAAATTATTAGTTCTAATAGAATGTTTGAAGACCTTTTGGTTTTTTATATACATCATGTTTGCAAATAAAGACTGTTTCATCTATTTTTTGCTATGGTTAGGTCATTTCCTTTTTTTTAGTTTAATTTAGCAACTTTCTTTTTAAAATATATTTTATTGATTGTGCTATTATAGTTGTTTCAATTTTTCCCTTTTACCTCCTTTCACTCAGTACCCCCATTCCCTCCATCAGTCTCTTCCCTTAGTTCATGACCGTGCATCATGCATAGAAGTTTTTTGGCTACTCCATTTTCTATACTGTTAGGAACATCCCCCTATCTATTTAATACCTACCAATTTTTACTTCTTAATCTCTGCACCTTTCATGTACAATGTTGAAGTGATAAGAGCATATATGCTTGTCCATTCTCAAGCTAAAAGAAATATTTTTCTTTCATGCTTAAGTACAAAGTTTGCACAAATGTCCTTTATCATGTACAGTGTTCCCTTCCATTCCTAGTTTTCTGAGAATATGGAGTTCATCTTGACAAATACTATCTTTGCAACTATGGAACTGATCATATATTTCTTTCACTGTGTTAATATAGTGATTCATATTGATTGATTTTTTAAAATGTTAAGCTAATCTTGCATTCTTGCAATAAATCCAACTTGATCAAAATAAATTATCCCTTTTATATAGTGCTATACTCTATTTGTCAAGAGAATTTGCCTCTATGTTTATAAGCAATATTTGTCTATAACTTTTTCTTTTAATGTATTTGTCTGGCTTTGATATCATAGTAATTCTTACCTCAGTAAACTTGTTAAAATTGTTCTTTATACCTCCAAATGCTAATTTTATTTAGGATTGACATTTATTCTTAAATGTTTATAGAATCCAACAGTAAAACCATGTTTTCTTAGAGTTTTCTTATGGAAATTATTGATTATAAATTTAATTTCTTTAATAGCTATGAGCTTAATATTTTATATTTCTTCTGGTATCAGTTTACATAAATTGTACAATTTGAAGATTTTATCATTTTTTTTCTAAATTGATAAATTTATTGGCAAAATGTGAGCTGAATTGTCCTTATTATTCTTTTCATGTCCATAATATCTATAGTAATGTTCATTCTTTTATTCCTAATATTGCTATTTGTCATTTTTGTCTTCACTTTTCCTCTTTCTCCTCTTCTTCCACCTTCCCGTAAACATCCCTTTCTCCTCCATCTCCTTCTTCTCTCTTTCTTTCTCTTCATTTTCGCTCAGTCTATTGATATTTTTAAAGTGTTTTGATTTCATTTTCTTATTTCTTCCTTTCAAATATATTTATTTTTTTCCTTCTGCTTATTTTTTAATTTTCTTTTTTTTTCCCCAAAGATTTCAGGGTATAATTTTAAATCATTGATTTAGGCCTTTCTTCTTTTCTAAGTGTTTTAGATTACACATTTGTTATCTAATTCCTACTTTAGGTGCATTCCAAAAATTTTGATATGATGTATTTTATCATTATTCTTCCCAAAATATTTTGGAATTATTTTATTACTTATTATTTGATCTATAGGCTATTTGAAAAGTTTGTCATATATTTTCCAAGTATTAGTAGATTTTGCTATTTCTTTTTTTATTGTTATTCAATTACAATTTTCCCCACCATTGTTCTCCCCTACCCCACAAATTCCCTGCTCCCATAATCAATCCCACCTTATTGTCCATGTCCATGAGTTTTCTATACTTGTTCTTTGACTAGACCCTTTCCTTCCTTTCTCAGTTATCCATCTCCCCATTACCTTCTGGTCACTGTCAGTTTGTTCCTTGTTTCCATGTCTCTGGTTCTATTTAGCTCATTTGTTTGCTTTGTTCATTAGGTTCCTCTTATAGGTGAGACCATCTGGTATTTGTTTTATGCTGCCTGGCTTACTTCTTTTAGCATAAAACTCTCTATTTCCATTCAGGCTGTTGTGAAGGGTAGGAGTTCCTTCTTTCTTTCTGCTGCATAGTATTCCATTGTGTAAATGTACCAGTTTTTTGATCCACTCATCTACTGATGGGCACTTCAGCTGTTTCTAGCATTTGGCTATTGAAAATAATGCTGCTACAAACATTGAGGTCCGTATGTTCTTTTGAATTGGTATTTCAGGATTGTTAGGGTATAATCCCAACAGTGGGATCACTGGATCAAAAGGCAGTTTCATTTTTAGCTTTTTGAGAAAATTCCATATTGTTTTTTTTTTTTTTTTTAAATATTTTATTTCATTACTTTTAGAAAGAGGGGAAGGGAGAGAGGCAGAGAGGGAGATAGACATTAATGTATGGTTGCTTTTCACCTGCCTCCAGCCACAGATCTGACCGGAGACCTGGCTTGCAACCTGGTTATGTGCCCTGGCTGGGGAATCGAACTTGCGACCTTAGGGTTCGCAGGCCGGCACCTTACCCACTATGCTACCAGCCAGGGCCCATATTGTTTTTCACAGTGGCTGCACCGATCTGCATTTCCACCAAAAGTGCACCAGGGTTCCCCTTTCTCCACACCCTCACCAGCACTTGTTTATTGATTTGTTAATGATGGCCATTCTGACCAGCATGAGGTGGTATTTCATTGGGGTTTTAATTTGTATCTCTCTGCTGGCTAGTGATGTTGAACATCCTTTCATATGTTTATGGGCCCTCTGTATGTCCTCCTTGGAAAAGTGTCCTTTGCCCATATTTTGATTGGATTGTTTATCTTCCTGGTGTTGCATCATATAAATTCTTTATGTATTTTGGAGATCAAACCCTTCTTTGAGGTATTATTGGCAAATATATTTCCCCAAATGTTTGGTTCTCTTTTCCTTTTGATGATGTTTTCATTAGCTGTGCAGAAGCTTTTTAATTTGATTTAGTCCCATTTGTTTACTCTTTCCTTCATATCCTTTGTTCTAGGAGATATACCAGCAAAAATATTGCTGCATGGGATATCTGAAACTTTATTGCCTATATCTTCCATTTAAATCTTTTTTGATCAGAGAATATACTCCATTATTATTTCATTTATTTCAAGTTAATGTCTTCCAAACATACCAAGTTGTATATGTTAAATATCTACAACTTCCACACTCTAATCATACTTCAATGAAACCGTTATAGCCCAGCAAATATAGCCCAGCAAATGGTCTATATTGGTGAATTGTTTTTGTTTTCATTTGAAGAGACTGTGTATGCTGTAAGTGTTGGGTGGAGTCTCTCACTGATATCAGTGGTTCAGTAATTTGATAATAAGACCTCTTACTGTACTTTTAAAATATTTGTTGCCCCAGCTGGTAGCACAGTGGATAAGGCAGCAGCCTGCGAACAAAGGTCGCTGGTTTGACTCCCAGCCAGGGCTACATAACCGGATTACGAGCCAGGTCTCCAGCCAGGTCCTTAGCTGGAGGCAGGTGAAAGGCAACCATAATTGATGTCCCTCTCCCTCTCTTTCTCCCTTCCCTATCTCTAAAAATAATAAATAAAATCTTTTTAAAAATTAAAATAAAATAAATAAAATGTCTCTTGCTTGGAATTCACCAATATCTTGGATACTATGGCTAATCAAATTTCAAAAATTTCAAACATACAGTTTTCAAGTACTTTTTTTTTTTCTGCTTGACACTTTCCTCTTTAGAACTCCAATTAACCTTATATTACATCATTTATATAGTCCCACAGGTCACTGAAACACTATTTTCCCCATATTTTTACTCCTGAGCTTCTATTCCATACCAGTTATTTTGAAATGTCTAGAAGCCTAAAGTTTCCCTGTTATTTCTATATATTTATTTCTCTATATTTAATTTTTAAATTGTTACTTTTCTAAAATATGTATTTTACTTTTTAATTCATAGTAGCAAGTAAAAAGATGAAAAGGAAGAGAACATTGAACAGTTTGAAAATGGGATTTCTATGTTTATTAATAAACAGCCATATTTATTTCTTCAAAAATAGTTTTGTATTTATATATGCATGTCAGTTACCTCTTATTGATCATTACCAATAGAAGACCAAAGCTCACCAAATATTTGAGGAATATAAACAGAACAAAAGAAGGTCAATGTAAAGCAACAGAACAAATACCCCCCAAAAATTAGAGATAACTATTAGAAAAATAATTCAGATTGGTAGGTTCAAAGAGATGTGAAAGGATACTGCAATCTAAAGACAGCGTTGACTGATCTGACAATACTGTTCTCAGGAAACAAACAAAAAAGAATTTTGAAATTAAAATATTTGAAAGACAAAAAATTCAACAGATGGTATTAAAAACTACAAATGAACTTCTCTGGGGTTTATTTCAGAATCTTAGTCCATGCCAACTACCTTGCAAATATGGCAAAATGGTTGCAACAGGACTGATATTGGTTGGTTCAGCTCTATGTAATTTTATTATCATGTTTCTTCTGTGACGATAACCACAACATTTCTTTGTTCAAAGCATCATTTTGGTAAAGAAAGGACAATGCACTGCAAAGTATTTTGAGTAATCATGTTTTCTCCCTAAACTCATCCACATTCTATATTTTTTTAGCTGTGCATTCTCTGAGCTATTTCCAATTTTACTGTCCTAGGATAAAGGAGAAGTCTTTTAAAATTTAACCTTTACCAGGAAAGTATTATTTAAGACAAGCCTTACCTTAACCAGTCTTACTAAATCATGAGCCAGAGTTTAAATTAATTTTTATTTGATTGCCTGTAGTTTTAAACTAAATTGAACATCAGAACTGGAAATGTTGCTTGCATATAATACAATTATAAAATTGCAATCAGTCTATTCATAAATAATTTTTAAAGATTGATAATAGAAGCAATAAATGAATTTGATTGCCTAGACTAGATTAATGAGCATGAAAAGTTTGCTTTCATAAAATTAAATTATATAAACAAAACACTGATGAATGGTTAACACCAGACCAATGTTTACACTAAATCAAATCAGTTGTGCTACAATAGACACAAGTTAATAAACTAGACTGCATTTTGTTTCTTTAGGGTGGTTAGCATAAGAATGTCTATCATGTTAAGAATGACTGATAATTACTTTTATGAGTCATAGTAATGAGCTTAAGTTATCAAAATGTCTCAGATAATCATCATTAGCATCTAGCATTTTATATATGCAAGATGCTTTGCAGTCAACATGTTTTTTCTTCAAATGACTGCTCCAGGCATTCTTGTGTCTTAATTCAATCTTAGTTATTGCTGGTTGCCAAATACAAAGAAGTTATTTTTCACAAGTTTGTTTCTAAGTCAAGGATTTGAAAATGACAATGTTTAAAATGGTGCCTTTGTTCAAGAGTTTTCTCATCACCATTATGAAAATAATATGGCTGAATACCAAAACTACGATTTTCTCTCTCTTTGGGGTATTGAAGATTCTGGTGAAGAATGGCAGTTGTGAATGTAATCCCTATTTCTATTCATCCCAATTATAGAATTACTTTTCAAAATAAGCCAGTCAGAGAATGACAAATACCATATGACCTCACTCATATATGGAATCTAATGTGGATAGCAGATATATGGAACAGACTGACAGGTCTCAGAGGGGAAGGGAATGGGACAACTAGAAGAGGTCAGCTAGAGAATATATATGCATAGCCCATGAACACAGATGACAATGTGGTACAAGCTGGAGGCTGGGGAGAGGGGCAGAGAGGGTGAAAATAGAGGACCTCTGTAATAATGTCAACAATAAAAATTATATTGTCTTTAATTTATGTTGAATTTGGGTTTAAGTTTCATAATAAAGGGAGAATAGTTTATAAAAAAGAAAAAGAAAAAAATTTTAATGTAAAAATTAAATTAAAAAGTAAAATATGTCCTAATTTGGCTTTCTATCTTAATAATGGAATAACTGATATCAGTGGTCAGTTTGACTATATTTTTAGGAAGCAACAGTTCTTACTATTATCCATGAAACACACACATATGTATTTGAAATGTCAGGAATTAGAAGAAACTTGCTTTTTTACTTTGATGTCATGGAAAAGGGAAGTTCAAGGACATGATCCATGGATTGGTGCTGCCTGCAAACCCCAAGGGTCGCTGGTTCGATTCCCAGTCAGGGCACATAACCAGGTTGCAAGCCAGGTCTCCAGCCAGGTCCCCAGCTAGAGGCGGGTGAAAGGCAACCACACATTGATGCTTCTCTCTTTTTCTTCCTCCTCCCCTGCCCTTCTCTCTAAAAATAATGAATAAAATCTTTTTTTAAATAAAAAAAAAAAAGAAAAGAACATGATCTATGTAGACTGGTTATAAGTCGGGTAGCCGCAGGAAATAATTTCACCAAGCCACAGCCTAGGATTCTAGTTTTCTCTGCAAGAGGTCTAACTGCTGGCCAAGATCCTTTCTTTCAGTCCTTTCTATAAAACTTCATCCTTGTGCCCTGAATTTCTTCATATTTTCCTTGTCCTCAATCCCTTCTCAATTCCTTTTCCTGCCAAGAGTATTAAATGAGATCAAACAAGTAAAAGCTATTACAAAGTCAGCAAGTTAGGTTTATAAATTAATTTATATTATTCTGAAGCAAAAATCTGAAAGCATAAATTCCTCATCTTTTCATTCTCTATCTTGTTTTGTTCTCCAGCTCTTTTAAATGCAATGAACACTGAGCTGATTCTCACTTTGTCTCTCTTCTTCCTGTTCCTTTGACTTCTCTCATCAGGTACATTTGTCTAGGCCGAGGTTCTTTGTAGTTTCATGGTATAATGCTCATGTCACCATTGGAAAGAGTGAAAATTGGACTACCAACCCATACATACTAATCGAAGGACTTATACTACCTCAGGTATTTCACAGTTAACACATATTATGCTTACCAATCACAACAGAGGAATCTGACCAATTAAGGGCCTCTACCTGGCAATAGCCAGCAGGCAGGCTGAGAAACATAGATGCTTAAATTCAAATTTATACTGGGAAAAAGTATAGTGTGGAAGAGCCGATAGTGATTTCTGGCTGTTAGGGAGATAGGTCCAGATTTCCACTTTTTAAATATGTAATCTGTCAGAAGTGTCATTTCAAATAACTAGAATACTTTACCCAAAATACCAAACTAGGTACCATGGAGAATAAGAAGTGAAAAGATGTATGAGATCTTTATCAGTCAAAAGCCTGTCATCTAGTTAAAACACTGAGATATTTAGTCAGCTAGTACAATACAAAATAATAAAATGTCAAACAAAATGCTACCAATTTACTGTGATTTTAATGAGAACTAAATTTTATCTGGATAGTAACTATTTTATAATACAAACCTTCACTGACCAGAGAATGAGAAAAATAGACAAATTTAAGCATTAGGTTTGATTATAATTAGTATGTTGTGAAACAGAAAATGGTGACTTTTTTTCCTTGAACCAAACAGCAGTGGCTTTGTTTTCATGATGGAAATCAAAAAATACTGTTTCATGATCCCTTTGAGTCCTATATTTTAGGTAATAATAACTATTGATTATTTCAATCATCATCATTTTTATTTATAAAAATTATTTATTAGTGTACTACAGAGGTGATGACTGTCCTGGGCTATTGAAATGTGTTAGTCAAATATGTTATTTTTAATGTTTTTAACTTATTAAGACATGCCTATGTTATAAAACAATAAACTATGGAGGGTATGAATTGTAAATAAATATTCATATACAATTATATGAACCATAATGAGTATTGTAATAAATGATCAGACAATATTATGCACATTTAATGATGTATAATTATCATGCTAAAGATGAAGAAAATAGATCCTCCATAGTATATGAAAATGGAAAATTCATTTCTTTTATGTGAACAAATTGTTATTTAAGCAATCATGATTCCCCCATCTCTCATCTCTTTTCTCTTCATCTCTCTCAATATTTATTTTAAAATTTATTTTGTTTTTATTGTTGTAAGCAAAAACATCAAGAGCTAGTGACTATAAGTGATTTGCTATCATTTCATTTGTTAAATAGACATGTCTAGTTCTCTTGTAATCTGCATTTTTATATATAGGTTTTAATGTAATTTTATTTATGATAGTATGCTTTCTAGCAGGTAGATGTTGAAATTGAATGTACAAATACCCCTGTCTTTACAATGGAGTGGCCAATTAAATAAAAATTTATGCTTTGTTATGCTTTTACTTGCATACTGAATTGTGAATTTGGAAATAAATAGCTGGGAATTAAAAAATGATCTAGTTTTAACATAATCTTCTAATGGGTTAAATTTAGCTCAAAATGAAGAAAATATAGACTTTGGTCTGATTATCTATGTTTCCTGATAAATCCAAGTAGTCCTAAGCAATATTTATCTAAATTCTGACCCTCTCCTAAACTGCAAACTTCCAATTTGCTCTAAGAGTCAAAATATCAAACTAGAGAGCCAAACAGATAGACATAATGAGGCACAGCACATAGTGCTATTGTGGTTTTAAGGATGATTGGAAAACATCCTAATTGTGACATTAAAGAACTAGTTGCCCTGTTTTGAGTCTTTCTCAAATAAGACTGATCTTATTCTCTGACAATTGTGTCCTCTCTACATGAAATCATCACCATCATCATCCTAAATCATATATACTCTGTGAATAAGAGAAGAAAATGCCTCATTCTTTTCCTTTTATTACACTGGTGTTACTCATTGTAATCCATTCCCACTCCAGCCTCCCAAGCCTAGAAGTCTTCAGACATCAGCAAAGGCATTCCTAAAGTGGTTGACTGTATACATTCTTTATATACTTTGATCATTCCCTTCTTATCCCTTCTCACACATCTTTATTTCCTCCTTTTTCAGTTTTAGTTATTTTCTACTGTTTTCTTGTTTCCTGGCTTCTAAAAGAAATAGTGAATTGTTTAGAAATGAAAGAAAAGAAAAGAAAAGAAGTGCACATTAGTGGTTACAGAATGGACAGGGGGATCTTAAGAATAATAGAGGAAATGGAGAAGCCAAAGAACGTATGCATGACACATGGACATGAACTAAGTGGGGCATTGCCAAAGGGAATGGAGGTACCAGGTGTAGGGGGGCAAAGGGGAAAAATTGGTACAACTGAAATAACAAAATCAATAAAATATATTTTAAAAAGTAAATTCATTGGGAAAACAATCTGTTTCAGATGGTTATTTTGATTTCAGGAGATAGCATCATTCTTGACAGGAGGGACAGGGAGAAAGGCCTAAATGTCTTCCTGCCTGATTTCAATCCAATTCAGTTTAAATGTGAGCTCTCTTGTGCCTAATATCCAGTTTCTGCAGCACCACAGCTCTGCAGCATTTCAAAAGCATTTAAGGTCTTAAAAATCTTTCAACAAAACAAGAAAAATGAAGAGAGAGAAGGAACAAACACATGTAGAATTGTAAAATATGCTTTTTAAAGTCCTAGGTTATTAAATATAATTAGTTGGCTACAACTCAGATCTCCAGTTCATAATCCTTAGCCTTTAGAAAAGTTGAATTTTCGTAGACTATTTAATGTTGCTACTCTCCTCACCAGTGCCACCAAAATCAGAGAAAAGCAAGGGGGATGGAGTAAGAGGAAAATCTTTCCTCTGGGAACATACCACTTTTAAAAAGCCCTGGCTGGTGCCTCAGTGGCTAGGCACCAGCCTGCAAACTCAAAGGTGGCTAGTTTGATTCCCAGCCAGGGCACATAACCAGGTTGCAGGCCAGGTCTGTAGCTGGAGGCAGGTGAAAAGCAACCATACATTGATATTTCTCTCCCTTTCTTCCTCCCTCCCTGCCCTTCTCTCTAATGAATAAGATCTTTAAAAAATAAATAAAAGTTTAATAAAGTTTTTAAATAAATCATTTTATACATATAAAAGGTTAAGTATAACATATATGAATTCTGTTCCAAAAGTATCGAGTCAATGTCAATACAATTAAAACAGTTTGCATGGCCAATACTTTCAGGACAGACCTCATAAAGTACAAAGAATTTAAAAACTGAATATTTATGAACCTATCAACAACTGAAAAAACAGCTTCTGTCCTGACTTTTTCATTGGCATCTCTAAAGATATGTTCAGAGAAAAAAAAAAAGAAAGATTTTTTAAAATAGAGTTACCTCAGACCAACTCCTGCCCACATGAAGGTGACCTCAATTACCCAAGAAAGCCTTCTTAAATTACATGACTGAAATAGAACCATGGGGAAAGAACCGGCATCATAGGATGGGTTCCTTGAAGCTGCAGACAGCCCTGAGGTGCTCAGCCTCACCAATTTTTGATTCTGAACAAACTTGATAGAAAGTAAATCTTAGGCGAGGCTTAACAGAAACTGTCCCTTGATACTGGTCCTGCTGAAAGAAGCCAGGATGAAACCCTGGATTAATGACTATAACATCCACTTTGGAAGAATGCTTTTTATTGCTGCACAGCCAATGAAATAGCCTCTTTTCTATACAACATGAGAAAGAAAACTGGTCAGAATTTAATATGAGCTTTTCTTTCTCTACCTATATACAAGTCCAAACCAAATATAACAATAAGCCTACTCTAGCAGATGATACTTAAGCATTTCAGAGACATTAAGCCCAAATTCTCCACAAACCTACTTACAAAAGAGAAGTTGCTATTTTAGTTACTTACTTTGTAGGAATTTATCATTGAGCCCCAAATTAAAACATGCTTCAGGCAACAAGAACATTTCTGTGTTTCTACTTTCTCTATAGTGCCTGACTATTTATGCAGGATATGTCAAAAGCTTCTTAAATATCCAGACTACAAGTTTCAACTAAACTAAATAATACTATCAAAGCGTGTTTTTTTTTCCTATCCAGTAATTCCCTTAAGTATGATTTTTTTCCTCTTTCTTTCTTTCTTTCTTTTTTTTTTTTTTTTGCCAGTCTGAAGGACTCCTCATAGTGCCAAAGTAAGATAATGGTAATGTTCATGCAATGACAGATTGTCTTGGAATTAGAAGAAGCAACTAGCAGACATTGAGATATTATTAAAATTCCTCATGAACAATTAATGTGTAATATTAGACATTGAACTTAACTGTTTATAAAAATGAGCACTGCAAAGATATCTTCCATATCTTACCCCCTTTTATTTGTTTCTTTTTATACATTTTTTATTGAATTTATTGGGGTTAGATGGGCTAACAAAATGATACAGGTTTCAAATGTACCATCATCAAATACATCACCTGTGTATTGTATAATGTGTTTAACCACCCAAAGTCTACCTTACTCCTTGTAAAAATAATTTAAATTTTTTATCTGAACAGAAGACAATGTGATGTGAGAATTGCAGTAGAAAGTGCACTTGGTCAGGATTTAGAAAATGAGATCTGGGTTCAGAGCAAGATTCTTCATCAGCAGAATGGGAAAAATACTTCCTGCTTCAGTGATTCCAGGCTTATGCTGTGTGACTCCAAGAAGATCACATAGCATGTGGAAGTATTTTGACTATTGCAAAAACACTACATACCCGTGGACTATTAGAGAGACTGTCTTTCTATTTTTATCCTGTAACTTTCATCCTTACCAGTTAAACTAATTTTCATTAAACTAAATTGATGTTTGTCCCTTAAAGACATTTTTCTGAGTGTAATCTCATTTATGAAAAAAACAAGCAGGAACAGGAATTCATATTAAAATTTTTTTTAATTTTTATTAATTTTTTTTACTATTGTCGTAATGCAATTTTTATTTTTCCTCCTTTGCTCTCCCCTGCCTCACCTTCCCATCCCTTCTTCCATAGTCAATCCCCCCTCATTATTCATGTCCATGGGTCTTGCACATTGGTTCCTCCACTAAACCTTACCGTACTCCCACCCTCTAGTCACCATCATTCTGCTCCCTTTTTTTACATGTCTTTGGTTTTGTTCTGCTTGTCTATTAGTCTTCATGTTCATGGATGGGAAGAATTAACATCATAAAAATGTCCATACTACCCAAAGTCATCTATAGATTCAACACAATCCTTATTAAAATACCAGTGTCACACTTCACAGACCTAGAACAAATTTTTAAAAAATTTATATAGAATCCAAAATGACCCTGAATAACTAAAGCAATCTTGAGCTAGAAGAATAAATTAGGAGGAATCATCATACCAGTTATCAAACTATATTACAAAGCCATTGTAATAAAAACAGTCTGGTACTGGCACAAGAAAAGACAAACAGATCAATGGAACAGAATAGAGAGCCCAGAAATAAATCTAGGACTCTATGGGCAGCTAATATTCAACAAAGGGGGAAGGAACAGAAAATGGAGTGCAAATAGCTTCTTCAACAAGTGGTATTAGGAGAATTGGACAGGAACATGCAAAAAAATGAAACTAGACCACCAACTTATACCATACACCAGAATAAACTCAAGATGGATAAAAGACTTAAACATAACCCATAAAGGTCTTAGAGGAAAACATAAGCAGAAATATAGCAGATATCCCACACAGCAATATTTTCACAGATACCTCTCCCAGAGCAAGGGAAATAAAGAAGCAAATAAACATCTGTTTGATGAGACTCCATCAAACTAAAAAGCTTCTGCTCAGCTAAAGAAAACATCATCAAAATGAAAAGGGAACCAACCTATGGGAAAATATATTTGCCAATGTCACCTCAGATAAGGGTTTGATCTCTAAAACATATAAAGAACTTATACAACATATTAAATTTTTTTAAAGATTTTATTTTATTATTGTCAGAGAGAGGGGAAGGGAGAGAGGCAGAGAGGGAGAGAGACATCATTGTATGGCCGCCTTTCACCTAACTCCAGCTATGGACCTGGCTGGAGACTTGGCTTGCAACCTGGTTATGTGTCCTGGCTGGGAATCAAATCGGAGACCTTTGGGTTCATAGTCCAGTGCCTTATCCTCTGCGCCACCAGCCAGGGAACATATTAAATTTTTATAGGTAGAAAAATGCCTATGTTTTCATGTGTGTGTATATATGTGTTCACACACAAAAATCGTACTACATATAACCTGGTAGAAACAGTGTATTAGAGGGTTTGCCGAAGAAGGAGAACAATAGGAGATAGGTAGACAGCCAGACAGATGTATGACAGAGAAGTCTGCAAGTTGGAGATCCAGGAAAGCTGGTGGTTTAATTCCAGTCTGAATTTAAAGGCCTGAAAACCAAAGGAGCCAATAGTACAATTCTAATCCAAAATTAGCAGACTGACATCCCACATCAAGCAGGCTGAGGAGCAAAAATTCCTTTTTCTGCTTTTTGTTCCATTCAGGCCCTCAACAGACTGGATGATGTCCGCTCACATTAGGAAGTGAAATCTACTTGACTGAGTCCATCAGTTCAAATGCCGATCTTATCTGGAAACATCCTCACAAACACATCCAGAAAAAATGTTTAACCTGGGCATTCTATGGCCCAGTCAAATCGATACGTAAATTAACCATCACAGATGAAAACATCAATTAGTTCTCTTCTTCCCATCTATTCCTTCCTCAATCTTTGGTGACTTCAACAACCAGGTCTTTTTACCTAAACTTTATTTGGCTTCATTTCTAATCCTTTCTGCCTGGTTCCAAATGGATTAGACTTAGACTTGGTCATCACCTAAAACTACTGTACTTCCCAGTCATGGAACTTTGTAGGTTTTCTTTTCACATACCTTAAAACTGGCATTTTCAACACTCTCTATCTTGCCAAGGCCAACTATACATACAGTCCACTTACGTATTTAGCCTTACTCTTCCTAGTTTCTGTTTCTGAAATTTCATTGTTGGTGTACAAAAATGCCTTTGATTTCTGAATATTGACTTGTATCCTGCTATTTTGCCAAATTCATGTATTAAGATGAGTAGTTTTTTGGTGGAGACTAGGGTTTTCTACATACACTATCATGTTGCCTGCAGATAATGATGGTTTTACTTCCTTCTTTGTAATTAGGATGCTTTTTATTTCTTTTTCTTCTCTGATCACTGTGGCTAGGGCTTCCAATACTATGTTGAATAGGAGTGGTGAAAGCAGACACCCTTTTCTTATTCCTGATCTTAGAGGGAAAGCTATTAGTTTTTGCCCATGACTATGATGTTGGCTGAAGGTTTCTTATATATGGCCTTTATTATGTTGAAGTATGCTTCTTCAATTCCCACTTTGCTGAGCACTTTTATCATAAATGGGTGCTGTACTTTATCAAATGCTTTCTCTGCATCTATTGATATGATCATGTGATTTTTGTCTTTCATTTTGTTTATGTGGTATATTATGATTATTGATTTGCAAATATTATATCATTCTTGCATCCCTGGGATGAATCCCACTTGATCATAGTGTATGAATTATGGCCTGAAATCTATTTTTTCCAATATAAGTATTGCTACCCTAGTTTTTCTTTTTTTTTTAATGCCTTTTTCATTGAAATATTTTTTCCATCCCTTCATTTTCAGTCTGTGCAGAACATTTTTCTGAAGTGGGTCTCTTGTAGATAGCATATATATGTATAGGTCATGTTTTCTTATCTATTCACTTATTTTATTTCTTTTGATTAAAGCATTTAATCCATTTACACTTAAAGTTACTATTGACAGGTATTGTCCATTGCCATTCTTTCCCTTTGTACCTGTGTTTGTGTTTTCTTTCTCTTTCTCTCTCTCTGTTAAAGCAGCCCTTTAGCATCTGTTGCAATGCTGGTTTGGTGGAAATGTGCTATTTTAACCTTTTTTTTCTTAGAAAATCCTTATTTTATCTTCCATTTTAAATGAGAGCCTTGCTGAGTACAGTAGTCTTGGTTGCAAGCCTTTGCTTTTCATTACTTGGAATAGTTCTTGCCATTCCTTTCTTGTTTATAGTGTTTCTATTAAATAACCAGTTGATAATCTTACCAGAGCTCTCTAGTATGTTACTAGCTATTTCTCCTCTGCTGTCCTCAAGATTCTCTCTTTGTCTTTAAATTTTGCTGTTTTAATTATGATGTGTCTTGTGGTGGGCTTCTTTGAGTTCATCTTCATTGGGACTCTTTGTGCTTCCTGGACTTGCATGACTTTTTCTCTCATCAAGTTATGGAAGTTTTCTGTCATTACTTTTTCAAATAGGTTTTCTATCACTTGTTCCTCTTCTTCTCCTGGTATCCCTATGATAGGGATATTATTAAGTTTCATGTTGTCCTGCAGCTTCCTTAAACCCTCTTTATTCTTTTTGAGTCTTTCTTCATTTTGTTGCTTTGTCTGGGAATTTTTTCTACATTTTTCTCCAGCTTGCTGATTTGATCGCCTAGTCTGTCTTTAATTCTTTCTTCTGTGTTCTTCATGTCAGATATTTTATTCTCCATCTTCTCTTGGCTCTTGTTGATAGTTTCTATGTCCTTTTTATACTGGTGTAGTCCTCAGTAAGTTCCTTGTAGCTTTCCTGGAGTTCTTTGTAGTTGCCACTGAGCTCGTTGAGCATCCTTATGACCATTATTTTGAATTCAATGTCTGAGAATTTGCTGGCCTTTATTTCATTTATCACTCTTTCTGGGAATTCCTCCTTTCCTTTCAATTGGGGGTTGTTTCTTTGTCTTCCCATTTTAGGTGACTCTCCTTGTTTATGCTTCTTAGATAGCTGTGCTTAGAAAGTATAACCTTCTGTTTGTAGTAGGAGACCTGTGGGATTCAGTAATTCAATTTCCTTAATCTCTTGACCTTGATGCTCTTGGGGTGACCTTTATGCTGTTTTTGTGGGCTTTCTGCTTATAAATGAATTTTGGTTGTTGTTGGACCATTGTTTGGTGGGTCCTTTCTCCAGCTGGCTGAGAGCTACTCTTCCCATCATGTTTTGTATACTGTTGTACAGGTGCCCTGTCTTCTCTTTCGGGGTCCTCTCCTGGTGATGTCAGATGGTATCCCATCCTGGCCCTAGACAACCTATTCAAGACTACCAGCGATCCACTGTCTATGGCTGTCTTCTTCAGTTGCTAATCTAGTCAATCTGTAATCAGTGGTCAGGCTTAGCACCACAGGTTGGGGCCAAGTAATTCCAGGATGGGCCTATTGCTTCTCCTCAGGCTGATGCCACTTGGAGGGAAGTGGTCTTCCTGAGTAAGATGGCTCCTGCCATATGGGGAGTTACTCAGCATGGGGATCCTGGTGGCTGCTCCCTCAGATCTCTGCCAAAAGCCCCCATCCCCAGACTCTCTTCAAGTGTTTCTATTATACTCTGCCCCCTCTTTGCCAGAGCCCAGGGTAAGTGGTTGCAAATGAAATTTTATGCACTGGCCCTTTAAGAGGCTCTCTGTGACTCTAACCATCTCTCCCTGATAGGCAGAAACCCCACCTCTTTGCACAGCTGTATTCCTTTCCAGTGCTATAAGCTGGGGAGCCCAGGTTGGGGTTTAGACATGACTCTTCTCAAGAGAAAACCCTGGCTGCCAAATTTCCTTCCCACACTTCAGCTGCCATCTGTGGGAGCCCAGCCAGCCCTTTCACATCTCCTCTGCACTCCATACCAGTCATGTTGTGGTGAAGTGATTTCTTTTGTCTGTCAGTGATTATAAGGCTTCTCTCAAGCTATTGTTCAGTTGATTATTCTGGATGATTTCTCTACCATTTAGATGTAATTCCAGATTGATCTTGGGAGGAGCTAATATAGCTTCCCCTTACCACTCCACTATTTTGGATCTCTGAGCTCACTTAACTTTTTTAGAAAGTAAAATATATTGTGTAACAGAGTATTAGGAGGAAACTTTTTAGCCCAAGTTCTAGATGAGGCAGCTCTCCTTTTACACTTTACTAATAAAGTATTCTTGGGCTGACTTCCAAGAATTGTTTTTCTTGTCTCACAAGGCAGCTACTCTCTGGAGAATGGCTTCTTTTTCTCATAGGTGTCATTTCTTGATCTAATTTAAAAAAAAAAAACAGATCTATGGAAAAAAACACCCATTTTTCTACAGGTGCATGGGGACACACTTTAGTTGCAACCAGTGGGAGTGGCTTCCCTTGTTCCTTAGCCAAAACTGCCCTCACCAATCAGCTACCGTTTAATTCATAGTGTGACTTTCAAAGCCAACCCATTGTAATGGTCACTATTTGTGACATCTCATATCAGCCTAATTACAAGGTTGGAAATATGCACTCTTATTTTGAGCTTCTTATTAATCAAAGTTGCTTTTCTTTCAGCCACCTACAGCCCAACAGCAAGGAAACACATTATTAACAATAAGAATGACTTTTTTTTCCTATTTTCAACTTCTTGAGAATTAGTCTTCAAATAAAAATGCTAGCAAAACTTGATTTTCATAAGCCAAATTATTGGCTTACTTGGATAGATTTAAAATCACCAAAGTTACCTATGAAAGAGGATTTTACCAATTTTACTACTGAGAGATTTTTTCTATCAAGAGTTGATTTTGTGTGTGATATACCCACACTATGTGGGTATATCATTATGTGCATATATGCACATACACACAATGTGTGTATATTTACACACTAAAACATAATCACACAATTTCATATTAAAACAAATCTAAATAAACTTTAAGTAGGCAGAAATATTTATCTTATCCACCCAATTTTTAATTACTCTCATAGCTCTAAAGTCTTGAACATTTTACTGCCCTCTCAGAGTCAGTTGGTTGATCTATCAGGGAAGGATAATTTTACTTACTGCATGACATTTTCATGAGCATGAGGTGGTAACATATAAAGCATTGATATGAAGCTTAGACCACTCAGGTAGCCAGAAAATGATAATGGGTATAATTAATCAAAGTACTGTCATGTGAAGTTAGAAAATTCATGTGTAACATGCATCCAGAATGGACAGAATCTTTATTCTAGTCCCAAGCTACACTCTCACTGTGTGGGCTCCTCACTTTCTGAGATTGCATGACCAACAGCAGAGCAGCAGTTCTGTTCTGAGCATTAGAATAATCAGTACATATAGTTGTAAAAGAGTTTATGATCACCTAGCTCAATTGTCCACCTATCTTCTTCTATATAAGCATCAGGTAAACTGTTCTCAATTGAAGGACTATCATCCAATTAATACTGTTTAGCTTTACTTTGTGAAAGATATTTAAGAAACTTAAGAATCTGTCCTGATTTTTTCATTGTCCAACACTTCTTTTCTGATAGTGAATCCTACCTTAGCTGTACCTCTAAAATATTCCAATAACTGATACCTTTATCATCGCTTCTACTGCTACCACTTTAAACAAAGCCATAGCCATCTCTCATATGGGTTCCTGTGAGAGCTCCTGAGTTTTTCTTTCTACTTCTTTCCAGGTTTGCCTCCTTACAATATATTCACCATACAGCAGCCAGAGTGATATTTAAAATAATAATAATAATTTACAACACAGCAGAATTTTAATTGCAACTCCTAATGATTTTTTTGGGTCCCTATAACCTACCACATTCTACAGAATCAAATACATGTCCCCCTATTCTCATTTGTCTAATCCATTGCTTCATTCACCTAATTTAAACATGTCTTCTTGCTGTTCTTTTGACAGACCTAGTTTATTTATGATTGACGTTTCTTGACCAATCAACTTAATTACCCTCACAATCCCAGTCTCTATCATATTACTCTGTTTTATATTATTCATCCTGTTCATACCTTTTCATTTATCTTTTTCCTTTGCAGTGTTTAAGTTCTTTATCCCCATTGTGACCTCAGAATTTGTAGCGGTACCTGGAACATGCAGTGCTCAAATATGTGTTCAATTAATGAATATATAAATGCTTGACATTTTAACTATAAATACCTCCTTAAGTCCCCTGAAGATAAATAGTATATTTTATCAATCTTCAGTACTGTGTGTGGTTCCTCCCCTCATCAATTATATTTTGTGGATAACACAGAATGTAAATGAGTACACAAGGTAACTTTCAGAAGTATTTTAGGAAAGATAGCTGTCTTAGTTTTCTGGAGCTGCTGTAACAAAATACCAAAACCTAGGTGGCTAAGAACAATAGAAACTTATTGTCTGACACTTCTGGAGCTCAGAAACACAAAGTTAAGGTGTTGGCAGGGTCATGCTCTGGCTAAAGTAGGGGTGTCAAACTCATTTTCCCCAGGGGCCACATCAGCCTTCTGGTTGCCTTCAAAGGGTCAAGTGTAATTTTAGTATAAATGTAACTATTCCTAACAGTTAAGCGAACTGGGTAGAAACAAGGTGTTGGGCCAGATAAAACAAGGTGGAGGGCCTGTTCGGCCCACAGACCTTGTGTTTGCCACCCATGCTCTCCAGGATCTGTTTCAGCTCTTTCTCCTGGCTTCTGGTAGCTCCTTGACTGTGGCAGCAAAACTCCTGTCTTTACATGGTGTTCCCCCTGTGTGTACATTATAGTTACCCCTCCTTAGACTTAGACTCTCTTCTCATTTAATTTGCAAACATCTCAAGGTCCCGGTCATGTAGTGGGCCCTTAGTATCTGTCTTTTGACAACAACAATAGCAACACTTTTAGAGATGAGTTTAAGTATTTTGGAACAGAGGGCTTTTTAATTTTTTTCTTTTTCTTTTTTTTGGCTTTACCATGCCATAGATAGTCTTTCACACCTATGTCAATAAACCGAATGATTATAAAGCAAATACTGTGTTCTTCATAGTGCTTGTTCTATTACCTGGGTCTTTCCATACCCCTTCTCTTAATAACTCCAGATTTTCATGTGATGAATATATAGATAGACGTAAACCAAAATAAATTGCTCATTAGGAGAAATGACATCTTATGACAGAAATTTGCTTTAAACATATCTTAGCATATACATTTTGGTATTATAAATAGTCACAGTAGAGTAGACAGAATAGACCTGCCATTATAGAGAGGTAGATAAAAACCTCTCAAAAAACATGCTGTACCTTCACATTTTCTTTTACCCCTCAGCTAACTAATCTGATAATGGGGTTCTGCTGTGTTGTTAATTTAAGCTATATTGAAGTAATCAGCAGCCATTTATTTCCCCACCATTTCATGGTACTCGGAATGCTGTTGACTTTATAACTTTTTGGAATGATCTTTCCAGAGAAGAGAGACTGGGATGATGGGGCAGTAGAGACTTTTAAGTTCAAAAACTCAGCTTTAAGTGTCTGAAAACAAAGATCCAGGGTCAATTATATTTCTTTCAAGCTCTCCTAGGAGAGTCTTCAGGGGATAAGCACATTAGCCACAGAGCTACACTGTGAGGTGGAGTGACTTCCTGCCCATGCTGACCAGTGTACTTAAACTCAGAAACTCAAACAACATTGTCAGTGGACAATTATACCAGGTGTCCTTAAGTAAGGAAATTTAGAGGATTTCTTTATGTATCTATGCATTTACAGATTGAAGATGTCCTTCATGACATTCTATATATCTGTGTTTTCCAGACTTTATGGACCCTCTGTTCCCTTCTGTAATTTTGCCGAGTTTCCCAGGAAGTTGCAGAGGTATAGGTTCTTCTTTTGGTGGAGCAAGAGGATGGAGGTGGAAAATGGTATAAGGGGGATAAATGGTAATGGAAAAAAATACAATGAAAAACAATGTAAAATAAAAGGAAAAAAGGGACCAATAGCATCTTTTAAAACCTGTTGCAAGCCCTGGCTGGTGGCATAGTGGATAGGGTGCTGGCCTGCAAACCCAAAGGTCGCTGGTTCGATTCCCAGCGAGGGTACATAACCAGGTTGCAAGCCAGGTCTCCAACCAGGTCCTTAGATGGAGGCAGGTGAAAGGCCACCATACATTGATGTTTCCCTCCCTCTCTGCCTCCCTCCCTTCCTCTCTCTCTAAAAAGCATAAATAAAATCTTAATTTAAAAAAGAGGCATAGGAACATAAAAAAAAAAATTTATTAAAAATCTTGTTGTGTATTGCTAGGGAAATACATTTCTATTTTAAAATCTAAAAAAGAAAAATTAGGATGTGAGGGTGATCTGGCTGTGACATGATCAATGTGTCACCCCATTGATCACCAGGGTTGATTCAGCTGATCTTGCTGGCTAGGCAAGTGTCCCCTTCCTCACCAATCCATGTTTGTCTCTCCTGAAGCTGTGTGCTGTTGAAGAGGATGACCTTCCCAACTAGAGGAGAGGACTGGTCTTTGGTTCTTTGGTCAAGGGTATATGAGTAGCTGTGCTCCCCTGCTAGAACCTCCAAACAAGCTCTCAAGAAAAATTAACATTTTGGTACAACTTCATTTTTTTCCTTTTCTTTTTAAGATTTTATTATTTTTAGGGGGAGGGGAAGGGAGAAAGGCAGAGAGGGAGAGAAACATCAGTGTATGGCTGCCTTTCACCTGCCTCCAGCTGTGGACCTGGCTGGAGACCTGGTTTGCAACCTGGTTATGTGCCCTGGCTGGGAATCCAACCAGTGACCTTTTGGTTCACAGGTCGGCACCTACTCACTGAGCCATCAGCCAGGGCCCAAAAAGTTTCTATAGTATATATTGAATCATAAAGATATAATCATGGGTGTGATTAAAGACTCTGCTATATATATGTTCATCAAAGTTCTACTTAGAGAAAGATTTAAAATATCATAGGCTGTATTTAGCTACTAGACACAGAAGATTATGTTAGGAGTGTGGAGACAGTATATTCTTGGTTCATTTCTGTGATCTTACCAAGGAACTAGTCTTTTTCTATACTTCTCTCCACCCTCATTTGACAGCCTTTTTTCAGTCTTATTTCTCTTGGTGATAAAGTTACAGGCACAGATCTAAGCAATATGCTTGGAAAATATTTAGCAAATAGTAAATGCTGTCCATTTGCCATGGCAGGTGTATTTCCCAGAAGTCTCCTTATCTCAGAAGATATGGCCTTACCTCTCATTTGCCAGGAGTGGGTTGCATGGTGAATTCTAACTGCAAGTGGGTACCTGGGAAAACAGACACAATTTCCAGGATTAATATGCAAAAGTTTTGAATCATTATCTTGAGGCAAAGCACATTGCAACCTCAAACAAAATAAGGTTAAATTAGCAGGAAGAGGAGAAAACATGGTTGTTGGGTAGGTACTAACAATGTTTGCATCTTAGGTGTTTAATAACTATATAGTGAAATAAACTTTTAAAAGCAAAATATAAAATATAGTTATTACCATGGAAAGTAATTGTTATTTTAAATCATACTTATTATATGGAGATCTGGACAAGATGGCAGCAAAGGTAGACATGGCTTGCCTCTTTGTACAACCATATCAACATTACAACTAAAATATAGAACAGTTATCAGCCAGGACCATCAGAAATCAAGTTGAATGGAAATCTGACAACTACAGAATTAAAGAAACTACATCCATTGGGATGGTAGGAGGGGTGCAGATATGGAACGGGCTGGTCCCTCACCCATGTTTGGTGGCTAAAAACTTGGGAGGCATATCTCAGGAGTGAGGAGTGCTGGCTGCATACCAGACCCCCAGCCCAGGATTCTAGTGACTGGAAGATAAGTCCCCAAAATGGATGCAAAAATGAGCAGGGATTGAGTTAGTGGAAAAAACTTCTGGAACCCCAAGTAGTTCCTCTAAAGGACCCACATACAACTCACCTACTCAGACTCACTCTCTCTGAGCCCCACACTGGGGGGTAGCAACTTGAAAGGCACTAGTGGTATACAGGAAGAAACTGAAATGTCTGTCATTGAGGCCAGCAGAGGCCATCGCCTCTTTTCTAAAACCTACCCCCACACAGCTGGCAAGCTGGTGCCTGAGACTCTATCAACCTGGCTAACTCTGTTTGACTCGTGTTGGAGATTCCCAGAGACTCTGCCCCACCCAGCTGAATGGCCCACCCAAGCTGCTTTTCCATATGAATGTCTGGTCTTGGCTCAGGCTTCACAACTTCCTAAATCCTCTCAAACGAGCAACAACTGACCTAGTAAGCTCCAGACCTGGCACTATCTAGAGACAGCTCAGATTCACAGCTAGGCTTCACCTGAGAACCTCCAAGCCCAGCACAAGTAGCATCATCTCAAATCACTTTATAGCTTAGGCAGGGTGCCTCAGGCAAAACACAGGTGAGGGCTGACCTTGGCCTGAAACACCTGGAAAACACCTGGGCCAGCATACCCAGTGGACAGCTACAGACCCTGTCAGAACACCACCACCCTGCCGCTGCACAGCTAATCCTCCATGGAGAGTGGTGGATGGCCAGTGGTCACAGCCAGTCTTTCTAGCTGACTGGCCTGGGTAAACCCCTCCCAGTGATCTACCAACAGCAACCAAGGCTCAATTATCAGAAGATGGTGTAGTCAGCCTGCAGAAAGGACCTACCTTCAGTACCCAGCTTGGGTGAAAGGAGAGAATGTGCCACTGGACCCTATAAGACACCTACTACATTAGACCATACTACCAAGACATGGAATCAAAGCAGCACTAACCAATACACAGAAACAAACACAGGGAGGCTACCAAATTGAGGAGGCAAAGAAATATGGCCCAAATGAAAGAATAAAACCCCAGAAAAAGAACTAAATGAAATGGTGATTGCCAATGTATCAGATGCAGATTTCAAAACACTGCTGATAAGGATCCTCAGAGGAATAATTGAGGATAGTCACAAAATAAAGGAAGAAGTGAAGGTTTTACAAAGTGAAATAAAGAAAAATACACAAGGAACCAATAGTGATAGGAAGGAAGCCAGGATTCAAATCAATGATTTGAAACAAAAGGAAGAAATAGACGTTCACCTGGAAACAGAGAGAAAAATCAAGAATTGCAAGAAATGAAGGAGAGAATTAGGAACCTTTGGAACAACTTTAAATGTACCAACATCCAAATAATAGGGGTGCCAGAAGGAGAAGAGAAAGAGCAAAAAACTGAAAATTTATTTGTAAAAATAATGAAAGAAAACTTCCCTAATTTGGCAAAGGAAATAGACATACAAATCCAGGAAGCACAGATAGTCCCAGGCAAGTTGGACCCAAAAAAGGACCACATCAAGACATATCATAATTAAAATGCCAAAAGTAAAAAATAAAAAGAGAATCTAAAAGTAGCTAGAGAAAAGAGGAGAGTTACTTACAAAGGAGTTCCCATAATACTGTCAGCTGATTTTTCAAAAGAAACTTTGCAGGAACAAAGGGGTTGGCAAGAAGTATTCAAAGTGATGAAAAGCAAGGGCCTACAACCAAGATTACTCTATCCAGCAAAGCTATCATTTAGAATGGAAGGTCATATAAAGACAAGGTAAAACTAAAGGAATTCATCATTACCAAGGCTTTATTTCACAAAATGCTAAAGGGACTGATTTAAGAAAATAAAGAAATCAGAACTATGAACATTCAAATGAAATAAGCTCACAACTATAAACAACAGATAAATAATAAAAACAAGCCCTGGCTAGTGGCACAATGGGTAAGGCACTGGCCTGCAAACCCAAAGGTTGCTGGTTCGATTCCCAGCCAGGGCACATAACCAGGTTGCAAGCCAGGTTTCCAGCCAGGTCCTTAGCTGGAGGTAGATGAAAGGCAACCATACATTGATGTCTCTCCCTCTCTCCCTCTCTCCCTTCTCCTCTCTCTAAAAATAATAAATAAAATCTTAAAAATAAAAATAAATAAATAAAATAAATAAAAACAAACTAAGCAAACCACCAGAACAGAAACAGGATCGTAAGTATAAGGATCATTTTGGACAGTTTTATCTGGCCTGGAAACTTTGGTCTGGTACCTTGTTTCTTAATAGCTCATTTAATTGTTAAGGAGTAGTTACACATATACAGCCCTAAAATTACATTTGACCCTTTGAAGGCAACTGTGGGACTGGTGTGGCCTCTGGTGAAATGAGTTTAACACCCCTGCTCTAAGTTTTTATGGTCGAACAGAAACAGAGGGAAACAGAGAGTCTCACAGAAGGCTTGGTTTCAAATACAACTACTACCTTTGGTTTTCAGGTATGAAGGGAAAAAAATAAAACAAAACACATGCTGTATTAAAATACAGCAACTCTGACCAGAAAAAAAAAAAAAAAAACATGCTCTAAATAGCACTTGAGTCTATAGCTTATAATATTAATCCTCTGTTCCAGAAAGTGAAAGGGGAAGAATGGAAAAGAGGAAAAAATGTTTCCTTTTTTTGATCCACACGGTGATTTACATTTCATTTAAATCATCTACATTTTCTACAATGACCATATTTGAATTCTGTAATAAGAAGAAAAATGTGTAATAACATGGCACTTTTGATACAAGTTGCATTCTTAATGAGATGTTATCTTTTAAAAGAATATTTTTCATTCTTTGCATTTCTATGGTCATAATTTTTATTATAGTAAATAACATGCAGTAATAGAAGCAAAAGTAGTGACAGATTTTATAATTGATATTTATAACAAAGGAAAATAAATCAAATTTTTAAAAATAAAAGAAAAAATCAGGAAAAGCATTACGACAAAAAAAGTATGGAGAAAAATAATATAATTTGAAATAAAGCTTACAAGTAATCTATTTATTTCAATATTTCATTGTAAAAGATAATCACTTTGAATGCTTTCAGTAACATAGAACTCATTATTATTTATATTAGTATAACTATATGACCAGTATTTCTTTATTACTAGTCATTTCTTAGGTCGTAACAAAACCTTTTGCATTAAGAGCCTGCCTCCTCTCCTCCTAACAGTCTAACCTACAAAATCTTCCCAAAATGTGTCTGCTGATATGGATGCAGATGGGTGATGTGCTTTATAAAAGTTTTACATTATTTATTTATTCTCAAAATATTAATTTTTCTGTGCAGGGGTGGGCAAAAGTAGATTTACAGTTGTGATTTTGAGTTAAACCTATTACACTACTCATAGCCTGCATGCCTTTTTCCATATGAACAACTGTAACCTCCTTTTGCCAACCCTTGTATATAACCCTAATGTAGTATTCGAACCACATTTTCAATATTAGTGCAATGCTAATATTCCCTACTTAATTCTTACTAGGTAATCCTCCTGATTTCTTATGTGAATAATTCATTTTCTTTTTATGTGTCCTGTAACTTCTGTCTCTCCACCTTTTTGTAAATGTTGACTTTCCTATTTCTCTAAGCTAATCATTTTTCTTTTTTGTCTTTCTTGATCACTTTAGTTTCCACTTTTTAATTCTATTATTTGCTGTATTGTTTTTGTGTAGTTAGATCACAATACAGGATGGAAGTGATTTATTTAAATTTTTCTTTCTACAGATTTCTGATTTACTCAGAAAGCCCTTATGTTATGGAGCTAGTCCTATCTTCTCTCAAAATGCAGATGAATCGATTCCCCAGCCAGGGCACATAACAAAGTTGCAAACCAGGTCTCCAGTCAGGTCTGTGGCTGGAGGCAGGTGAAAAGCAACCGTACATTGATGTCTCTCTCCCTCTCTACCTCTCTCCCTTCCCCTCTTTCTAAAATAATGAAATAAAATATTTTTTAAAAAATGCAGATGGAAGTCTCCATGTCTTAAACAAATTTGTATCAACCAGACTTGATAGAGAGTATTATAAAAGGAAGGTCAGCCCTGGCTAGTAGCACAGTGGATAAGGTGCTGGCCAAGGAACCCAAAGCTCGCAGGTTCGATTCCCCAGCCAGGGCACTTAACCAGGTTGCAAGCTAGGTCTCCAGCCAGGTCCTTAGCTGGAGGCAGGTGAAAGGCCACCATACATTGATGTTTCTCTCCCTCTCTGCTTCTCTACCTTCTTCTCTCTCTCTCTCTGGAAATGAAAGAAGAAAGAAAGAAAGAAGAAAGAAAGAAGGAAAGAAAGAAAGAAAGAAAGAAGGAAAGAAAGAAGGAAAGAAAGGAGGAAAGAAAGAAAGAAAGAAGGAAAGAAAGAAAGAAAGAAAGAAAGAAAGAACCTTCCTCTCTCTCTCTCTCTCTCTCTCTCTCTCTCTCTCTCTCTCTGGAAATAAGAAAGAAAGGAAGGAAGGAAGGAAGGAAGAAAGGAAGGAAGGAAGGAAGGAAGGAAGGAAGAAAGGAAGAAAGAAAGAAAGAAAGGTCAGCCTCTACATAGGGTATGCAAGGAAGTAGACTATATCCTTAATCTATACTATATATATTATGTATAATATTTACACATATTTATATATAAAAGAACCAGAAATGTATGTATTTTATATGATAATCAGAATTTATACTGAATTTGGCAGAACAAAACTATTTATTTTATTGAATCTTTAAGAAATCCACTATACCTCAATAAGCCAGACTAAGACTTGCTTTTTTTCTGGAGTTAGTGAACAGTTCTTCCAGAAGTGGGCTTCTTGATCCTGCTGACAATATCTTAGAAGTATTAGTTTAAAAAGCTTTGAATAAAAAGAGAGATATTTTAGAAAAAATTGTTAAGTGAAAGAACAATTCCAAAACTATGGAAATATAAAAAAGTTTGAATCACACCAGAATACATTGTCAAACTAATGCTGTGTACATCTTGTGCAATTACAGTTCTTTCGTATCAATAGGGTCATTTTTAGAATATACTGAGAGAAGGTGCTAATCTATACTTTTTTAAAATAATGGTGTATTTGCCCTTAAAAGGCAAATGCAAATTTATTTATCATCATTTTTCATGCATCATCACATAGATATAAGTACTCTGTCTTGTTTTAATTAGTAATTCAGATCAGAAACAAATTGACCTTAAAGAATCTTTTGGATTTTCTGTGTTACTGATTTGTCACTTATGATGCAGACTCTTAGTCACCCATGATTTTAAAACTGGATTTTATCACAGTTTTAAAAGAATGTAGCATTAATCTGCTACAATAAATATTTTATACTTAGTCTCTTTCCACCTAACAGATATTTAAAATTCCAATAACCACAAAATAGGGATCTTGGATAGGTTTCCTTCCTTTCAAAGAAATCAGTGAGAAAATAAGATACTTACATGTATGTTACATAGCAAGGAAGCAGAATATACTTTGGAAAGTTCACTAATGGCATTGCGTGTCATAAAGACAAAATGTATAGAACAGTCTATAGATTTTGAGTTCACTCATACATGACTCACACTCCAAGTCTGTCACTTTCTTGATGTATGATCTCATACAATTTATCTAACTTTTCCTTCAGTCTCCTTCTTTCTGAAATGGAGATGTTAATATCTGTTTTTTAATTTTTTAATGAGAATTACATAGAATAATATGTGAAGTACTTAGCTTGATGCCTAACATAAATATTTTAATCATCATTAGTGTCAAATATGATATCTCTCATACTGAAATTTCTGCTGGATATTCTAGCCAGAGCAATTAGGCAAATTCAAAAAAGGATCCAAATTGGAAAGGAAGAAGTAAAATGACTTCTGTTCCCAGGTAACATGTTTTCATATGTAGAAACCCAAAATATTTCACAAAGAAGAGCTATTAAACAAATTCAGAAAACTTGTAAGATATAAAATAAAAAAGAAAAATCGCTAACATATATATTTCTGAATATATTAAAGAAGACACACATAAATGGAAAGACATCCCCCATTCATGGATTAGAAAACTTAGTATCATTAAGATAATAATACTACCCAAAGTGATCTATTGATTCAATGTAATTTCTATCAAAATCTCAACAATGTTTTTGCTTAGATAGAAAAATCTATTCTAAATTCACATGGAATTTCAAGGGACCTTGAATAGCCAAAACAACCTTAAAAAATAAAAACAAAGTTGAAAGATCCGCACTTCTTAATTTCAGAATTTACTATAAAACTGTAATAATCAAAAGAGTGGCACTAGCATGAGAATTGACATATAGAAAAATAGAATAAAATAGAGAGTCCAGAAGTAGACTGTTGCATATATGGACAGCTGATTTTTGACAAAGGCTCAAGGATCATTAAAAGGAAAAGGACAGTTTTTTTTTTTTTTTTTCACAAATGGTGCTGGAAAATCTGGATATCCTCCTGTATAAAATACAATTAGACTCTTACCTTATATTGTGTGCAAAAATAAACTCAAAGTAGATGAAACATAATGTTAGAACTAAAACTATAATACTTTAAGAAGAAAATGGAAAGAAAAATATTTCTGTCAATGATTTCAATATGACACCAAAGTACAGGCAACAAAAAGACATTAGGAAAATATTTGAAATAACTATTAAAGTGTGGTACATGAAACAGTTTTATCCTCTAAATTTACTACTAGTGAATTTTACCTTCTGAATGGGTCACTAGCAAGGTGCAGAGAAGTGGGGGGTATTTTTGTTTGTTTTGCCATTATTTTTTGTTCTTACGTAGAACTAGAATTCATTAGTGGTAATAATACTACATTAAATAACATTAAAATTCAACTTTCAATTGTATTGCTATTAAAGATGACAGTTCTAGTCAATTATTTGGTCCTTAGAAAACATGCAATGTTTTATAAGGATGAGCTGAACCTCAATCATTGTAACACTGCTAATATAGCCAAAGCTTGCTAATAATTGTAATGGAAACTGCTATAATCTCTTATAATTATTACACTAGAAATTACTTGCTGAATCACAATCTTCTGATAGATCGTGAGCCATAAAAATTAGATTGTAGGTGTAGCTATTATTATGACTTTGCTAGAATCAATTTCGTAATATTCAAAGTTCATGTTAATGTGAACTTGAAGGGGCAATGTAAGCTATGGGCTTAAAATGCTAAAATCTCAAGGACCTTTAGGAATAGAGGGGTGGACAAATTAGTTGTAAAAAAATAGTTGTAATACACTTAAATAATACAATAATGAATAATAATATAAGAGTAAACTCTGTTTCACATACAATTGTAAACCTA
This sequence comes from Noctilio leporinus, assembly GCA_004026585.1. NCBI lineage: Eukaryota > Metazoa > Chordata > Mammalia > Chiroptera > Noctilionidae > Noctilio > Noctilio leporinus. The sequence goes on along the minus strand of PVIW01002354.1, from coordinate 57,211 downwards.
CTTTTGCCCGCCCGTGTTGTAAATTCTAAACATATAAGATTTTATTTTTTTAATATGTGAAAGTAAATTTCTTATGACAGAAGTATATAATGTAGGGCAGTAGATTTCATGTCAAGATTTCAGTCTAGCCCAGAGTGTAAGACTTTGGTTCAGAAGTGCCATGAGAAGATGTGAAAACCAGGTTCACTAAGTCCTAAAACTAACCTGCCCTTCACCTATCAGTAGCTTCCATTTCTCAGGTTGATGACTGGTTTTCAGCAGCAATCAAGTCAGAATTTTTCTTCTCAGTGATAAAAGAACATTGTTTACAGGATTTCTTCCAATTCTTATTTTGTTCTGAATGTCAGAAAATGAGTTGTGTGGTGTATTCTAAGTTTTAGGCATGAAAGTAGCAATATTTCTTTTCTATGCAACAAATCCAGATTCCTCTCAATATGTATTTAAACTAGTGATATAATAGTCAACTGATGATTATTCTTTAAGTAATTGCAAGCAGCTAGATTTTTTAAAAGTTGTATTCATTTAAATGTAATAACTATGGTGGTGAGACAAGCTAAATATCGTAATGTAATAACATAATAAACTGTATTTACAATCACTTCAAAGCTCTAACTAGAAATAGAATGATGGAATATAAAATCTAAAAGCTACTCTTAAGCTTCATAGGACAGAACCCTGGGCTCTCATGTGAAGGGTAAAGCATGTCACCTAAGTGACATGCTTTTAATTAGATCGAACCACAAAGAGCGTCAGAGCTTGTTTTCCATTATTATTCTCCTGATCAGGTGTAGAAAGTAGTCCAATCTTCCTCCTTTGAGATAAAAACAAGACATACTATGTTTGTGAAAATAATGGGTGGTCTTACCATGATTTCAACTCAGTTCAACACTCATCAAGTTCTATTCTATGTCAGGCACAATGCCAAAACCCTGGGTCCCAAATATGAATAAGGCACAATTTTTGGGTTCAATTATTGAAGCTGAAACCTTCAGCACTAACTGCAAAGCAAAATAATGACCATGTTTAAAAAGCAAAGGTGCATATCTATGTTATCCCAAATGACCTTCTTATAAGGTATTTTTTTCCTTTGTCATATTGTTCTTTTTTAAGATTTTATTTATTATTTTTCAGAGGGAGGGGAAAGGAGAGAGGGAGAGAGGAAGAGAGACATCAGTGTATGGTTGTCTTTCACCTGCCTCCAGCTACAAACATGGCTGGAGACCTGGCTTGCAACCTGGTTATGTGCCCTGTCTGGGAATTGAACCAGTGACCTTTGGATTCGCAGGCCGGTGCCTTATCCACTGTGTCACCAGCCAGGGCTTTGACATATTGTTTTTATGTTAACAGTAAGAGTGGAAAGAAGGGGAAGGGACTAGTTAAGGATCATGTATGAATGAGTCATGCACATAAACAGAGTGGGGATTGATTGTGGGAGTGGGGGGCTGGCAGGGTAGTGGAGAGCAATGGGGAAATACTGAGATAACTGTAATAGAACAACAATGAACTATTTTAAAAATTTATGAGGCTGTGCTAGAAAAAAAATATCAAAAGCATGCTTATAACAAAGCTAGCAATATCTTCATTGCCAATAACAAATTTAGGAAATTTTAGTTCCTGATCAATTATGCAAAAGGAAATTGATAAAGAAGATGGTATGAGAAATAGATGTGAATGATACAGAGTAACTCAAGGAAATGGAAATGGAGCAGCTTATTCAGACTTCAGATGGGACTGCTACCAAAGATGGCTTTGGGCATTTCCTTTTGAGCTAGAGAGAACAAGAAGATTTTAGTATTGGAAGTATAAATTGATTACATATACAGTACATTTTTCCTTTCCATCCTCAGGTGGGATGAAAGAAAAACCATGACAACTGAAACCCAGTTTTAGAATGTCAGGCTTCCTGTTATCTTTTATCTTGTCATATTTGAATTTCACCAGCAGTTGATTTCCCAAACTCTTGATTCAGGCAATTTTTCTGGACTCTGATGTTTGATCTGACCTTTACTTCTCAGTTTTGAAATAAATTGACTTTTCAGGAGTCATCCTAAATTAAGCATACTAATGAAATTCTACATAAGAGACATTCTGGTCTTCTGACTGGGTACCAAGAAGAATGTCGTTTATAATAATTAGCTAAAAATAAAATTTTCTACAATAAATCTATCTTGTAGATCAGGTATGAAGATGCCTTTTGCTGGTTTCTGTTTCAACTGTGACCTGATGCAGACATTTATTCCCTCTGAGGGCTCAGGGTTGCTGACAGAAGACACAAGTCATTGTCCATATTACACAGATGATTGACTCTAAATTCAACTTATTTGGATAAAGATTTTTTGTAGATATAATTAGATAAAATGAACTTATAGTGGGATTAAGGTGGGCCCAAAATTCAACGACAAGTGTCCTTATCATTACAGAGATAACAAACAGAGATATACACAAGGGGGAACACCATATGAAGACTCAGAGATCGGACTAATGCCTTCCCAAGCCAAAAAATGCCAAGGATTGCTGGCAACCACCAAAGCTGAAAGAGAGGCCCAGAACACACTTGCTCAGAGCCTCCAGAAGGAACCAGTCTTACTGACATCTTAATTTTAGATTTCTAGCCCCCAGAACTGCAAGAGAATGAATTTCTATTGTTTTAAGCCACCTAGTTTGTAATAATTTGTTATGGCAGCCCTATAAGACTAATACATTTCCCAATTATTTTTATAACCAAAATCCCACAAGCCTCATTGAATATCTGGGTAGGTAAAGAATTATACATGTAGTAATAGCTAAAAGTTGATTAGGATTTTCCCACTATTTCTGATGCCATGTACCTAGGCCATTTGAAGAAATTCCTCCTCCTCAAAATCAAAACCTAGTATTTCAGAGTATTGCCAGTAAGAGTTTCTCAGGTATGCACCATTAAGTCTGCTCCTAGTAGATCTTCTCACGGTTCCTGTGGAGTTCACTTTCTGCCTAGTGCTGGCACTAAAAACCAGAAAAGCACAAGATGCCAAATCTCCAGGGGGGTCTGCAACATAGGGAGTAGGTCAACCTCTCAAACTCCCTTGTGTTTCATTGAGGCAAAGGGGTCGTAAAACACTATAGAGTTTAGTGAAACAGCTTAATATTGTTATTCTGTAATTATGTCTTATTTAATTTTTATTGTGTTATTTTTCTGTTACCATTTAGTCACCTTATATCCCCCCACCCCGCCGGCAGCATTCACCACTCCACTGCCCTTGCCCATGAGTCTTCCTTTTTGCTCGATCTAGATGTAGGGCTATGAATAACATGAGGAAATTCAAGGAATACCCATCACACTATCATTGTTCTCTCCATTCATTAAGGAACTGAACCTGGGTCAGCTAATCAATCTTCTCTTGGGATGAGTTTGCTTAGGTTATCAACCCTCTAGCAAATGGACCTTTGTCAGTCTGCCTGCCAATTCAGACGTGTTTGAATTCTAACAGTGGATGAATGAGATTAAAGCCCCTACTACAGGTTTCCTTAAAACATATTTTCTATAACTCCATTAGTTTCCATGTGTTCTCTTCTCATGAGATTTAGTAGAGTTTCTGATATAATATTGTGACAGTTTTTTGTACCTGCCCTTTTTTTCCTGGGGGTGGGGGAAAGGCTGGGTGTGGAGAAAAAAGGTAAATCTGTTCTAAAAAAAAAAGGAAAAGGAAAAGGAAAAAGCAGAAGGAAGAAGGAGGAGGAGAAGGGAGAAGAGAGAAGAACAGCCCAGGTGCAAGCTCAGGTGTTGACATTCACCCACATCAGCAGTCCTGGCAACTCTGCAGCAAACAAGAGAGCTGCTATTACTGACCAAGTAATACTTCCTATGTAATAGTCAATCTTATTGATTTGTTCTTTTATTAGGTAGTAGTAGACATGGGAGCAAAGATGCTAAAGAGATCACAGTTTTATAATGATCAAGCATTTTATAAGTTCAACAAATGCACCGCAGCATCATAGCTATTGAGAAGAATGGACTACATGTGGTCATGGTAGCTCTAGGATGGACCTGAAAGCTTCCATGTGCACCAAAGGACACTCTAAGACTTTGGTTCTTCTTTTTAGTCCCCGCAATATTTGATTATGACCCTCTCTCTTCTTGACTTCAAACACTAGTGTCTGTGTAGTAATGACCTCTGTTGGCACTTAGCGAAGTCCTCCCCAGGGTTTGAGCCTCATTTCTCCCTAATGGACCCATATAGTTAATGACACAGGGGCTTTCCTTGTCCACACTTGAAAATGAAAGCACCTTAAAGAGTTTTGGCTCATACCTTTCACTTCTATCTTTATTGCCGTTCCTTGTCCTGATTTGTTTGTTTGTCGTTTATTTGTTTTTCCTTATATCTATATGCCTGACTTCTCACTTTCTCTCTAGCCCCTTGGACTCAGGTAGAAGAGCTGACTGACTGGTTTTTTTTTTTCTTTTTGCCCTTAGGACATGTTGTTCTATATAGCTTCTCTGGGTTCCACATATTGCAGCCAGGAATAATGAAATACACATTCAGGCATGCCCATGATTCCTGGTTTTCCTTAACTGGGAAGTAGGAAAACAAAAGCAAAAACAAAACAAAACAGGAGAAATGGTACCTTAGAAATGAGTAGAAGAGAAAAGTTGTATAATGCATTATTTCCTGAAGGTTTGAATATGTCATCTACTAAGTCTCAATAATTGGTCAGACAGATCTTAAATGTAGGGGACAAAAGCCCACGCATATTTCATAGCACCTTATTTTCTGGCCTAGCACTTCATATGGTCAGGGGTCCAATGGCTCAACACAGAGATGTAATTACTTTAACTAAAGCAAAGTCAGTAACGACAATTATATAATTAATCTAATCATTACAAATGGTTTCATAACTACATTTACTTACTAAAACTTCCTAAAGAGATTAGTTTATTGAAATAATAGCATAAATATTAAAAAGTAGTGAGGATCAAAGCAAAGGTTAATTTTCTATTGAAATGTGCCTGATGCATAAACCAACATACAAGTTTCTTCTTCCTCATTGTTGAGCAAAGTGGTTGATTTTATCACATCACTATAGAAGTCATTGCATTTCAGGTGGATTAGATTTCTTTGTTTCTTGTGGTTTGTTTTCCAGGCTCTGCTTCCCCTGTAACCAATGCTGGATATCAGCCTATTTGTTGGACAGTAGGCTTGGCAAATGTAGTAGGAAAAGACTTAAGTCAGGAGACCCATATTCTGCCATATCTCTCTACACCATGGCTCTATACTGGGTCGACTTAAGTTAAACCATGGTTTCTAGAAATCCTCTGCATGATTCTGGGTTTGCGCAGCTCACAGGAGATATCTTGTATGATTTGGAAGGTACAAGTGGGGCAGCTCTGGAAGTTGGTGCAGGGTACCAGGCAATTTGGTTCATGCACAAGTGCAAGGATAACTATGTGGTGAAGACACCAGCTTCAGTATATCTATGGCATTGAGCCTGGGTTTGGTAAGAGACCTGAGTTTCAATTTGTCTTCCTAAGTCCTATTTGCCATTCTGTGTCTCCTCTCAGCCTTACAAGCTCCAGTTTGTCTTTGCTCTCATCCATGCCCAGTGTTCCTACTGCCCAAGGATAACATTTTATTAATTTTTAGAGAGAGAAAGGGGGAGAGAGAGAGAGAAACATCAATGTTTGCCTCCTGCTGGAGATCAAATCTATGAAATATTGGTATACAAAACAACACTTCAATCAACTAAGTCACCGGGCCAGGGCTATAAATGAAGTTTTGTAAAGGCTCAACTCAATTTTAAGACATCCAAACCAATGTTCTGACCAATTTCCTTGACACATGCAAATAATATTGGAGCTACATAAGAAGATAATGTAAAGCCATGGCACTAACTGGAAATGCAAAAGATTATTCAATTGACAGATTATTTATTTTTATATCAAATTTGATTCTGCAAACTAATTGCATTTCAATTTGATTTCTGATGTTAAGAGACAGCTATTATTCTAGCGTTTTTTTCCTCAGGACTTTCTGGAAGATAAGATTCACAGCTTATCTCATCTCTCATCTGTCCTAGATGAAGAAAATGAGATATTTGTATTGGGTTGGCCAAAAAGTTCATTTGATTTTTTTTCTGTGATATGGCTTTAGTAGCGCTTAGTTGTTTTTAAGTTCATTCGAAACAATTTTGTTATATTGTATTTTGACAGTTATCATACCAGTGCACCTTAAAAAACCTTGTCAAAATTGGTGAATTTTTGTAGATACCTTAATATTGAATCTGGAAAAAATACACATTTCCAACATATTATGCTTTTATTATTTCAAGAAAGGTAAAAACACAACTAAATGCAAAATTGATTTGTCCCAGTGCATGGAGAAAGTGTCGTGACTGATTGAATATGTCAAAAGTGGTTTGCAAAGTTTCATGCTGGAGATTTCTCGCTGGACAATGCTCCAGGGTCCAGTAGAAAAGTTGACGTTAATAGTGATCCAATCAAAATATTAATTGAGAACAACCAACACAATTCCACATGGGAGATAACTGACATACTCAAAATAATGAAATCAATAAAGTTATTGGTAAAAATGAGAAATGTGTCTATTTTACAGAAAAAAAAATAGATTTTTGGGTCAACCCAATACTTGATGAAAGTCAGGTTACAGAAATTATGTCTTGTACATGATTTATATTAAATTATATTCATTAAATAAAAATATAAATCAATAAGTTAACCAATCATTCAATCAGGTCCCTTTTTCTATTGTGTAAGAAGAGAAAGCACATAACTTCTGGTAAATTCCCAGCTCATGTTCTAGATTGAAACTGTGTCTCTTTCACAGACTAGTTTTAGCTCACTTGGCCTCAGGGTAGGAAATAGACAACCATGCCAAGTGGAACTCTGATGAACAAAATAAGCCATAAAACTAAAATCATCTGGAAAGAGTGATGTATTGTCTCTATGTTTTATTCTTTATGAAATTAATTGCACCTACTTAGTTTCATCAGTGACTATTTGATAATACAAAATACTAAGTAGCAAGGTCAGAGCATATATCCTTGTGTATCTGATAAGCTGAATAAATTGATGAATATGAGCTAAGAGTACATTAGAGGCAGGTAAATTTTAAATGAGAGAGATGAAGAGTTTCCAAAATGCCTATTCCTCTGATTCTAATTACCTGGGTTTTTCTTATTTTATATAGTGTGAGAAAGTCAGAGTCATGGAAGATGTTGGTTACCCCCTTAATTAAACATCTAGGCAGATTTTCTTCTGGCTGACCACATTAGGTTATCAAAGTGTGTGCTCATTAAAAGAGCAAAGGACAAGATAAAAACTATTTTAAATTTACACTTTATGTTCCTGTTGTGATACCAACGTGGTTGTGATGGATGATGGGTAGTGAAATTAAGTTGAAATGTACAGTACATGTAACCTAAGGATTTTATGTAATGACATGCCATTTAAAGACTTCTTAAGGACTAAGCAGTACTTCAAATACTCCAGGGTTTTATTTTCATATAAAAACTTGAAACTGGTCAGTTTTTTAAGTAAAAATGACTGGAGGAAAAACCCCAAATTTTCTCTTGATAAACTAGTGTTGTTATGAACATTTTATCTGCATATTGAGGTTTTGTATTACCAACTAAGCAGAAGTAAGATGAAGAGTACAGGAATTTCACAATCATCAGACTGACCTTTATAGCAGCCACAATGTCCCTTTTCAGCTGTGTAATGAACATAGTACTCCAATGATATATTTGTGCTGAGTGATAGATATAATGAAATATCTTCCATTTCAGGTCCTTTATGGGGGCAAAGAAGTCAGTTGTGTAATGGAAAACTTAGAGCAGGTCAGGCTGCTCACTGAAAGGTCATACCATTTAGTGTAATTGACTTAAAATATCCTTTGCTTTAACAGGCAATAATCAGAAATTGGGACTAGCTGAGCAGAACAGAGAGCCTTCATCATGTACAGGGAAGTTGGATATTTAGAGTATGAACCAAACCACTATTTTAGGAGAGCAGGAAGGCCAAATAGGAAATGGTTAAGATCACTTTAGCGCCATGTTATCTGGTACTTAGAAGTTTACAATAGTAATTATTCAAATTTATATTATACTATTTTTCATCTTAAGGTGATAAGTGGATTTCTGAAAAATTGCTGTTGGAGACTTAGATTGGATGATTTAAAAACTTAAGATCTTATTTTAAAAACATGATTAAAAAAGGGGATGGATGTAATACAACAACAATAAAATTTAAAAAATGATTAAAAAAAAACAAAGATATCACATTTCTTTTAAGTTACCCTTTTTCTTTTTTTCTACTGTGACTTGGATGTATATAGTAGTTTATATCCACAGAGCTCAAGACATGATACCAATTATTTATTTTTAATTCCCAGAATTTTGTATCCATGTGAAAATTTACTAATCAGATCCTATAAATTCAAAGATGTATGTTTGTTTGCATTTACCCAAGGGGTTTGCAGAAGATGAGAGCTATCAGGGACTATTTTTAGAATAGAGGAAATGCACCATTTCTAAAAATAAAGATTCCATTGACTAGAGCCCTCTGCATTGCTGGAATCAGCCTTTGGAGCAAAAATCATCAGCAGGAATTGATAATCCATGAACAGAAAGGCCACCACACAGTGGCACAGTAACTGACTTTCTCTCTTGGGAGTTGATATATGAGGCAGATGACTCCAAGTTAAAGGCATATTCTGCCCTGTTTTTCTGTACAGATGGTACAAAGGAGTGGGTTTGTCACATTTAGGATGGCCTCTATAGCCATATAGTATAATCAAACCAGTTCTAATCTGATTAAACTGGTACAAAACAGATCAAACTGAATCAAATCATTTCTAACTGGTTCAAACTGAATAAACTGGCTCTGACCAGATACAACCTGTTCTGACTGGATAAAAATGGTTCTGACCAGATCAAACTGGTTCAAACTAAATCAAACCAGTTCTAACCAGATCAAACCAGTTTTAAATGGATCGTACTAGATCCAACTGACTCATGGTAACATGAAGTGCTAAGTCATGGTAACACCAAATGGTGTCATGGTAACATAAAATGCTGAATCCCAATGGCATGAAATGCTGAGTCATGCTTATAAAATCTGCTAAGTCATGACTATAAAATGATAAGCCATGTTTATAAAAATTGCTGAGCTATGGTTTTAAAAACTGCTGAGTCATGGTTATCGAAACTGCTGGGTCATGGTTTGTGTAAACTGCTTAGCCATGGTTCTTGAAAACTGCTGAGTCACAGTTTTTAAAATTGCCGAATTATGGTCTCTAAAATTGCCAAGTCATGGTTTTTAAAATGGCTGAGTCACAGTTTTTAAATTGCCGAGCCACGGTTTTTAAAAACAGCTGAGTCATGGTTTCAAAAATTGCTAAGTCATGGTCTTAAGAAATTGCCGAGTCATTGTTTTTAAGAACTGCCAAGTCATGGTTTTAAAGCTGATGGGTCTTGCTGTAGAAAATTGCTGAGTCATGCTTTTAAAAATTTCCCAAGCCATTGTTTCAAAATTGCAGAATCATGTTTGTTTAAAAACTGCTGAGTCATGGTTGCATAAACTGCAGAGTCTGGTTCTTAAAAATCACTGAGTCATGGTTTCAGAAACGGCTGGTTCATAGCTATAGAAATTGCTGAGTCAGGGTTTTTAAAAATGCTGGGTCATGGTTATAGAAATTATTGTTATAAAAATCACTGAGTCGTGGTTTTTAAAACTGCTGAGTTATGGTTGTAGAAATTGCTGAGCCATGGTTATAGAAATTGCCAAGTCATGATTATTAAAACTCCCTAGTCACAGTTCCAAAAATGCAGATTCAAAACAGATCAAAGAGGTTGAGAAAAGAGTCAAACTGGATCTAACTGGTTCAAACTGGTTCGAACCAAATTAAAATGGTTCAAACTGATTCATCAAACCAGTTCAAACAGGCTCAGAATGAGATCAAACCAGATCTACCTGGCTCAAACCAGTTCAAGCTGTTTCAGACCTGTTCAAAGTGGCTTTCACCAAGTTCCTTCAATTAAAAAAGGCTGATAATGGTTCAAATTGGTTTCAACTGGCTAAGACAGCAGAGACCCATTCAGAACAAGGGACACCTGTTCAAACCAACAGAGACTGCTTCTAACCTGAGATGTTGGTTCAAACCAGTGAGACCAGATCCAATGATCTGAGAACTGATCAAACCATTTTGAACCAGCTGAGGCCCCATCTTACTGGTTTAAACCAGTTCAGCCCAGTTCAATTCAAACTGGATGAAACTAGTTCAAACTGGTTCAAACTGAAGCAAACCATATCAAACCAGATCAAATTGGTTCAAACTGGTTCCAACCAGGTTATGTCAGATCAAACTGGTTGAAACCAGATCAAACCATTTCTAACCAGGTGAAACCAGGCCAAACAGGTTCCAACCAGATCAGACCAGATGAAATAGGTTCAAACTTCATTTGACCAGATTAAGCTGGATCAAACCAGTTCCAACCAGATCAAACCAGTTCTGACCAGTTCAAACTGGCTTTAACACATTCAAACTGTATTGAACCAGATCAAACCAGTTCAAACTAGATCTAACCAATCCAAACTGGCTCAAACCAGGTCAAACAGGTTCTCTGACCAGATAAACAGATTCAAACCAAATCAAATCATAGTGTACATAGAAAATCCTATAATCTCCACCAAAAACCTATTCAACTTAATAAGTTAATTTGGCAAAATAGCAGGTAACAAGGTCAATATTCAGAAATCAAAAGCATTTTTGTACACCAAAAATGAAGTATCAGAAAGAGAAACCAGGAAAACAATTATATTTACAAGAAAAACAAAGTACCTAGGAATAAATTTAATCAAGGAGGTAAAAGGCTTATCTCTAGCTCTTTAAACTTGTTCACTCGAGTGACTGCTTAGAATTTAATTTACATATGGAATGGCATCTCAAACTTAGTATCTGCAAAACTGAATTCTTAATTTACCCCAGTTTCTGAACCTGCTAGTTTCAGATTCACTTTTCTCTTAAAAATAGAAGTCGGTTCTTCCAGTTGCTTAGGTCAAGAACTTGGCACTATCTATAACTCCTTCTTCTCACACATCTAGCCCTTTAGCAAATCTAAGCGGTTCTATATTCTCACTGTTTCCATCTACTTCCATCCTGATGCAAGTCATTTTCATATCTAACCTGCATCATTGCAATAGCCTTCTAGCTGGTCTCTCTGCTTACAATCCTGACCCTCTATATTTTTCACAAGTCTTCCCAATGATTAATTTCAAAATGTGAATTAAATTGTGTTACTCCTCTACAGAAAAATGAGACTGTACCCTCCCTTCTCACTCATACTAAGATATAGTCACTTTCAAGGGACAATATGATCTACTGTTCTTTCTTTCTCTCTATTTTCATCTACAATAGCTTTCTTCTCATTTTCTTCAAATACTGAAAGCATACTTTTGCCTTTAGATCTCTGACCACTGAAACTTACTCTTCCTCCTACATGGAGCACTCTCCTCAGAGACATCTGGCTCACTCATTATTTCTTCCAGTTTTTAGCTCAGATGTCATCTTATCAGAGACTCTTCTCTGACCATCTGATATGAAAGCACACTCTCTGCCATAGTCCCTGTATGATACTATTCTTCATGGCACCTTTTAAATATCTGTTAATTTGCTATTTTGCACTAGATTATTCCAAGAGAACAGAGATACTGTTTGTTGGTACATGCCTAGTACTGGCACACAGTAGGTACTGATAAGTATTTGTTTAATAAATAAATAAGCAAGCAAAACACTATAGTTATGAACATTTCTTTTTTAAAAAGATTTTATTCATTATTTTTAAAGAGAGGGGAAGGGATGGAAGCAGAGAGGGAGAGAAGCATCAATGTATGGTTGCCTTTCACCTGCCTCCAGCTATAGACTTGGCTGGAGACCTGACTTGCAACTTGGTTATGTGCCCTGGCTGGTGCCTATCCACTAAGCCACCAGCCAGGGCTAGTTATGAACATTTCTCATCTATGATGTTAGTTAAACAAAGTAGCTGCTACAAAGTGAGCCCTGGTAACTTGTTATGATATAGCACTCCTCTCAGATTCTTTCAGATATTCTTGAAAAAAATTAGTTAAGCTTTAGGAGTCTTTTTTTGTTAGACCATCAAAGGATACAAAACAATACAAATAATCATCATTCGGAAGTACTTTATTTTCATCATTCCAAGGAAACGAGAATTTCTTCTAATAAAACCCAACCTTTACGTTTCCAGGGTGCAAAGATATATATTATTTTCTAATATCTTTTTTTGCTAATGACTTGATTAGGGCAAAATGATCCTAGTCTTTACAAAAGAGCTATTCATTTGAGCACATGATGAAAGTATTCTCTCTATGTCACAAAAACCACATATTTTTCTGATTTGGTTTCAAGCAGTCTTTCTCTCTCTCTCACAGCTCCATCAACCTAATTTCATTCCTTTCATCTCCAAAAATATTCTTTAAATTAGGTCTTATAATTTATGAAATATTAAGCTTGAATAGTCATTATTATTATTTTTTGGTTAATGAAAATCTTCCTCCTTGACTTCAACAATAGAATATTTTACCAAGACAATATTTTAACAAGAGTTCTCTCTGAGCTAGGAATGATATGGGTTCTTGTGTTTTAATGAATGATTTTTGCTTCATCTTACAGAGATATCTCAGTAACAGCCACCATAAAGGAAGACAGATTTAATTACTTATTCATATACTCTTTCACATAACAGGAGAATTTTTATAATAAGAAATATTTTTTGTCTTTTAAACATGTATTTATAGATATTCCTACTTTTTATAGAAAGTGTTTATGGCTATTTATAAATAAAAGGAGATAATCTTAGAATACACAGAAACATCTTGAATTAGAGACTAAAATGAAAAGTTAGTTCATCATAAGGAATCATTTATAGTCTCATAATTATAATATAAATAAATGTTACTGTAATATGGATTATTTTATTTTTAGAAACCATATCTTCACCTAACATTTAATTTTACCTCCATCTAAATCTTGTAAGTAAGCTATCATAAGGTTTTATCATTCCTATCTTCCAGATAAGAAAACAGGTTCGGCTAGGAAAAATAATTGTCCCAAGGTTATAGAATTAGTCCCTGCTCTTTACAAACAATTAGGGAATGTATTTTCTGGTGTATAGTATGCAGAAGAGGTAAGCAAAGGGAGGCCCAATTAAAAAAGAACGTAACAGTAGATGTCAGGACCTCTTTCATGAACCGCACTCAGGCTTCAGCTGTTCAACATCATGATCCTTTGATTTGGTGAAAATAGGAGAAACATTTGCAAGACCTTTTTGACTTTGCCTCAGCAAGACAATAAATTATATCAGGTAAAATCTAAGAGAGAATTGTTAAGCTTTGTAATACAAACGTTTGCCTCTCTCAAGTTCACAGTGTTTTCTCCAGGAAAGAAAACAATCCCAATTAGTGAGAACAATTTCCTCTGCTGTAGATCATAGATACAGAATCACAAACTGGTAGTTCATGAACCAATGCTAGACAGTGTGCTTTATGTGTCCTAGTCCCTAACATTCCATTTACGTTATACCTACTGCTCTACAAATGAACTACCTGTCTGGCCCCCTGAAGGCACTTGAGTCTGTCCCGGAAGACCCATAGACCTTCAGCACTGCTGCACTCTGTTTTACTACACTGGGATACAGATCATCTATCCCTTAGCTGTATTTTCCCTGTGACTAGAGTTAATGCCACACCGTTGACCATACATCAATTAGGAGACTTGCTGCCACATTTTATAAATGTCAGCAAGAATGCCTCCCTCTAGCATTACAGAAAGCTCCTTTTGAACAACACTTATTTTTAGAAATGCAACACAGTGATTTTTTTTTTCTAAAAGTAAAGTTTGAATTTCCATTTTATTTAGAAGCCCTAAGGACATTATGGCTAAGGAAATGCATTCTTCAGCCAAGGGATTCGATCATATTGTCCTTACAGATGGCACTGGGTGTTTTGCTAGAGTAGGGATAATAAAATTAGACCTGTCATTCTTGTTTAGGTATCCGAGAAGTATAAGGCATGAATGATGCTGGCTCAGTCTTTTGGACCCGAGCAAGAGGAGCAGCAAGATTACTTTTTCCAGTGCAGAGATACCAGCTTCTCTTAGTGCTTATTCCAGGCAAAGCCACTAGTCAAGGTCACAGTCTTAGTTTTTCCTCAGGGAACATGTAATATGTAGAGGTTTTTAGCATCTCTTTTAGATCTATTCATAGTGACCATTTCCTACTGCGTCCAAGTCTCACAAAATATAAAATGAGTCCTGGGTGGTTCAGTAAACAGCCATGCAAACAAAATAAGCCTTAAGCCTAAACTTGGCTCCGGAGGTTGCCTTGATATCAGAAGTGGAAGAAAACAACAGAGTTTGGTTGTTGTTTTTTGTTTTTAACTGGTTATCAGGCAGAAGGAAAGTTTCAGGGAAGAATACTAGTGAGACCCAGGCAAAATTGTTAACTCAGTTAACCTTATTTACCTTTAAAAAAGTTCCAGAAGTTTAATAATATGCAGTTGCCTATTGCCATAGATTGAGTTTCCTTTTGCAATAAAGGGATCTTTTTATATAAATATGTAATGTTTATAGTGCAAATCTTTATATTTATTCATAGTTGTCCACCCATACTCAGGAGCTTACTAGAGTAATGTGAAAATATGAAAAATAGCTGGCACATGAAGAGGAAAATGATCTCCACATTTTATTTATGTGATTACCTTGCACATGATGCTGTTTTCAAGGAATTGTGGCTTCTATTATATTTCAAGGTTTTCATAGACTCTTGAGTTTGTATATTACAATTCTTAAGCCTATTAGTTTCACCTACCTTCCCTGTAAAAATAAATGAATCCCATCATTTTGCAAGTGGACATGCTTATTTTGTCTATTAATTATGTATCTCAGGCTTAGGATGAACCAGGTACTTTTTCAAAAGAACCAATCAATTTCCCAGGCTTTCATGCACTTTTTCATAGGCTCTAGTCAATCCATTGTTCCCCAGGATAGACTGACAGGCCTCCATGGTCAAGCACCTTCCCCTTTTACCCTATGAACAATCTGGTACTGGATGGGGAAGGGAAGGAGCATTAATCTTCTTGGTACTATGATATTCTGGGGTGGGAAGCTGTAGCTTCCTGGTAAAGCAAATAGGCTTATGCTCCCCAGTTTATTAATTCAATGTGTAATTCCCTTTGCTTCTTTTTTCTTTATTAGTAATTAGCTCAATACCAATGGGAACAGAACCTGTAAGTATTGTCTGAAAGCAAAATTGGTTTACCTTGCAAGCTAATCTTCTAAAAAACATCCCTGCTCTGAATTCAGTAGAATTGCCATGATCTACCTGAACACTAAAACTAAGGTCATACTCATGCTTTAGGGGCTGTTTCAATTATTTGCCATAAATATAACATGTCAGAAAAACCCATAAGGACACACACTATGCACCTCTCACAAGAACCTCTGCATCTCAGTCATTTGCCACTGAAAAGATTTAAGCACACAAGGCTCCCTGCACATCTATAATTTATATACTTTGCAATGAGCCACCAGTTTTCTGTCCTACAGGCATTTTCTTTGAACTCTCACCATGGCTGTCCATTGAAGTTCCTATGTTGGAACTGATTAAAGTATCGAGGCAAACTTAACTTCCCCACAGTCCAAGGTATGACAAGTAGTGATGAAAAAGTTCTGAGAAATAAATGTAGATCTTCAATCACAAGGCCACATGACACATGTTTATCAGAGGAAATGTCAGGATCCTCGCCTTGGCTGGGTGCCTAGTTTTGGATAAGAAGTAAAATGTTTCCACAACATAAATTGCTAATAAGTAGGATAGACTACCTCACCATAACACAAACTATCTAGATTTACTTTCTTGATTTTATAGGACATGGAGGGTGCTGAAGACCAAACATTTTTGCTGAAATAGAACTGATATCCCAACTTCATGAAAAAGAATACTGTCAAAACAAGGCCAGCCTCCTTTAATAATTCAATTTCATAAACAAGGTGAAGGCTATTTGATAAATCCAGAACTAAATTAAAAATCCTCAGGCAGATTCAGAATATATTCTGAGGGATTTACTTCCCAGAGTGGTATTTAGGGTGCTGACCTTTTATTCTTTCTGGGACCCTGAATTGGCACTAAAATCTCTATATCTAAATCTGATTTACGAAATTTTGGTGAACCTTGCCCTATAATTTTCAGTTACTCTCATTTTAGCTTTGACTTTGATCTGGTAATGTAAACACTGACAGTTGATTTTTCTTTCTTTCATTGTTTGCAATGCCAAGTGCCTGACTGAAGCTCTGATTACCCAGACATCCATTTCAAAGAGACACCCACTTCAAAGGTGGCTATCTTGCATAAACACCTTGCCAGCCACAGGACTAGATAAAGAGCCAGTCTGGCCCCCGCCCCCATCCCCAAGCTCCTTTGGTTTAAGATCTTGGTTGATTTTGATAAGTGATCACTTGGGTGCTTGGTTTTCTCTTATTGCACTTTAAATTTCTGTTTTTATGCTTTGATTCACCACAAAGAGTGAGCCAGTGACACTCTAGGCCCCCACCCTCAACTTCAATAAAGCAGGACCCCAGGCCTAGGTACAACCTGCCCCATGCTCTGCACCCTAACACCTGGTGGCCTCAGGTGTATCCTGTAATTTCTAGGACTTGTAAGTTATAAACAATTTTTTCTTTTTTCTTTTATTTTAAATTTCCTAATAGTTATTGTTGTAGACATCTTACAATCATAATAAAAATCGTAAGGGCCAGTCCAGCCATAACATTGGTTATTCATAAGCTGAGACCTATTCAAAACAGAACTCACTCTTCTGTCTTCAGAGAACTCATAAATTCCCCTGCTTTAATTGCTAGCCATCTGATTGTTCCTTAGGTCTCCTACCACCAAGTGCTAAGAGGTATATTTACTGAACATACCATCTCTTTCCTTCCCTACAGCAACACCCCTATTTCAGAGACACTATCTTAAGAGGTGTTCCTAATTCTCCTAGAGGTTAAAGGAAGTTAATTGAACAGGAATCTAAATGTGTAAAACATAGGCATTTCGTTCATTTATTGTCCTCAATGTATCCTTCAACTATCCAATTAAAAGAAGGCACGTGAACTACCCCATAACGTTTCCAGTTCTGTACTTCAAGGATGAAACCCTCCGTCTGGCTGAACAAATAATTAAGAGGACCCAAGGATTTACTTCGACTCTAGAATGTGTTTATAAATAATCCTAAACCAGTTAAGATTTAAAACATACATTTTCCAGTAGGACATTTGCACTTTCCAACTTGAATGAAGAGATATGGATAATGAAATTGAGGTCTTGAAGATTGCTGAGGTACTTTGTCATGTGGGGGGGATTTCTGGAATCAGAGGAGAACCATGGGGGCTGACCAATGAATGGAGGCCTAGAAGTAGTAAGAGAATCTTCCAGCTGTGGCTAAAAGGCAAAGGTCCAGACACCTGTTCTGGAATACATAGAAAGATCAGCCAGGACAACTTTCACAAGTGAAAAAGGGAAAACAGGATAGGAATTTCAGGATCTGTGAACATCCTGGTGACTTCAAAGGAACCACATATCCAAGTCATACCATGGAATCTGAAGCAAAGGATATCAACTGAGTCTTGGTATTTGGCACAGGTCAGTATTCAACTGTTTTTCTAATTTATTTCATAGAGCTGTCCTTGCACTTATAAGTACTTTTTAAGAGTAATTTTCAATGGCCTAATTTAGGGTATTTAAATTTAGAATGAAAATCATATTAATAGAGTTAAAACAGGAATAAAGTAGATGGGTATCAAAGAAACTTGGTTGTTGTAAAACCATTGCTGAATGCAATGTGAAGGCTAACAATAGTACTAGTGTTATTGTTATTAAAATAATTTGAAAATTGAGTACTTGGTAAAGGGAAATTGGCTGATATGTCTTTTTAAAATGTTTTTCAGCTCTGGATGGAGGCACAGTGGAAAAGGCGCTGGCCTGCAAACCCAAAGGTTGCTGGTTCGATTCCCCAACCACGGCACATAATCAGGTTGCAAGCTAGGTCTCCAGCTATGTCCATAGCTGGAGGCAGGTGAAAGGCAATTATACATAGATGTCTGTCTACCTCTCTGCCTCTCTCCCTACCCTTCTCTCTAAAAATAATAAAATCTTTTAAAAATGTTTTTCTTTCTTCTCCTACTCTTTTTTAAAACATGACACCTTTATTTTACTCAAATCCTGTCAGTGCTACTTCCTTATAGAAGGGATGCTTAATCAAGATGTCAGATGACTCTGAACTCCTGAAATTTTTGCAGCTTTGTGAATGCAGTTTTTACAGTAATAATGCTGCCTATAATTATTATTTAAGAACAAAGTTGTAACAATACGAACTAGGCACACAGGGGAGAAAGATGACTTCTTGATGAAGTATATTGCTGCCTAAAGCAGGAGCAGTGGGCAGATGGGAGGAAGGCAAGGATTTGAGAGTAGCGGTGATTCTGTATGAAGGTGTAAGCAAAGGAGAGGGGAGTTTGGGCCTTGGCTGACCTGCCAGCAGAGGTGGTGGAAAGTGACCTGGTAGAGACCATAACTCATGCAGGGCTAAGGCAGGGCTCACCAGGGAAAAGAACTATGGGCTTGAGTCTTAGGATGTGGTGATGGCAGGGCCTTGACTCTTCAGACACAGAGGACAACAGGCCACTTAAAAGTTGTTTATGCCCCTACAAGTCAAACAAGTCAATCAACATAGCTCTAGAATATTTTTTTAACTTGAATAAAGTAGTCAAGTAAAAACTGTGAAGCCTTTGACTTATGGTAACTTAGTACATACATTTAACTGAAAACTTAGGTGACTTCCCTAAATGTTTAAGCCCATGTGTCTTGCAAAGATCTTATATTTGGTTGGTACTGGTTTTTTTAAAAAATGGAAAATACTTTTCTTTAGCCTTTTATGTCATTTGAACATCATTAATAGTTTCTTCTTTTATCTGCAGGAATAAAGGCTTAGCAGTATCACAAATGATTGTTCTAAGTGAACTTTTCATTTTAGCCTGATACCTTACTGTGAAACCGGCATTAGAGACAGGTAAAACATTGGTTATTGCTTTCTGCAACATCGGGTTCCTTACAAAATGATGCATTCCATACTCTATTGGTTTCTCTTATTAAAGTATGCATCATCTAGAGGAGGAAAGACACGGTGCTATCCATACAGAAAGAGTGCTGATTAGGAGCTGCTGTTCAGTTTAACTACCTTTCCAAACTAAGTGTAATAATGGGTGGTAGAGTATAATATATAGCTCTTAAATACTAAGGAAACTCAGAAGTTTGTTTCAAGTGATTAACTATAATTTTCACTGTTCTAATCCTTTGCACACTGCAATGTGGAGGGTGTTATATTTTACAACCTTCTTTATGATCTTAAAGAGAGAGATGTCTAACTTCAGTACTTGATTTTATTTCTGTTTTGCTTCAAAACAACTTTAACAATATCATTTTCACAGTTTTTCCACAAGAGTTGAGATTATACTACACAGATGTTTTCTTTTTCAAGTACTCATCAAGTAAACACATGTACCTGGCTCTGCACTGTTCCCTTTACCATTCCTCTTCACCAGCTGAAGGTCCATCTGCTATGAATTGAGAAGCTAAAGTAGCAGGTGGGACAAATTACAAAGTGCAGCAGGTAATTATGAAAGACTTCATGGAACAAGTGGTCAAATGTTCCTCCCATCCCAAAGACTTTTTGGGTGCTTTGAAACAAGTGACTCACTTGAAGAGTACATGACCTAATCTTGGATGGTTACACTCAAGCACTCATTGAAAAAGAATATATTCTAGTTATTTTCCAGATTAGGGTAAAATGCAATTACACATACATGATATTAGAACTTTACATCTCTAACATTTGCATTGTCATTATTTTTTCCTCTTTGTTTTGAGAATCTCTCTTAACCGTTAATGTTTATTAGGCTATCTGCTCACATAAAATTAGTTAGTTTATCTAATTGACCTTCAGAATTTCAAATTACTGAACCTCTGCAATCTTTTACCTCAAAATACAACTTAAACCCTTAGCCTTAGCCCATCTATTCAACACATGGATATCCTATAGTCCCTGCAAACA
This sequence comes from Noctilio leporinus, assembly GCA_004026585.1. Lineage (NCBI taxonomy): Eukaryota > Metazoa > Chordata > Mammalia > Chiroptera > Noctilionidae > Noctilio > Noctilio leporinus. Next base: position 37,044 of record PVIW01002354.1, on the reverse strand, counting down.
TGAGAATAAAACAATCTGGAGTGGGAGACGAGCCAAGAGTCACTCTATGATTTAGAGAGAGAGGGTCAGCACCAAAACCAGGGTAATAGCAATAGGAATGGAAAGGAGGATTTGGGGGAGGGGGGTAGTCCTAAAACTGAAATTTTATGGCTTTGACAAGTCATGGATAAGGAAGAAATGGGGAAGAAGAGGAATGAGTCTATGATGACTCACAAGTTTCTGACTTTGTAACCTGAATGGCTACAGGCAATACAGAGAGAGAAGAAGACACCAAAATACAGACCAAGTAATGGGAACATTTCTGGAATCGTGAATTTAAGTGTCTTGAGGACATACAGGTGAAGACATTTGCTAATGAAAAGACTATAGGATCCCAAAACCCAGTTCAGATAATTCTGGGCTTGAATTGAAATCATGGACATACATGGTATACTCTGAGAAAATATGTAGAAAGGAAAGAAAAGGTAATGAATAGGAAGTCCAACATAGGAACTCATATTTACTACTCTGTTATAGTCATTATCTAGTTGCTTTTAAAAATTTGTTACAGTTCTTTATCTTTCAAAATGTCACAAATTATTTATAAGTATATGACTAATAAAATAACTAGTACAACCTTATTATAACATTACAATATGCAATAAAATTTTTTCTATCAGAATTAGAAGTGATGCCTGTTTTACCTATCTTTTATAACCATACTAAATAGTTTTTGGGGAAAAATGAAGCAATTTGTTTATATATAATTTAACTTTTAAGAGGTGTTTAATAGGAAGAAATTAGATCACAATTACCTGGTTTTGAATTTGAATCGAATGTTAACATTTTCCTTATATCTAGGGATTCAGATGAATCATCCATATCATCAGGGATAAAAGCAGCAACTTACTGAGGCATCTCCTGGGTCAGCAATATTCCTGCCGACATACTTATGCCACCTGCAAGGACATGCCATCTGGAAGTTAAGTGCAGAGGAAGCTGCCTGCAAGCTCTGAATACATTTTTGTTGAGCATGCAATTGATGTTCTTCTAATGCTAAGCTTCTTAGATGAGTAAAAATATATGGGTATCCCAAAACCACTGGCTTTGTTCCCTCCATAAATTCATTAAGATCTCCATCCATCTATTATGGTGATATTGGATAAATTGGACGTTTCAGGGCAATGGTAGTGATCAGCATTTTTCTCATAACCATAGATGTACATACTTCCCAGTATGCATTGAGAATTATGTTGTATGGTGAGAATAAACATGAGATTTAAATGTTATAATAATCTCGTCTAGAATAAGTATAGGAATACATATGGGATTATTAATTTGAAGTGCTTTGTACAACAAAGACTTGGCATCACTTTTGAAGACACAGAATTGCTGATATTCTAAGTATATTAACTGTTTTGCCTCTTTCAGATCTGGGGATTTAGGATTTCACTTGCCTTATCTCCACCCACCTGAATAAAGCTGATCACTCCTTTCAATTTACTACTTTCTGTATATACATGTCTGATAAGTAGCACAAATATTATAAGTGCTATAACTACTGATTTCCTTGCCAATTTCACACTCTAGAGTGTGAACAACTTGGACAAGGATCTGTGTCTTTCTCTTACTTGCCCAGAATAAAGAACATAGCAAAACACAGATGGTAAATAGGTGTTTGTTGAAATAAAAAATAATATGTGTGTTTTATTTTGGAAGTATAAAAATGAAAATGAAAATATTGTAGAATAAAATCCATGTTATAAAAATTTAGTCTAAGGCCCTGGCTGGTAGCACAGTGGATAAGGCACCAGCCTGCGAACCCAAAAGTCGCAGGTTCAATTCCCCAGCCAGGGCACATAACCAGGTCTCCAGTCAGGTCTGTGGCTGGAGGCAGGTGAAAAGCAACCATACATTGATGTCTCGCTCCCTCTCTGCCTCTCTCCCTTCCCCTCTTTCTAAAAAATAATGAAATAAAATCTTTTAAAAAAATTTAGTCTAGATAATATTTGGGGAAAATGAAGCAGATAGATAGAAGCAAAAATAATGTATTTGAAGTTCAGAGATGTGACCTAATTCTGAAATATATTACTGTTTATGTCAGTCTCATTTAAATAAGTTATTTTGTCTTAGAGAGGTGAAAAGAAGTTTTAAAATATATTAGTGGTATAGTAATTTTTACTCTCTTTGTGGTCTTGAAAATTTCAAAAATATCAATGAAATGTAGCTGGGGGTGTCATTTTGCTATGGTATATGAATAAATATCTATAATTAATTGAATTTGATATAACAGAACTAATCCTGGAGAAAAAAAAAAAGAACTACCTGCACAAAAGAACTCTCAACTGATACGCTTTTATTGGTTTAGTGATGGGTTTAGAAGTTGATTCCCTGGGACCATGAAGTACTCACATCCAGTTACCTTAATGTGACCTAAAAATATTATTTTCTATGTGGCCAAGAAATGAGATTGGTAGAGAATCACTCTTTTGTGGCATAGGGGTAAGTCATCATGTTGACCTAAAACATTGTCTTATGTATAGTAAAATGTTATGAAGAACAAAATTAGGTTACCCACTTGTATATGAAAAGAGGGAAACTAAAAACCTTTTTGATTTTGGCTTATATTGGCAAGAAGCCAGCATGACCTCTCTAGGCATCAGGTGCAGGCACAACATCGGGAGAAGTCTTTTGAGCAATAAATGAATTCTCTCCCAAAATTATCAGTGGAGCAAACCGTTTTAATTATATTGAGATTGCTTAATACTTTTGGGACAGGCCTCATATATTTTTTGCTTAGTTTAATTATTCACTTTAATGAAGTCAGTTATACAATAGGGGTTGTGGCATAAGAAAATAAACTCTGGTATCAGGATCAGGGCAAACTATTATTTCAAAGTAAGAATTGTGAAAGGCAGGGAATAAAGAGAAAAGGCTGAAGGTTGAACAGCCTGTGTTGCAGTAAATCATATTCAACTAGAGGTCAAGTGTAGCTGGGAAACTGGGAAATAAGCAAGGTTCAGAAACTGGGATTCAGTGAAGGATTAGAAAAATCAACAACTTGATTAAGAGATGAGGGAACCTGTTTACAGTAATGAGTTGTTAGGAAGGTCTGGAAGCCAGTGAGTTGCCTGGAGCATTAGGAAGGTCAGAAGAAGCATGAGGTCTAGAATTCAGCACCAGAAGGCCTGAGTTAAGGAGGCCAACGACCAAAGCACTGAAATGATCCAAAGGCGATGGTCTTTTGAGCTTAGTGTTCTTGATGCCTCCTTCATACTTTCAGTCAGGAAAAGGGATCTCAAAGGGCAGGTAGACCAAGTTCTATTCTTATAGTCTTTTATGTATTTGATCTGGCTCAATACATGTTTGACCTCATTCTCTAATTCTCACTCCCCTCATCTCTCTGTGGTAGCCTCACTGAGCTACCTGCTAGTCTTTGAAAATGCCAAACACTCTCAGAATATTCATGTTTGCTGTTGCTTTCAAAAGCTCTCCCCAGACATTTGAAGGGTTTGCTTTCTCATTTCTTTCAGGGCTCCATGAGATCTTTCTTAACTACTTTATATAAAATAGAATAGAACCAACATATCACCTTCCTGTTCACACTCATAAATCTTAACTCAGAAGAACATAAAGATTATATTACAGTCCTTATACATTTTTTAAAAGAAATATGAGTCTAAATTTAATGTAAATCTACAAAATTTTCAACATAGACAATTAATTCAAAAGTTGCAAAATATAATGTAAGAAAAACACATAACATCTTCTGTCAAGATACAGTCTGTGAGTGTCTCCTAAGTTGAAAATGTGATCATAAGATTACATAAATGTTTTGTAAACATATCAATGAATGAGGAACTGGGGAAAAAGAGAATTATAAGAGAAGAGCCATGCTTCTCATTTAAATTGCTGCTTCTAGGTTTTCATGATTTCCATGTGCTCATGGGCAAGATAGGGATTTTATAATTTCTTTATAAAGACCATGATCAGATGTTATAAGGATGTAATTTTGGAATTATTTTATTTGTTTAGATTTATTTTATTTATTTATTTTAATAAATTATTGGAAATATTTGGCCAGGGATTTCTCTGCACATAGAGGAATGTTGAATAGTCAGTAAGAAACAATCTAACAACCTCAAGAGGGAAAACATAATGGGTTTGAGGAAATATTAAAGAAAAACAAGAAGAAATAGAAAAGAAAAAAATGGATCAAGGTAAAGCAACCCTACTGGGAAAATACAAAAGTTATTCAAGTGCTGAGATGTAGGAAGCTGGTATAAAAAATAAGTATATGGTTCCCTGGTGGGTCATAGATGAGAGGAACACTATGTTAAAAAAAAAAATCAAGTTGCTAAATTATAAAACTCTTATGATGAGACCATTATCACTCTTACATAATATACATTAATTACAATAAAGCTGGTGGTTGTTCTAAAAGGTAAACTGTAAAGGAAATGTCTTATTTTTTAGCAATGAGAAGGCAAAAAATTTTCACCCAGTGAATATACCCTTAAAGAATGAAAGCAAAATATAGATATTTTCAGACCAAAAATAAAAAACCAAAAATGATCAAATAAACAAAAACTTAGACTGTGTCATCAGCAGACCCAAAATGAAAATTCTTAAGCTTTTTATTAGGCAGAAGGAAAATGATCCTAGATAGAAACTGTTATCATAGATAACTTCCAGAAAAAAATTACTTGTGTCAGTAATCACCTGAATTTTAATAACATTAGAAATTAAGTGTGATGTTATAAGTGGGAAAATATATTTGATCAAGTAAAACTTTAAAAAATATTTAGAAATTAAACATTTAACTCTACCATTTGATTTAAGATTTTAAAAAATATAAAGTTAGAAATTATATAAACTACTAACAATGAAACTTTGGGGGAAAGGGTTGTGTCTGTTGGTCACACCCATGTCTGCTTTAGGTATTCTTGTTCTGAATTATTTCAGGGGAGAAGGGGAAAGTTTAGAGATGAGAGGATTTTGGATTTCCAGAACACCTCCCATTACCCAACCTTCACTTCAGCTAAATATATATGTGATTTTGAGTTTGAATGTGGGTTATCCAGGACAGAAATCTTCAGGACATCTGTTCCACCAATATAATTTCAAAGGGACTAAAAAGCTGAGATATCTTTTAAACTTACATAATTTTATACATACTTTCACCCTTCTAAATTAGAATATCTTAAAGTAGGGCCTAGAAATGTCTTTCTAAAAATCTCTCCAAGTAATTCCTCTCAATCCAACACTAAACTGAGAACAGGCATTTGGGAACCACAGTTCTAGACCCATTTCTAATGACACTTGCAATCTGGGGGCTCTGATTAGTTCAGCAACAGAGCTAAAAAGAGAAAGCAAAGATTGTTACTCTAAAAGAGCTTCAAGTCTAAATGGGAGAGAAGTGTATAGAATAGGTCAATTATGTGCTTATAAAGACTGTGATGAATGGAAGCATTGCGTAGGGGAAAGTGAGGTGGAGTCCAGGATGGCTACAAGGAACATATAGCACCTGACAAATACTGAAGGGTGAATGTGTGAATTGGGTGGGAGGGGGTTGAGTGAGACAGACTGGCCAGGAAGAATCTTAAGAGTTGGGTTTTCCAGACAAAAGGAACAGAACAAAAACAAAGTTAAAAAACAAAACAAAACAAAAAAATTCATTTTTTATGGGTCCGTAAGCTTGAGCAGCTTGAGAGTGAACCAACTTCCCCAAGGGAGACCCTGAGTTCTTTCATTTATAATCAAACAATTAACTCATACTAAGAATTCATGAAACTCCATTTATTTGGATACTTGCAATTAATTTAAATTTTGCATTCTTCTCAAGTGGGATCTTTGTTTAATAGCTTTTTCCCATCTCTCTTGCAACCACTCTCCTTTGAGTATAGCCATTTGAAGATGAAAAATGATTTATAAACAGGTAATGAAATGATGGTGATGATGATGATGATCTCACACATCATAACATTGCCAACCCCTACTACTGTCTAGAACCTGGATCCAGGATGAAGAAGGATGGGGAGAACTAGGGGAGGTGATGGAATGGGTACACAATATAGTCTACATTTGATGAGTCTCAAAAATACAAACCATAAGCCAATACTGAATGAAGACTAAAAAGGGACATTATCATACTTCAGTGTATGGTTTATTTCAAAGGTGTATGTATCTGTACAAAAAAATAAATAAAATAAATTCTCTCCCATTAGTTTGAATGGAGCCATGGCACCAGAGACTTACAATTTCAGTAATACAGAGGTTGTTGCTGTTGCTATGGTTTCCATGATGTGGATGCTTTAAACCCATCCATGGAACTGCACCAGTACACAATTATGCAACTCTACTGCAGCACATCAGAGGTAATTTTTCTGTGTTTTTCTTTTCCTTTTAACACCAGAAAAGCTCAAATTCACAAATCACAAATCAATGAAATTATAATTAAATGATTTTCTTGATTCCTGTGTTCTGACTATGTTTTTCCACATACTTAGAAGAGGTAAAACTTAGTATTTTACCAAGCTGTACACTTTCATGTGTTCCACATCTTCTTCAATTCAGTTTCCACTTTTTTATGCTCACTTCAGGGTATAGTCATTTTAATAGCAAGGAAAATGTGAGCCATATTTTATATTCTGCTGATATCTGACCAAATAGAGTTCTTTATTCTAACACTAAGACAGGTTTGGGTAGGTTATGTTCTTCCTAATCAAAACAATAGTATAATAAATGGGATCTTTAAACCAATATTAGGTTTTCCAGTAACTCATTAAGGTTTAACATTGTAATAATTGAACAATTAAGAACAAGATTTCTGGTTTCCATTCATTTTCTGAATGTTTAAATGAATATAACATTTGTGTTGTCTGTCATTCCCTTGGTTCATTTGTCATAAAAGTGGCCCTTAAAATCTCAGCCAAACTGCCAAACTATAAGAGGTCCACATGTACTTGGCAAGGTTTGTGTGTTGTCTTTCAAGTTCAGGTGTGCGTCCTTCACGGTTCCCCCTCCTAGGTCCCTTAGATGACATTTAGAGAACTGTGGCCATTTGTCTGGAAGTAACCATTTGCACTGGAGTTCTATGCTTTCGCACCTTTCCAAAGGTAACAGGTTTTTTTGTTTGTTTGTTTGTTTTGGTCAAGATAAGAGATTGTCACTGTTTGTCATACTTTGAAAATGTCCTTTGCATTTCTGTTGACTTTGATTAAAGTAAGAAAAGTGGTTGTTAACTGTAGATGTCTAGGTACTTTAGGGGTACTTCAATGAGAGCTTTGTTGGATATTCTTGAAAGTTTATATTTTTATAATTTTTTTTACATCAGATGTTTCTTTGCAGTGGCTTAATGTTTGAAATTATTTTGTGTTGTTTTTTTTTTTTTGTAAATATTGAAGTGTAGCAATAATGTCTTTTGAAGATCCCCAAGACCATGAGTCCTTGAAAATATTTTTTATATATACAGTAACTTTATGTGCAAATATGGAAGCAGTGTAAGTTTAAAGGATGTTGGTGTTCCATGTGGTTTTTTCCTGATATGTTGTCCAATTGTTGACAGTTCTGAAGGATTCTAATAAGAATGTAAATATATTTTAAAAAATACTAGTAGTATTAATCATTATAGTGTTATAACATTTGTTCTCATTAAATTGCCCAGATGTTTAAGCAAATGCTTAATTTTTAAGTCAATGCTTCCTTTTAGAACCTATATTATATTTACATCATATTTACTATTTCATATTCATATTCATATATTCATAGTTACTATGTTTCTGGCATCTGCATTATTTCTTTGCAACTGGTCAATGGCATTAAGTTTTCAATAACATTTGTGTAATTCAATGGGCATTATTTAAGAAACTGTTATGATAATCATATATTGGGTGCTCTGCAATACACAAACACATGTAAATATAACATAGTCCATGCCCTCAAAGAAGTTTATTATCAAGTTAGGAAAAGAAACCTAACTCCTGAATAACATCAAGTGGAATAATATTCAATGTTGGCACATTATGTACTAAAATACATTATAGACTTTCTTGGGGTTACAGCTCAAATGCTGCATGTAGATAGTACCTAGCGTCCTGAGGAGAGAAGACAATAATTGGAAAACTCAAGGGTTCATGATACTAGGCTATTCTTTCTTTCTTTTTTTTTTCCTTGATTTTAATCTTTGTTCACTTGTACAGACCCTACATCTCATAAACTTCCAAACTGTCTCAAAAAATGAGCCTAAAAACAGATTTTTAATGATCCTGAACTCTTATTTTCCTCTTATGTTGGCGAAAACAGGTATGGTTCTTGAGTTACTGTAAGTCATTTGCCAATAAAACTTGCCTCTGACTACAAAGCTTTAGTAGGACATTTTATAACTTTACAAGCATGCTCTGATGTCTGATTCTTTTCCTTCTGTCCCTGTGACCCTCAGTCTGCATGCCCCTTGGGTTGTGCTATATAGCATGAGTAGGTATATTTCTCTGCAGGTGGAGCAACCAAGCTTCAATAAAGCACTCAACCCAACCTCCTATTTATGTTTTTTTTGTTTAAAAAAGTTACTCAATACTATATAGGGTTCATAAAAATTGAAATATAAATCAATTTATCTTTTTCTGATACAATTTTTCTAAACAGTTAAGAGTGGGCTCTTCACTCACATCCACTACTCTTGTAATCTCTAATTACTAACTATGTCTAAACATGTACTAAACTATGCTCACTGTGACATTTGCTTCTAACCTAATGCTCTCTTAAATGATATTATGACTCTAAGCATAAAATTCATATAACCACAAAGTACAGAAGCAAATTAATGTATCTTTTATGGTTTTAAAAATGGTTTAGATCATATTTACAAGGAATAACTCCTCTGTTCTAGAATATGCTAGAATGATGAACATGTATTTTGTTCATTTACTTGTTTTAGTTGTGTTTTTCTTACCAAAATCAATTAAGCCCCTTTATTAACATTTGGATATTTCGGTAGGTGTCCTTCTTTCATTTCACATGATTTTAGTGGAGTTGAAAGTCAACATACTCAACCAACATCCCTCCAGCCTCTACAAGGGTTAGCATATAAATCAAACCTGGCAAATAAAAGCTCTGCTTTGATATTGATACACAAGTAAGTGGACCTAATTTAATTCCAATATAGTTATTAAATGACATTGTATATTGTGATTATATGGGCTTTGGGTATCCAATGGCCATTCTTATCACTGAAATATAGGGATAGACAGAACTGACTGATGGAGAGAGGGAAAGGAGCCAGATGATATCACCTGAGTCTGCCAGACTCACCTGAACCAATTCTGCCAGATGATTGATCCATTCTTCTCTTTAAATGACACGAGAGTCAAATCATTTCCTTTTCTGTTTAAGCTCGCTTGAATATTTAACCACTAATCCAACAAGGGCACCAAACAATCAGAACACCAATAAGTCATAAGATAAATTCAGCCCTGGCTGGTGGCTCAATGGATAGGTGTCGGTCCAAGAACCCAAAGGTTGCTGGTTCAATTCCAGCCAGGACACATAACCAGGTTGCAAGCCAGGTCTCCAGCCAGGTCTGTAGCTGGAGGCAGGTGAAAGGCAACCATACATTGATGTCTCTCTCCTATTCTGCCTCTCTCCCTACCCTTCTCTCTAAAAATAGTGAATAAAATTGTAAAAAAAAAGATAAGTTCATAATAAAAACCCAGTACCACTGGACCTGTGCATCATAACTGAAACTCAGCTATGAGCTCTGCCACTTAGGAGGGTAAGAGTTCTGTCTAACATAGGTAAGGGGTGAAGGAGGACCACAAAAGGATTAACATTTATAGTATTCTTACTACATAGCAGAGACCATGCTGATCTTTACTGAAATGTCATATACCCCTCACACTTGGCAGAGTAGGAATACAAGTAAACTGGATCATTATCTCAATTGTACAGATGAGAAAAATGAAAGTTTAAGGAGATTGGATGATTTTCCCAAGGCCATACTGCTGGAAAGTGATGAATTTGAGGTTCTCTCAAACACTACCTGATCCCAAAGCCCAAATTGGAAACTCAAATGTAAATATGGTAATTTTGTACTTCTCTGGGCTCTTAAGTCCATAAGAGATCTTAGTCTGGGAAATTAATGACTTCATGTTCAATATTTTAGACTCCTTTTAAAAAAATTACTCTGTAGAAAAAGCAGTTTTGATTTAAAAAAATGGCTGGGCTGGTGATTTTGGTTTCTGTTTGTATCAAATGACACATATAATTATATTTATCCAAATGACAAATATTTTCCCTAGTTTAGTTGGGCTCACAGATAGGACTCACATACAGGACTGATTTTGTATGTCTTAATGAACCTACCAATTCCTATTTGTACACATGTAAAAGAAATCTAGGATTGAGTTTTTTAGTCATCTAACTATTTTTTGTCTAGGTATCTAAACTTATCAGTAATAATTATAGGAAGCTTATCTACCAGGATTAGCAATAGCTGTGCTATATTCTGTTATTTGAGGTAGAAAAGGGTAAAGGGGGGATAAATGGTGACAGGAGGAGACTTGACATGGGATGGTAAACATACAATATACAGATGATGTATTGTAGAATTGTATACCTAAAACCTATATAATTTTATTAACCAATGTCACCCCAATAAATTTAATAAAAATGAATTTAAAAAATAATAAAAACTTTGAATAGGGAGCCCTGGCTGGTAGCACAGTGGATAAGGCGCCGGCCTGTGAACCCAACAGTCACAGGTTCGATTCCCCAGCCAGGGCACATAACCAGGTTGCAGGCCAGGTCTCCAGCCAAGTCCATGGCTCGAGGCAGGTGAAAGGCAACCATACATTGATGTTTCTCTCCCTCTCTGCCTCTCTCCCTTCCCCTCTCTCTGAAAAATAATAAAATATTAAAAAAAAAAAAAACTTTGAATAGGGAGATGGTTCTCTTATATTTTTTCTTGTGGGATGATATGAATTTATATTTTAAATGTAGAAATACATTTATCAGTAAATAATACAATGCTTACTAATTTGTGATAAGGTGGGGGGAATTACACTCGTACTTTATAATCTCAAGCATTTCTGACTGTTCAATAATAAACTTTATATTTTGTCCTCCAAAAGACAGAGATACTCTATATTTGGTTTAAGGTGAATCATTTTATACTTATATATATCTTAACCTTTAATATTGCTGAATAGTCCTTTTATCACATTTAAAGTAAGATGATATTTAGCAGATAAGATGTTTAACAGAGAAGAAAACACTTCTAGTTTTTTTCATTGACCTTCTGGAATTAAAATCGCTTATATTTTCTTTTAGAAGAAATTCTTCTTACATCTGCCAAAGGAAATCCACTGCCCTTTTGTACTTGGGTTTGATAAAAAGCTGAAAAAAGAACTTCTCACTAAGAGAACCTGAAATCTCAATCATATCCACATTGTCAAGATGGCATCACACATAGAAATCATCTAAAGTGCCTCAAAGATTATTAACTTAGATTTTTCAACACACATTCCTCCATCCCTAATAAAGAATGTCTAGCCAAGCTGTCCTTAAGTAAGAGGAAGTCCAGAGATGATGGTGCCTAGTTCTGGTGTGAAGACACCAAAGATCTCTGTGTTTAGTTTGTCATCCTGAAGTGCCATATCAGTGAAAATGCTCCAGTTTTAGATGATTTGTTCCTTCATGCATAATGGACTTCTCTGGGAATTAAAAACAGTTTAGTAAGGGTGCATCTGAGTGCATAGTCTGAATTTATAGGGCCTCATTGTACCAGCAGGACATGCTGAGAAATTGTAATAATTTAGATTGCCAGAATTTCTGGAGTATCCAATTTGGGGGCTCCTTTGGCAGCTAAGAGGCAGAATAAAAGCCAGGGTTGGGACAATATTCCAGGCATGACTGAATTCATACTCATGCCATTACATAAAGATCAATTTGTTCTTTATTGCTTAACCAGAGCCACAATTAGGAAAAGCTAGAATTTCTATGGACCTGTGAACCTCATCAGAAGATATATTGAATAATGCATTGGGGTAGCCTTTTTGTATTCATAAGAGGCTTTAAACCTCATACATTGTATTTAAAATAAACCAAAGTCATTAGTTACATAAGCATCTATATGAAAATATTATGGAGCCCCTAATGTGTTCTTAGCACAGCAGTGGTAGTTCATAGGTTTCCTACTGTCAAGAGGTTTGCAGCTTCATTGGATAAATAGCACTGACCCTCCTTTGTACAGTATCTATGATATATATGAATACCAAAGAGAAGAAGGCCCATGAGTTAGAGAAGCAAGAGAGAGGGCAATTAAGTGATGAACATTCTGTGTGGATCCCCAAAATATAATGAACCTATTCCAAAGACCAAGAATTTAGAAATTATTTTTTCAAAAAATGGGAATCCACAAATTGTCATAATATTGATAGTTAACATTAATCAATAGTATTGTAAAGCAATTAAGACTGGACTCAAGCACCATAGGCAGAGGTTAAATAATTTCTAGGTCTACTGTGTAGACAAGTTAATTAGCTTCTCTCTACCTAAGGTTCATTATCTCTAATATAGAAATAACAGTACTGATTTGAAAGGATCACTGTGAGAATTAAATGAATTAAAATACATAGAATAAGATGCATAGAATAGTATGTGGCTCAGAGTAAATGTTCAGCAAATGTTAGTTATTTTTAACATTAATTGAGCACTTTGTTTCTGTCATGAACATCTTTTCTCTCATTTAATATTCACAAAGATACTTTGAGATTTGATGAAGAAACAAGAATAGAGAGCTGAAGCAACTTTCCCAAATTTACTAAAGTATAAATGTTTAAGTAAATATTTAGACTTAGTAGAGATTGGTAGTTATAAAATAGTCATGGCATATAGTGTACAGCATAGGAAGTATAGTAAAAAATATTGTAATAAATATGAACAGTATCAGGTGGGTAGTAGAACTATTAATGCAGGACCACTTTCTTCAAGTATATGAATCTCTAACCACTATGCTGTCCACCCGAAACTACTACAAAAAATACTGAATGTATATGTAATAAAAAGAAAAATTTCTCAATAAACGTTTTGTGCAGGTCAAAATAATAAAAATAAAAAACTTGGACTTGGGCAGTTTGGATCCAGAGTCCATGTTCTTAACTGCTATATACACTTCCCATGCTTTCCTAAACTGCATTTCTTCTTCCTGCCAAGTATCATTCTTCCCTAAGGACAGTATAGCTGCAAAACATACAACAATTAGTTCTTACAGATGCAACAATCATTGCTGGTGCTTTTATTAATACAACTAAATAGCTAGATTTCTGTTGGCTATATGGATACTCATGTTGCAAATTATCCTGCTTTGGATTAAGTCCACATTTATCTAAATCTAGTTTGGACAGGCAAGCTATTAAATAAAAACTGGGGTGACCCATTTTTGTTAACAGTAAATATTTCATTTAAGTATCTACATATAGCCTATGTTTTATAAAGAAGCAGCTCTTGAATGTCTGTCACACTGGAAAAAGTTTTGGTCCAAATGAATCAAAATAGACATTCACCTAGGCAATAGGGAATCTACAACATCTCCTAGCCAAAGAAGTCAGAGGTTACATTAAAGGGAGCCAAAGAGAAAGCTGAGCAGACACATTTTGAGATACAAGCCAGGGGAACCGTCAGAAGGTTAGCCAAAGCTCTTTTTATAATGACACCCTAAACATTATTGCCACCTAGAACTGCTGTACTTCTATAACCTATCTAAAAGCACTACTCCTGAATGATAATCTTTGTTGATTTCTCTCACACTATTATTGACATTATACCATTTCTTTAACCAGTCCTGATTTTTCTGTAGTTTCCCTATTTATTTCCTTTCTATTACTGTATTGTCTTTCCTTAGTCATCCTGTTCTTCATGCCCCACCCTCAGAATCTTTCTGCCTTTTCTTTCCATCCTTCTCCCAATAAAGCCTTGACTGAGGCCAATGTGGCCTTCTTTCCCTCCTGCACGTGGTCACCTGAGCACAGCTGAAGGTCTTTTCCTTGGATTCTTTCAGTTTATCGTCTTTTCACTTTATGTTCCTGTACTTGCTTCTTCTGCCTCCCTCACTGATTCATCTTCCTTCTGCCATCCCTTAAGTGCAAACCTTTCTTGGGGGTTTTCTTGGCAAGTTTCTCATGGCTCTCTCCACTCCTCGGTCATTTCACCAACTTCTATTGTTTCTATCACTACCTGTATTTATTAAGGTGGCTAAAATGCTATAACACAGATTACAGAGTGTAGGGCTCAAACAGAATAATTTATTTCTCATATAGTGGTCCAAAGTGAGTACTATTCTTGGTGTGTGGGGAGATATTTTTCATGTGGAGATTCAAGAACTCAAATGGTCAATTTTGCAAATCTAATATCCCCTAGGACCTTGTCCTGTTTGCCTCCATCCAGATAAAGGGGAAAGAGAATATGGAGAAAGTTTACAAACTCGAGAAGCCTTGGTTCAGGAATAGCTTTACATTTACTCATATCCTATTGGCCAGATCTAGTAACATTGCAACACCTTACTGGAAAATACCTAGTTAATATCTAAATAGAAGTAGAAATAAAATTTTAGTAAACTGTCAGTAGTATATATCATACCATATTGATATATGACTTAATCTAAAATATTTATCTCCAACTCAAACAGAAATGCTAACTGAATTCTCCATTAGGAAAGTCTCAGTGGTATTCAAACTCAAAGTATCCAAAACTAAACTCACTAGCTTATCATGTGTTCACTGTCTCAGTAAACGACACAGCCGGTACCTTAACTCCTGTTTCTCAACTTCCTTACCCAATAACCTACAAGGTTAGTTTGAATAATTTTTATTCTTTAAAGTTTACAAATATCACCCTGGCTGGTGGCTCAGTGGATAGGGGCCCACCTGCAAACCCAAAGGTTGCTGGTTCAATTCCCCAGTCAGGGAACAGAACCTGGTTGCAAGCCAGGTCTCCAACCAGGTCCTAAGCTGGAGGCAGGTGAAAGGCAACCATACATTGATGTTTCTCTCCCTCTCTACCTCCCTCCCTGCCTTCTCTTTAAAAAGAATAAATAAAATATTTTTTTAAAAGTTTACAAGTATCACTTTACTAGAAAAACTCTACCTAAAATGCTTTAATCATCTATTTATCCATTCACTAAACATGTATTCAGTAACCAATATATACAAGGGAAGTACACTGGATGCTTTCAGGGATCAGATGGTTGATTAGAGATGTTTATGTTGCTGAAAAATTTTATAATCTAGCAATGGGCATTCACATGTTTACAAATAATCATATTATAATTTAGATCAGGATGGGAGCCATAGGGATAAATAAACCAAGATAATGGGAATTCAGTAGATAGAAAAAGGCTGTTGCGGCCAGAGTGAGCAGGTTTTTATGAAGAAGATAACATCTGAATTTTATCTTAATGAATGGATGAAATTAGGGCAGGCAGAAATGGGAAAGAAGATTCAAGGTTTCTGACTCATCTATTTAGATAATTTTTCACCACAGGGAATGTAAAATGACCTCCATTGAGATTTTAATAACTTCTTTTCCATAAAAGATCAATTATTTCTTCATCCACTCATACCAACATCCAAAATGATCCAAAATATGGGTGGAAACTACAGAATACTATGCAAATAACCCAAAATATAGTATAGAAAAACTAGACTTTATTTTAGCAGAAGAATGTTTAAGATATTGGTTAGCTAAGGCATAGAGGAATGGAAACAAAAATGAGTTTTCCTTGGATCAGCGATATTAAAAATTTAAATAAAAGCTGCTTTAAAGAAGAAAGCACAGGGGGGAAAATGCATCTAAGTGTGTTTTTTCCTATTGTTCCTTTAAACCATATAATCAGAAAAGGAATAAAATAGATCATAGAGTACCTCTAGTAAGAAAAATAAAGAAAATTAAAATTTTGTTGTTGTAAAATAATTCTTCTGGCTTACAATTCCAACTGGAAAAATAAGCACTTGAGCCAGTGAAATAAATCATCTTCTTAAATATAGGAAAATATAAAGAAGCCCAGATATATGGTAAAATTTATTAATAGTGTCATAAAGAGATTTCATCTCAAAGAAAAGACAAACACACAGACATACACACATTCACCTCTAAAAAAACAAATGAGGGGTCCAAGAGGCAGATTGAGTACAGCTGTAAAAAATGAGAGCTATTTTCTGAGAGCAAAGAGGAGGAAATAGCCAGGAGACAATAAGCAACCTAACATGTTCTTGAGGACATCCTAACATTTTCTTTCCCTTAGCAAATAAGGGGTGCTAGAGACAGTCATAACATTCTGCATCTAAGCAGTTGCAGAGAGGCCTTTTGTACTCTGAAACTTGTAATGAACACTCCAATCTCTGCTTGAGAAAAGCACAAATGCTTGTGAAAGAGAATGTGCATCTGTTAGTGAGAAAAAGAAAGTAGCAGGGGAGGTCTAGAGCCATTCTGAATTTAGCAGGTTTTCATATGCCCTCCCCCCTTTTGAAATAAACTTTAGTGAAGTATAATTTACATTAATAAACACACTTTTTTAAAAAGCACACAGGCAAGGGCCACAAGAAGTGTGAAGTCTTCTGAGCAATTGATTTGAACAAGTTACCATCTCTAGATGGTGCCTCTCTGTTTATACGGAAAGCAAGAACATGTACTGACACCTAATTCTTAGCTGATGGCTTCATAGTTATTATTTCATACCCTCCTAGGAACGACCCTGTTGAAGCAGAATTAGTATTAACATTTTGATGAGTTAAGAAAAATGGAGTACCAGAATACATGAATAAGTTGTTCAAGTCACCCAGACAATAAGGCAAGATGACGTGATTTGAATCCAGAAGTATCTAGCATTAAGGCCATTTCTTTTTGTTTATTCACATTACCAATGACAACACAGTCATCACATCCACCTGCACCTATTCTCCCCAGTTCTCAGAGAGATAAGGGCTTAAGCAGGGAGTAACAATGAAATAATTTTGCAAAATGATATCATTTGGAAAACCAAGAAAGTGTACAAGAATTTTCCATATGATTTCTTAAGAATAACTACACATGACTCCATGATGATTTCAATAAAAACCTCAATTAAGAAATCCAGTTCTCTTGTTTAATAAGTCTTGGCAACGCATGTGTCTATCTGTCCCAATTATAAGCCATACCCGCCCCACTGTCCCTAGTCCTAACCTTGTCTTTCTTTCTTCATTTGCATGAGTCCCTTCACCACAGACAAGCTTTAACATTATTTTTCTTGATAAAGATTGCTTTGCTGCATCAAACTGTGAATCAATTTAAAACTCAGCACTATCTCTTAACCTGGGTTTCATGTCCATGACTTACTTTTGCCTAAAGATGTATTTAAATGCTTCATGGTTATCCAAATCATGATCATTAATTTTACCAGATATTCTAATGTTTAGAATTTGTAGGAAGGCAAATAACTTCCTCAACATTGTTTTCAATTGTATTATCTATTTTCAGGTTTAATGATTACACTCTACCCAGGTGGCTGCAAATTTTTCTTTCTAAATCTAAGCAACAAAAATAAAGGCAATGATTAAAGGGGATGAAAGACAGGCTTCTTCTACCTGTCAAATGAACAAATCTCGAGGATTATTAGTGTGATACATTGTTTTTATTGCTATTCTATTGCTGTTATTCCAGTTTCCCATGTTGCTCTCCTCTGCCCTGACCACCCCTGCTCCCACAGTCAATCCCTACTCCATTGTCCATGTCCATGGGTCATTTATACCTATTTTTGGCTAGATCCTTCCCCTTCTTTCCCCCCTTAGCCCCCTCATCCATCCCTACTGGTTGCTATTGATCTATTCCTTGTTTCTATGCTTCTGGTTTTATTTTGCTCATTAGTTTATTTTGTTCATTAGGTTCTTCTTATAGGTGAGATCATATGGTATTTTTCTTTGGCTGCCTGACTTATTTCACTTAGGATAATACTCTCCAGTCCCATCCATGCTGTCACAAAAGGTAGGAGTTCCTTCTTCCTTTCCGCAGCATAGTATTCCATTGTATAAATGTGTCACAGTTTTTTGATCCACATACATAAATTGGCACTTAGGCTGTTTTCTCCATTCTGCACAGTTGATGAAAATGTCATTAAAATGAAAAGGGATCCAACCATTATGGGAAAACATATTTGCAATGATACCTCAGAGAAGGGTTTGATCCCCAAAATATATAAAGAACTCATGACTCAACACCAGGAAGACAAGCAATCTGATTAAAAAATGAGCCAAGGACCTGAACACAGTTCAGCAAGGACAATATACAGATGGCCTATAGGCATAAGAAAGAATGCTCAGTATCACTAGCCATCAGAGAGATGCAAATTAAAACCACAATGAGATACCACATTACATCTGTCAGAATGATCATCATTAACAAGTCAATAAACAAGTGCTGATGAGGATGTGGAGAAAAGGGAACCCTGGTGCATTGTTGGTGGGAATGCAGACTGGTACAGCCACTGTGGAAAACAGCATGGAATTTCCTCAAAAAACTAAAAATGGAACTGCCATTTGATCCAGTGATTCCTTTGCTGGGATTATACCCTAAGAATCCTGAAACACCAATTCAGAAGAACATATGCACCCCTATATTCAGAGCAGCACTATTTACAATAGCCAAATGATACATATTTTCAAACGTTATCACTGTGAATTAAAATTCTTAGAATGTTAAATAACTATGATCATTCTAGGTATTTTTCTTGGCTCAATAGCAAAGCACTGTCTTTAGTGATATCAGAATGTTTTCTTCTGTATGCAAGTTTCTGGAGAGGTGAATAGCCTTTGTTCTAGAATGAAGATTCTGAAATGATGTCACTAAAGTTAGCCCACATGCCTCTGATGATTCAGGAAAGAAATGTGAGTAAGAGAAGATCATTTAGTAAATACAAGAGAAATAACAGAACTGGATCTGAAAGTCTGCTAGCCTGATGGGTTTTGAAAACTGTTGACCAAGATATTTATTGAAGGAAAAGACCACATTCAGCTGGACAAACTGAGAAAAATATATACAGTATCAGCTAATTGCAAAACAAACCTATACTTGTTTTTAAAAAAGAGCCAGGTCCATCCATGCTGTTGTAAAGAATAAGGGTTCTTTCTTTTTTACAACCAAGTAGTATTATATTGTACAAATACACCATAGAGTCTTTATTCACTCATCTACTAATGGGCACTTAGGCTGCTCCCAAATTTTGGCTATTGTAAATAGTGCTGCAATGAACATAGGGGTACACATATTCTTTCAAATAAGGTATATTCCAAGAAATGGGATTGCTACTCATAAGGCTGTTCCATTTTTAATTTTTTGACTTTTCACAGTAGCTGCATCAATCTGTATTTTCACTAATGGTGCACCAGGGTTCCTTTTTCTCCACAACCTCGAAAACACTTGTCATTAGTTGATTTATTGGTGATAGGGTAGCAGCTTTCACTGACAATTAAATAGAGATTGCTACTGTTATTCTCTTGTTTTAAATATACTGTGACAAACAATGAAAAGTTTGGACTGCAAATCAGGTGATTCTGGACTTCCTTTGCCTTTTTTAAGGGTCTGACCTCTGCAGATTAAGTCTTTGAGGATTGGAATCATGTCTATATTACCCACCACCATAACCCCAGCACCTCGTGTGGTGCCCAGTGTCAAGAGAGCACATAATCAGTTCTTGATGAATGTGACTTTCTTTAGAAAGATTTCATTTCATTTATTTTATTTCATTTTGTTCCTCATCTTCATCAATGTTTCTATTTCAGACTCTGCCTAGTGGTGGTTCTGTTCCTTGCCCAAGAGGACACAAAGATTTTAAGATGAGCCCTGGTTGGTGGGACAGTGGATAAGGTGCTGGCCTGCGAACCCAAAGGTCGCTAGTTCGATTCCCAGCCTGGGCAACATAACCAGGTTGCAAGCCAGGTCTCTAGCCAGGTCCTTAGCTGGAGGCAGGTGAAAGACAACCATAAATTGATGCCTCTCTCCTTCTCTGCCTCTCTCCCTTCCTCTCTCTCTAAAAATAATAAATAAAATCTTTTAAAAAAAGGTATTAAGATGAGGAAGATAAAAGTAACTCTATTGGGGACACCAGTTATATGTTGGCAGAAATTATGAATTTCATTTGTCAACCTCTCTCTTCATGACTATTTGGATGGTAACTTTCAGGATTTTTGTAGTTAGTACATTATTTTCCTAAATTAAAGCAATGAAATTGCTGTGGGCCAGAATAATATTGGCATCTTGGTTGCCTGAATTGTCTAGTCCCTAGAAGCAGGTTGTGCATATGACATATAGATTCTATACTTTGGATAGGATCCTTGACTAGTGTTTTATGACTAGCCTCACCCAAATTCTTCCCAACAGGACCTGAAATTTATGAAACTGTAAAATATGCTTGACTCCTGCCATTTTTTTTTCCTGTCTGGCTTTTAAAACTGCATTTTGGAAGAAGGAACCTTTGTTGTTATACATCTTAGTCTTTTATAGTTAGATCCCCAGATTGCTGTTGGGATATTTCTTTTCTTGGGCTCATCTTCTGTCCTGGGAACTCTTACAGCTTTTATAATTAGCTATGTAAGATCTTCTCCTGGAAGCTGCATTCTGCCAAGGGTAAATGAACTAGGCCCACAAAGTTTGGTGCTTAATTAAAAAATTTTTTTTAGCTCATGAGTTATTGCAGTTTCTAAACTTAGCAAAATGTCTTTCTTGAAACCTAATAAGAATATTAATGTGAGGCATGTCTGGGATGCCAAAGCAGTTCAGGGTGTGTCAGGTACTTTATAGATGCTAGAAATGTTGAATGTGTATGAAATGCCTTCACATAAATTTCCAGCTTTGGTCTTTTATAAAAAGGAAAAAACATTTACAAGGTCTGTCCAGAAAGTATTGGCTACCCAACTGTTTTAAGTATATTGATATTGCCTTGATACTTTTGGGACAGACGTCATATATCTACATTGGCTAACTCTCCATATAGGCCATGGTGTCTCTTTTTGGAAACCATCTGAAGAATGGCTTTATCTGCTCCAAATTATAAGAATTATAAGGGGAGGTCATACTGGGGACAATTTAACATTATATAATGATAAGCAACCTCGCTTAATAAATTTGTATGAAGACCCTCCTATGATAGGGTCTGATAAAAAGAAATGAGCATGATCCCTGACCTTTACAAACAACACTTTGAAGGGAAAAACAGACATTAAGTGATCACACAAATATATCATTAAGAAGGGTGAGGCTTGCTAGCTGTGTGTCCTCTATCTTCTTTCTATTTCTTCCTATGTGACAGATCCCTACACTCTCAAGGCAGCAATATAATTAGTTAACAATGTCTCTTTTAGTCTGTGTGGACCTTTTCCCACCAACCCCAAAGGCTGATAGATCAACTCCAGCTCAAGCTCCAAAGCAGCAGGAGGATATCAAGAGGCTTACCAAGCAGAAGGTCTTCCAGACCCTTCATGACAATCTGCAATGGCTGAATCCTAAGAATTGATTTGAAGAACTGAACTTGTGGGTCTGAGTCAAGGGGGCCACAGGATGTCTTCTGATTGTGATTGTTTTCTTTGCTAAGATACGTTTTTACTATGAAAGGTACATGAGTTTGGATAACTAATTACATAGCTATGCTAAGTGATCCATTTAAAGAAAAGTGAAAAAAAAAAAAAACACACTCATAAATGCATGACTCAGTGAATAGTCCCAAGATAACATTATATAACGCCCACACAAGTCAGGAAATAGAATATTGCCAATATTTGGAAAACCTTCGCCAGTTCTTCACTAAATCACTTCAGAAGGTTACTACCATCTTTAATTTCAACACTATAATTTAGTTTTGCTTATTTAAAAATTTTTATGAATCTGCTCTTTTATGAGATTCATTAATATTGCTGAGTACTGTTAGAAGGCATTTGCTTTCATTGTTTAATATTCCATTTAATTATGCAACTTTTAAAATATATCTATTCTACTGTCCTCACTATTACATGAGGACCACAAACTGTTCTCTAGGGACCAGGTCCACGAGAAGCAAGTGGCAGGCTTCCTTGGTCTTACTACTATCTTTGCCGTCTCAAACAAAAAAAGGCGGAGATGTCGGACACCACTTGGCCTAGTTCCAGGAACTGTAGCCCCACGCAAGCACAGCAAAGAACTTTGGGCCTGTAAGACTTGACCAGAAAACTGGGATTACTGGAAGCAGGCATGACCCGGCATTAGCCAGGAGGTTTCTGTGGGAAATCTGGCCTAAGGAAACTATGTTATCCCCTGAAGCCTCTTTTGCTCTCAGTCTCTCTAATTAACGTATACCAGATGTTTACGCACAAAGCACAGGATGACCTCATGCACCCTGCCTTATGGCCACTTGGCGCCTTCTTGCCTGGCCAGCCCTCGCCTGAGGGAGATCTCTGAGTTACTTTAATTATTATCTCTGAAAAACATGTATTTTCTGTAATTAGCACTGTATGCCGTTGATCAATGAGCTTTGCATGCATACCATATACCCCCAGGTAATCTGAAGTCAATAAAACCCCTTGGAAGAAGGTGCTTGGGGCACTTCTCCACTAGAGAGATTTGCCCACCCTTTCTCTTCCCAGACAGATCATGTACTGGTAGACTTATTTCATCAGTGACAGGTAGGACTTTGCTGGGTGAGGTCTCCCACATAAATCTCCTAGACAATTATACAAGGTCTGTCAGGAAGAAGTCCAGCCATTGTTAAAATAACAAGAACTGCTTGTGTGATGTCCATGTAACCTGGCAGCAAAGGAAAGTGGACTGGAATGTGCATACGTGAACAATGATGATTTCACTGTACTAGTCAGCGAGGCTATAGACAACATTAAGTGAGCATGTGTACTGTGTGACTGTCGCATTCAAAATGACTGAGCAAATAGACCAACGAATCTTCATCCAGTTTTGCATTAAGCTTGAACATTCCTCCACAGAAACTATTCAGATGATTCAGAAGGCTGCAGCTATGATGAGCAAGTGGTGATTGGCGAATTCATCAGGACAACGCGCCTGCTCATGCATCATATCCAATGCAATTTTTTGGCAAAACATCAAATCACCCAGGTGACTCAGCCCCCCTACAACTTCTGGCTTTTCCCAATACTAAAATCACCTTTGAAAAGGGAGAGATTTCAGATTATTGATGAGAATCAGGAAAATACAATAGAAGTTGATGGCAATTGGGAGAACTGTCTGAGGTCCCAAGGTTCCTACTTTGAAGGGAACCGACGTGTCATTGTTCCGATCTGTCATTATTCTATGTACAATGTCTCTTGTATCTTGTATCTTCTTCAATAAATGTCTCTATTTTTTCATATTAAATAAATAAATAGATAAAGTGGGATAATTTATCTGAGGGGTTGTTGACCAACCTTACCCTTTCCTCTTCCTATTACCTGGGATAGAGACATGAAGCTAAAGCTGGAGGGGCCTTTTCTCTGACAACGCATCAACCATAAGGATGGATGGCATGTGCTATGGATGATAATAAAGTGAAATAAAAGGAGCTTGGGTCCCCGACATCTTTTATGTAAGGGAAAAAATATCTCTATCTTTTTAAACAACTCATATTTTAAAAACATTTTAAATAAAACAACTTACTTTGGAATCTGTGAATGTGATATTATTGAGAGAGAGGATCTTTGTAGATTTAGTCAATTTAAGATGAACTCTAAATCCAATATGACTAGTATCTTTATAAGATAAAGGGGACTATGGACACAAATGCAGGGAAAAATGTCTGGTGGAAACCATAAGTGAAAATTAGAGCTATGTTGCCATAAGCCAAACAAACAAACAAACAAACACACCAAATATTGCTGGCAACCACAAGAAGATATAAGAGGTACAGGATAATCTTGCCTAGGTCTTTGAAGGAAGCCTGACTCTTCTGTCACCTTGATTTTTTACTTCTAGCCTCTAGAGCTGCGAGAAAATATGTTGCTGTTATTTGAAGCCAGGCATAATGATAGTGGGGTTAATTAACCAAAAGAACAGAAATCCCATATGATTATGTGCCCCATAATAAAGCTCCAAAATGTATTAAGCAAAAATTGATAGAACCAAAAGGAGAAATACATAAATCTGATCACAAGGGCTCCCCATGGCCCAAAATGGCTGCTGAAACTCCAGCCATCATTTCCAACTTTTGAAGATGAAGAAAGAAACAGGAAAAGGTTGTTTCTTACAATAGAGTCAGTCCCTTTAAGTGCCCTTCCCAGATTCTCACCTGAAAACATCTGCTTATCTCATTGAATACCCATGGTAGATTAGGAGAGTAGGTAATATGCTTTAGTTTCCTGGAAGATAAGGGATTCTCCTGATTAGGAAGACAGAAAGAAAAGGTGGTGACAAGGCAACTAGTAGTTTTTTCTACTTATGAGAGGAAGTAAGGCCTAATGTTTAAGCTTGATACCTCTGGAGTCATATTACTTAGCTTAACATCTGGTTTTACCATCTCCTAGTTGTATGATCTACAGCACAATGCAGAACATTTCTAAGTCTTAATTTTCTCATCTCTAAATTTGAAATATATTTTATGTCTAAAAAAGTTGAAGAATTGGAGAAGGTTTTCCAAATATTGGCAATGTTCTACTTCCTGACTTGTGACCTTCTCCTTTAAAACCCTAGGGTGCTGGGAGGAATAATAAAACAGATTACATCCTGTTCCCTTGAGACAAGCTTTGCTAGAGGAAGGAGGGTACAAGGGAGAGGAAGTTGTAAGTAGAATGTGAAAGTAGAATGTCCTTAAAGGCTCTGCTTTGAGGAGAGCTAATTGGCCTTAGCTGAGAGCAGTTAGAGGGGAAAGTAACTTACATCCATGTGTATAAACCTCCGAGATGAAGCTGCACAATAAAGGGGTCATACTATCTTTTTCAGTTGCAGAGAGATTTGTTCTATTTGCTCCTGAGGTGGGCATGATATGCACATGGTGCGTGCTAAGGTGCACAAACATGGACTTAGATTTTAGTCATTGACCTCCATTCCTACAGAATCCACCCAAGTCTCAGCCTATGGCCATGAGGTCATGAGTGATACTCTGCTCTCTTCCAACCTGACCACAGGGTTTTTCAGAGTTGCTGGTTCCCCCTCAGTCTTTCTGCGCCCTTCCCAGGAGCACAGAAAAGATTTCACTGAACATCAGAGCCTTTCTGAGGCAATAGGAAACTCATGTCAATGAAGCCTTACTCTTTCCCTAAAAGCCCAACAGCCAACGATTGTCCTTGTGCCAAGATGTGAGAGACCAGTGAAGCTGCTTATCACCAGAGATCCAATGAGCCTGGAGATAACTAGGTCTTCTCTGCCTTCAGATCATCAACTTGTAGGGGTTTTAAACCACATCTCCTGGCACCAGGGCTCTTCCAAGGTGGTGAGGGCAAACTTCTAAGTGAACTCCTCCTTCTTCTCCCAACTCTCCTTCACTCATCCCCAGCTCAAGGGTCTCTATCCAGTATGGGTGATGTATTTTCTGCTGGCTAATATATTCTTCCTAAATCTTTCAAGCGAACTCATAAAATGTATTACAAGTGCTAAAAGTGTACTTGCATCATTCTGGCAACTCTCCTTTAAGACAAATGGTAATGTCACACCTTCAGGCACAAATGATGGATGCTTCTAGGTTGGAGTACAAAAACACACCTGTTATTTTGTCAAACTATTATCCTGATTGAGTTGTTACCACCCTCACAAAAAAATTTCTAGAGTAGTTTAGACAGCAGTTTCCTGGTAGTCTAGATACCTGAAACAGCAACAACCCTCACAAAGGTCTGGCTTACATTGCTTGCATCTACAGGCAATGTGTAAAGTATGTGTAAGTGGGTCATTCCCATTTAGAAAGGACTTCAGCATTCAGCAATCTAGGGAAAGACCATATTTAAATCTGAGCAACGGAACCAAGTGAGAATACCCGTTGACTCTATAGTATGCCTCATAGTTTCTCAACACAGTTAAAATAGATCCTGCATGACTAGAAATAGCAGTATAGGCTCCTTTAGGTACTAATTCCTCTTTACAAATAGATCATCCTTGGCAATCAGTTACAATATTATACATTTATTAAAGGAAATCAGCAGGTTAGCCTCCTAATTATTTATTACCCAAAACAAGTACACTCTTCTTTTTTTAAAACTGATCCTAAAAATTAACTCAGAATTCTAGTAAGTTCAAGTTCATGACAAAAATATTGCTTGTTTAAAAGAAATACATTTATGTGTGTAAAGTTGAAATATTGGACATAGTTGATGCCTTTAATATTGTTCGGTTTTGTGACAAATGCCTGTTAACTTTAGAAAGGATTTTACGTGAGTGAAATGTGCTACCTACAAAGCATGAACTTTAAACCCAGTTTTGATCTAATAGCATTATATTGGTGAAATAAATCTCTTGTGTATGTGTTGTTCCCTGTAATGTTATTGTGCTTATGGTTATTGTTGCGCTCCAGGGGAGTGATGGATGGCAGTGAGGTTTAACCAGATTTCATATCAAGTTCTTGTTCATCCAGCACCACCCCTTCGTAAATCTGAATAATTTGCAGCTGATCTGCAGCCTTCTCGCGAGCTCTAGAGTGGTTTTGACCTGAAATTAGGTATTATTGCAACCTCCTTTTTGAAAAAAATGGCAAGGGCTTTTATTGTTTCCATAACTAAATGATGTTTTCATATCTGCTACACTGCTGTAGTGGGTATTGCTTAGCAACACGTCTCCAAGATCATACCTCAGTAACATAATATGCTAATCTCCCTGGCCCTACTACCACCTGAGTGAATTTACTGCTGACCCTCTCTGGCTTGTCTAGCCTAGAGGAATGATTCCTTTTCACCAATATAAAGGGAGTTTAGATTTCTATACAATGAAGCATATTAACTCAAAGACACAGCAGCAAATATTAAAGCTTAAGTAGTAAAAATCACCTAACAGGGAACTAACATACATTTTCATATAGAAGTGGGTTCACTTAAATATTTTTAAACAAATGTCACTTAACAAGGTAAACCTATGCCACATCGTTACATTTTTTTTTTTTTTTTTTAAGAGAGAGAGAGGAAAGTGAAGGCCTGGGGGAGAGAGAGAGACATCAATTTGTTTCACTTATTTATGCAGTCATCAGTTGCTCCTTGCATATGCCCTGACCAGGGATTGAGCCCACAACCTTGGCATGTTGCTGCCCTTTATTTACGAAGGAGACGCAAATAATACAACATGAATATAAAGTGCTCTTTGATGAATAGCTCACACAGAGAAATGCATGCTATTTTCCCTATCTTTCTTTGTGTCCAGGAGTACACTTTTGGGAGACACTAGATTTTAGAGTCAATCGGAACAAAGGAAAAGAACTTTTCTTCTACCCAAAACTAATTGCCTCTCTGCCGTTTGAAAAAGTGACTTTGGTCTTGTTAGAAACAGACAGAAATGCTTCTAAAAATATGCACCAAGATTCACAGTTCACTTTTAAAATAATTTTGAATTAGCCAGAATTTGTGTAGGGTAAGCATACAACATGAACCTCATCCTCTAAGGATTTAACTCACAAGCTGTGCAAACACATTATGATTATTTCTTGGCATTGGTTTTAGCTATTTTTATCTTCCATTTGGCTTTGACTTCATGTAGTTCTGTGAGGAAGATTCCATTCTCAGTCCTCCCTGTTGGCCTCTTGGGTGACATAAAGCATTGAGGGAAGCGGTACATTTCTCATGGGTTTAATTTTTTAAAGTAGGCTAATGTGCTTTAAACTTGTTCATTGAAGAAGAGAAGATAGGTGCAAGGCATTATGAGAAAGCATGAGACTCAGTGAAATATGTGAACATTTCAGAAGTCTGGAACCATCATCAATGAATTAGCCAACTTCTTTTGAGAAATTTTGTTATGAATAGCACATCAGTAGCCTGACTCTTAATTCTTTTTTTCTCTTCCTTTAAAGTATTAAATTTCCAATTCAAAAGTGGTTAATGTACTTATAGAAACTGATGTAGAAATATCTGCCTATCAACTGGTTCAACCAGCCACACCACACAGAGCATATATTTTTTAAAAGGTAATAACTTACCTTAAGCAATTGGCAATGCAAAGTTAAGTTTAAAAGATGCTTTAACCTTGAGATAAGCAATATTTTAGTGTAAAGCAAAGGTTGGTTAAAACTAAAATATAAAATATCATAAAATATGGCTATATTAGACTTATAATTTCTGATATTCTAGCATTTTTAATAGAATTCAAAAATATTCAGTGTTGGCTTCCTGTATTAAATTTTATATACAAATCCCCTTTAAGGAAGATGTAATTGTTCCCAAGCCCTTGGATCCTGCCATCCATATGAATAATATATTGTGGCATGCTTTTATAAAGTTAAATGTTTCTTTTGATGAGGAACATTTATCACCTAAAAACACTCAAGGTTTTGAGGGTTTTTTTTCCCCACTTCATCTTCATTTTAATTTTTTTCCTGGCTTTTTCTGATTACTCCAGAT
Organism: Noctilio leporinus; assembly: GCA_004026585.1. Classification (NCBI taxonomy): domain Eukaryota; kingdom Metazoa; phylum Chordata; class Mammalia; order Chiroptera; family Noctilionidae; genus Noctilio; species Noctilio leporinus. Next base: position 8,548 of record PVIW01002354.1, on the reverse strand, counting down.
TCTGTTGTTAACTCTGTAGGGTTGAAAGGAACTACTTACTGAAAGGAACTCTTTTATTTTGACATTGAATATAGGATAGTTCTACAACCCTATTTGAGTATCAAGAAGAGTTTCTCTAAAAGATGATTTAAAACTATGACAACTAAGTCTTATGGCCATCATTTTCTTCTTTGCCCTCAAACCTCAAGCACTCATTCATATTTTTAAAATCTATCTATCTATCTATCTATGAACAATAACCACAATAACACAGCATCACAGTGACCATGTGCCATCATCTGGAATAAAGACAGCTAATAGAGTGGGATAGAATAGGTGACAATTAATAAAAGAAAAAAACTAATTTTTCTTCATAGTCAGAGAAAAGAGAGGACATACTCCACTTTAAAAAGGATTTAAAAAATGATGTAGAGAGAATTAAAATTTATTATAGATAAAGATATCATAAAAGAAGATCTTCAAACTCTAAACTGAACTGGGATATATTATATCCTATAACAATGGTAATAATAAGAGGAAATATTTAAACAATTTCATTTATTATCTTGCACCATCAGCCATGTAAATACACCAGTCATATCACTTGACACAAGAAACATAATTTACTGATGGACCCAGCTTCTGCTTCTCTAGATCCTGATCTATGTTCCTGCTAAGGCCACTTAACATTCAGTAGGTGATGAGAACATCATCCTGAGGAGAATACAGATAGTTATCAGAGCAAGCAGACAGCACAATTGCTAAAGATTTCACTGTTGGTGACTAAAACCACACACTAATGGAGGAGCCATTTATCCAAGATTTTATGGGTGAGATAGCTCACATATTAGAAAGATATGTAGGAGGAGCACACATGGCAATACAGTGGGCAATGTCTATAATAACACTAGGTGATTGGTTACTGCAATGTTTAATTTTTCCTCTGTGGAGAGATAATGAGAAACTAAGGTCCATTAACAAACAGTTAATCTCCAACAAGAGTGCCACTTTGGTAGACTACAAAGACGATTTATCTCCTCTGATAGAAGAACAGACACTGCTAAGGAGCAAATTGAAGATTTGACTGAGTCACAAAACAAAGATTTGAATCTTCAGTCAAGGCATGTCTGCAAACCAATTATAGGTCCTGGTGGGGGAACCTTGAACCCTAAAACATAAGTTGAAAAGATCAAGGTAGATGGCTCTGAGAAAAGTGGCTTTGCAGAACCCATAGGGCTTGCAGAGGGGGTCCAACCTTTCCCTCATGAGAGCTAGTATTTCTCCTGCATTAGAAGATGCTATTCAGGTTGCAAGCCAGGTCTCCAGCCAGGTCTCCAGCCAGGTCTGTGGCTGGGGGCAGGTGAAAGGCAACCATACATTGATGTCTCTCTCCCTCTCTGCCTCTCTCCTATCCCCTCTCCCTGAAAATAATAAATAAAATCTTTAAAAAAAAGAAAGAAGAAGAAGAAGATACTATAGATGCTTCTCCCTGCCAGGTGCTTTCTTCCTAAGAGCTAGGACAATAATTGGCATATCCAGCCTGGAGTTGTATTTGGCCTCATAAGGAAAGGAAAACTATACACTAAAGGGGATATGAGAATTAGAAACTATATACTGGGAAACTTATGTATATTAGCTTTTATTATGGGTCATCTTAGAGCTGTCACTATTGGCATATGAAAGCAGTAGCCATGGTAGCATAGCTATGTATGGAGGCAACAGTAAAAACTCCCATATAACAAATAAATCTAGCCACTGAATTACCTGTTATTAACAGAAACCAATGCTGCCCCTCCAATATGACAGAATCCCTGGAGGAGACCAAATTAACTTGGTGACAAGTTGACCACATTGGGCCTCTTCCTTCCTAGAAAGGTTCATTGTTCATCTTAAAGTGATAGATAACTACTCCAGGTACATTTTCTTGTCCCGTCCACAGAGCTTCAGTACTACCAACTAGGGGTTTATAATGCCTTAATCACAGTCTCAGAATCCCACAGAGCATAATATATAATCAAGGGATTCACTTTACCAAAAAGGAGATGTTGAAGCAGGCTCACATCCATCATAGGCTCCTCTGTTTATGCCACACATTACACAACCCACTAGCACTTTGGGGTGCTGTACTAGCCTTCTAAAAGCAAAGCTGAAGTACCAATTCAGAGGCAACACTCTGAAAGGATGGGATGCTATACTTCAGGATATAGTACAAGTATTAAATTAAAAATAATACAGATCTCTACCTGGTCTGTATTTTTAAAAATTTTTATTTATTATTATTTCCAGAGAGAGGAGAAGGGAGAGAGGCAGAGAGGGAGAGAAACATCAATGTATGGTTGCCTTTCACCTGCCTCCAGCTATGGACCTGGCTGGAGACCTGACTTGCAAGCTGTTATGTGCCCTGGCTGGGGAATCGAATCAGCGACCTTTGGGTTCATAGACCTGCACCTTATTCACTTACCAGCCAGGGGTTGGCCTGTGTTCTTAATGGGAATAATACACAAGTATGTACTAACCAAGGAGAATCATGGATATTTCACCCCTAGAAATTTCATTTAGGTCTTTATTCTTTCATATGATTTTCTTTATCTTCTTGAACATAAGGGATATAGTTGAAATAACTATTTTAACGTTCTCTCTCACTGTTTTCACAGCTCTAAATTTTTATTACAATAAAATGTATGTCACTTTTTATAATTTCTAGTTCTCTGCCAAAATATTTTAACTTTGCTTTTATCTAATAGTACATAGTAAATGCACTTGTTTTATAATGTATAGTTGATAATATCAATATCTCTAACGGTGATGGTTAGTTTTATCTGTTAACCAGACTAGACTAAAGGATGTCCAGAAAGCTGATAAAATAATATTTCAGGGTGTGCCTGTGATGGTGTTTCTGAGCCATAAGCATTTGAATTGCTAATCAAACAAAGCAGATGGTTCTCCCCAATGTGAGTAGGAATCAGTAGAATGCTTGAATAGATAAAAAGGTGGAGGAAGGGCTAATTTTCTCTGTCTGCTTAAACTGGGACATCTGTCTTCTGTCCACCAACATGGGCTCTCCTGGTACTTGGGCTTTGAGACTCAGATTGGGACTTAACACCATCAATCCCTATTCTCAGACCTCAGACTTGAACTGATTTACCTAGTTTTCCGGCTTGCAGATGGCAGATGGTGGGACTTCTTGTCTCCATAATCATGTGAGCCAATTCCTATGATAAATCTCCTCTTATAGGGAGAACATATTAGTTGTGTTTTTCTGGAAAATTCTAATGCACTAATCTTTGTATTTCTACTGTCTATTTATCATTTTTATGTTTCTCATGTTGTCTTATCTCCTCATGTGTCTAGTTATTTTTAGTCATTGGATGCTCTCTTTGAATAAATAAGTTGAGTTCTAAGATGATAATATTTTCCTCCCGGGAATATTTTCATTTGCTTCAGCCAATGCTTGATACTTGAGAACACTAGAAGTCCAGGATCACTTTCATATAAATTCAGGTTTTAAGATTTTTTACATCCCTTGGAGGATGTGAAGGTTGGCCAAATACTGTCCTGGGAGTTGTTTATTCCTAGGCCTCTCTTACTGTTACAGTCTAGTTCTGCAGAATGAAACAGATGACATTTCTCAGAATTGGCCTGATTGGTGAGTCCTACATGATGAATTTTCGTTAGGTCACCAACCAAAGCTGAGTGTCTCAGGTGTCTCTTATGTGACCCCAGGGCAAAAGCTATTCAAGTACCTTTTGTTTTTCTCTAACCGCTCTATGTTCCCAGCCTCTGGTCTGATTATGTTGTTACTAGCATTTTCAGATATTTTGAAAAATGCTTTAATTTTTTCCCCAAAAAAATGTTTAGTTGTTTTTTGGTGGCACATTTTGTCAGAATTACCTAATATAACATTTATGGAAGTAGAAGTTCTGTGACATTTATAATCCAGGAAATCAGATCATATCAGTAGCATTTGGGTGAAAAAAGGGAATGTGTGGTTTGACCATATGAGAAAGAATGTTTACTGATATCAATTTAAAGTTGAAGGATGATCATAGGAAAAAGAATCTATACTTTCTCTAAGTGTCTTCAGAAGTTAGTACATAGAAAAGCAGGCTAAATCTCAAGATAATAACTTAAAACATATTAATATATAACTAGACAGTAAACCTGGGAAAGAGTTTTAAGAGTTAGTGAGCTGTCTAACCCTGGTTAGAGCCAATCAGCAATTAAGTAGCCACTTGCCAAGGACTCATACATAGGCTATGAATTAGGTTAGTTGAGCCCCTACTAAGTGATATTCCAAGCGGAAATGGAGACAATGTCTGACTTATGTCTATAGTATAGGAAACATAAAGTGTTTTATAATCAACAACTTAGGCTCAGACTTCAAGAAAAAAATAACACATTAAGACTCACTTCTTGTGCAATTTCTCTGATTGACATGTTTCAGAAGCAGAGTTCTAGAAGTAAAATGTATCCTCGTTCTGCTCTGTGAACATTAATTTTTATGTGTATTTGTTATAGTTAAGGATCTGGGATAATGCCATGTGAATAGGGAGTAGCTATTAGCACATTAATTAGGATTTTATTTATAGTCCTATTAAGATATACATATTTGTTGAATTAAATCCTTTGCCCTGAGAACTCCAATTTTCATGTTGAGTTAAAAGACCCTGTTACAACTGAGAATTACAATTTATGTGAAAGCACATTTTCCATGCTTTCTATATTTAAGTACTGTCTTTTATTTAGAATAAATGACTCAAAAGAATGAAACAAGCTTAAATTCATGCTGAGAAGTGACTCTTTGTTTGACAATAGAGGTGTAAATCTGATCCCCAAAACATATTTTCAAGGATCTACTATTCAATGTGTAAATACTTGAAAGCAAATCATCTTATTTCTTTTTCAAATCTCTACAAGCCAGAGACTTGTATTCTCTTGATTCCCTCCAATGCTACTATCAGAAATAGGGGAAAGAAGTGTTGTGTTTTTTTAATTGTCTAAATTAGATTGCACATAATGACATATTATGTCCTGCAGTTGTTTTAATGGGCCGGGTCACCCAGAGAGCATTGTGATCCTGTTGACACATGTGTAAACTTTACATCACTTTATATTGTTAAGAAAATAAACTGCTGACAGACCGACTGTATTGACAACTAAAGGAGACAAAGACAGTGGCTCTCTGATAGTCTCCAACTGGCTGGCTAGGCCCAGACTGGGACATGAGCTGATGTCACCAAGCACAGATCCAGGAAGTAAAAAAAAGTGCACCTCTACACCGCAGAAGCTCAAACCACTAAGACAGTAAGTCAAAGCAGACCAATATAAGAAGCAGAAACAAACAAGAGCCACCTAAAATGGGGAGACAAAGAAATAAACCCTCAGCAAATGGAAAGGAGGAATCCCCAGGAAGAGTGCAAAATGAAATAATGGCAAGCACCCTATCAGACACGGAATTCAAAATAATGATGATAGAGAAGCTCAATGACCTCAGAGAGTTCAAAGAAAACTACAAACAATTATAAATTATAAAGAATTATAAAGAACTCCAGGAGAACTACAAAGAACTCCAGGGAAGCTACAAGAAACTTACTGAGAACTACACAAGCATTAAAAAGGACATAGACACCATCAATAAGAGCCAAGAGGAAATGAAGAATACCATTTCTGAATTGAAGAAACAGTAGAAGGTATCAAAAGCAGGCTAGAGAAAGCAGAGGATCAGATCAGTGAGCTGGAGGTCAGTGTAGAAAAATATTCCCAGGCAGTGCAACAAAATGAAAAAAGACTGAACAAGAATGAGGAAGTTTTGGGGACAGAGGGGAGCAAAAAGGGGATGAATGTAATACAACAACAATAAACTTAAAAAAAAAAAAAGAATGAAGAAGTTTTAAGAGAGCTGAAGGACAATATGAAATGTAATAACATCAGTATCATAGGGATACCTGAAGGAGAAGAGGAGGAGCAAAGGATAGAAAACCTCTTTGAAGAAGTAATGACAGAAAACTTCCCTAACTTGAGGAGGGAAAATGTCATGCAAACTCAGGAAGCTCAGAGGGTCCCAAGGAAGATGAACCCAAACAGGCCCACTCCAAGACACATCATCATGAAAATGGCAAATTTCAAAGACAAGAAGAGAATCCTCAAGGCAGCAAGAGAGAAACAGCTAATAACATACGAGGGGGCTCTCATAAGGTTATCAGCTGAGTTCTCAACAGAAACACAACAAGCCAGAAGGGAAGCAAAAAATATTTCAAGCAATGAAAAACAAAGGCCTGCAACCAAGAATCTTCTACCCAGCAAGGCTGTCATTCAAAATGGAAGGTGAAATAAGAAGTTTCCCAGGCAAAAGAAGTCTATAAGAATACATCTCTACCAAAACAGCACTGCAAGAGATGCTAAAGGGTCTGCTTTAAGAAGATGAAGAAACAGAGAGACAGGCAGGAACACAGGTACAAAGGTAAATGGATTAAGTGCACCAATCAAAAGCCATAGGTTAGCTGAATGGATAAGAACCAACTTTAACTTATGAATGCTTTAAAATGATCTTGTTATAAATAGATTTTACTAAATAAGGCACAATTTTGTATATTACTTGTATATGTATTACTGCAGGTTAAGTTTTCTTAGATTGGAATCATTTCACAATATGGGAAAATCAGGTAACTTGCAAAAGCTCAGAAAAATCAAATGCAGTTAAGGAGGAAGAAAAAAGTGAGAAATGTGGATGTATATTACATAGAAGGCATGCTAACTTTCTCATTCACTGTTATAAAATATGTGCTTATTTGTGGGTGTGTAATATATAGATTTTGTTAGCAATTTATATTTTAAATAGCAACCAATTGGTCATGGGTGTGTTGTGAAATCAGTCAATCTTTAGGTTAGAAAAGATGCTGAGAATGAAGACCAATGTGGATGGAAGTTGCAAACTACTGAACTATATGATTCATGTACATAGACAATATATATTCTCATATTAGCATGTATATTATATGAGATTCTTTTCAACTAAATCGTGGAAATATACATTTCCATTTATGAAGGCCCCCAAACTGGGGTTATTCGGAAAAAGGAATTAATGCTATAGTAAACTTTATTATTGAAATGTGAACATACCTAATCTCTACCTCAACAGACTCTTAAGTAATTCAGTGGTTAGTTTAGGTCCACATAGGAAGTCAACCCCAAGTTTAAAAAATAGCTAGAATACTATTCTTCAAAATTATATAAATCCTATGGATTTTTAATTTTTACCTCAACTTAGTAGACATAATCATTTCTACTCTGGGGACTGGCTAAGCACTGCAAGTGCCATTATTTCTGAAGGCTTCAACTTGTAAAACACATGTAGAGTAAAAAAAAAAAAAAACAAAAAACAGAGAATATTGAAAGAAGTAAGACCTATGCACAGCCTAAATTAATAAATAAATCTACTATATAAGATGGGAAACTCCAAAAAGAATAAGTTGTAGTTCCAGTAGCTTAAAATAAAGTTGAGCTGTATTATTGGACAGGGGGGGATCTGACTCAAAAACCAAATTCATTTTTTACTATGGGTTTGGCACTGTCTCTAGGACAACTTTCACAAAAGTGAGTTCTGTAATACACCATTTCTGTGATATATTTCACAAAAATATCATTCCAGAGTAAAATAAGTATTAAAGAAGAAAGTGGGGAGGGGGACAGAGGGGAGCAAAAAGGGGATGGATGTAATACAACAACAATAAAATTTTTAAAAAATATATAAAAAAAAGAAGAAAAAACTGCTTAATCTTGCTACAATATATCTAAAATAACATCATTTAACATGTAATAATTATGTAAGCTATTGGCATATTTTAATTTTTTTGTAATAACTCTTCAAAATCCAGTATGTACTTTAAATATGTGTAAAAAATATCTTTGGGTATAAATATATTTTCGCATGTGTTTGGTCATATTGCAATTCATATTATGTAAAAGAGTAATTCTTTAAACAAATGAATTAACATAGGCATTTTGGAATAATAAAAAGAAAACTTTGTATTAATATGATTTGGACAGAAGGCAGTAATTAAATGGTGAATTGTCTGGATGTGAAAGAGAAAACAAAAAAGTACACATTGGTGGTTACAGAATAGACAGGGGGGTGTTAAGAAGAATAAAGGAAATAGAGAAGCCAAAGAACTTATATACATGACTCATGGACATGAACTAAGAGGGGCATTGCTGGAGGGAATGGGGTACTGGGTGGAGGGGGACAAAGGGAGGAAAATTGGGACAACTGTGATAGCAAAATAAATAAAATATATATATTTTTAAATTTTATTGTTGTTGTATTACATCCATCCTCTTTTTGCTCCACTCTGTCCCCCTCCCCACCCACCCATTCCCCCCAAAGTCAATCCCACCTGTTGTCCATGTCCATGGTTCCTTTATACTAGGTTCTTGTTTAAACTGCTCCCCTTCCTTGCCTCTGCCTCCCACCTCCCCCCAACCTCCTTCCCCCTGGCCACTGAAGGCCTATTCACTGTATTCATATATTTGGTTCTGTTTTGCTTGTTGTTAGTTTTGTTCATTATTGTCC
>PVIW01002353.1:208768-224547 GCA_004026585.1 Noctilio leporinus | reverse complement strand
TCTGAGAAGATACTTTGTATGATTTCAATTTTCCTGTATTTGTGGAGGCTTGTCTTGTGACATACCATGTGGTCTATCTTGGAGAATGATCCATGTGCATTTGAGAAGAATGTGTATTTTGCTTCTTTGGGGTAAAAGACTCTGTATACATCAGTTAGGTCCATTTCCTCTAGAATGTTGTTCAATGCCACAACATCTCTAGGGATTTTTTGTTTGGAAGATCTGTCCATTGTTGATAGTGGGGTATTAAAATCCCCTACTATTAGTGTGTTGGTGTCTATGTCTTTCTTAAAGTCTTCCAAGATTTTCCTTATATATTTCGGAGCTCCTATGTTGGGTGTGTATAAGTTTATCAGAGTTATTTCTTCTTGATGGATTGTTCCCTTAAGTATTATGAAATGTCCATCTTTGTCCCTTTTTATGGTCTTCATTGTAAAATCTATTTTGTCTGAAATAAGTATTGCTACTCTAGCTTTTTTTTTTCATGTCCATTTGCTTGATATATATTTTTCCATCCCTTCACTCTCAATCTGTGTTGATCTTTTGTTCTGAGGTGAGTCTCTTGAAGACAGCATATATGTGGGTCATGTTGTCTTATCCATTCGGCTACCCTATGTCTTTTGACTGGTGCATTTAATCCATTTAAGGTTATTATTGATTGATACTTATTCATTGCCATTTTCTCCCTTTGTGTCTGTATTCCTCTTTGGCTTTCTCTGTTTCTTCATTTTATTTATTTACTTATTTTTAAAGCAGACCCTTTAGCATTTCTTGCAATGCTGGTTTGGTAGAGATGTATTCTTTTAGTCTTTTTTTGTCTGGGAAGCTCCTTATTTCTCCTTCTATCTTGATGAGAGCCTTGCTGGATAGAGTATTCTTGGTTGCAGGCCTTTGTTTACCATTACTTGAAATACTTTTTGCCATTCCCTTCTGGCTTGAATTGTTTCTGTTGAATAATCATTTGATAGCCTTATTGGAGCCCCTTTATATGTTATTTGTCATTTCTCTCTTGATGCTTTCAGGATTCCCTTTTTGTCTTTGAAATTAGACATTTTAATAATAATGTGCTTTGGTGTTGGTCTGTTTGGGTTGATCTTCATTGGGACTCTCTGTGCTTCCTGAACTGGATTAATGTTTTCACTCATCATGTTAGGGAAATTTTCTATCATGACTTTTTTGAACAGGTTTTCCATTCCTTGTTTCTCTTCTCCTTCTGGTATCCCTATGATAGGGATGATGTTGTTACGTTTCATGTTGTCCTGCAGCTCTCTTAAACCCTCTTCAATCTTGTTCAGCCTTTTTTTATTCTCTTGTACTGTCTTGGAGTATTTGTCTTCATTATCCTTCAACTCGCTGATCCGGTCCTCTGCTTCCTCTAGCTTACTGTTGATTCCTTCTACTGTATTCTTCAATTCAGAAATTGTATTCTTCATTTCCTCCTGGCACTTATTGATAGTTTCTATGTCCTTTTTCATGCTGTTGTAGCTCTCAGTAAGTTCCTTGTAGCTTCCCTGGAGTTCTTTGTAGTTCTCCTGTGGTTGTTTATAGTTTTCTTTGATGTGGCTGAGCTCATTGAGCTTCTCTATCATCATTCTTTTGAATTCCTTATCTGATATTTCAGGTGCCTCTGTTTCATTTGGTGGTCTTTCTGGGGATTCTTCCTTTCCTTTTGGTGATGGACTGATTCTTTTTTTCCCCATTTTGGGTGTCTGTTGTTGCTTGCTTTTTATTTTTTTGTTTTTTCCTTGAATTAACCTGCTTTGCTTCCTTGTCTTCATTGAGCACCCTTCTGTGATAGGAGATTTGTGGAGTTCAATGTTGCATTCTCCTAGATTTTCTCCACTTGTTTTTCTTGGTGTGTCCTTTATTTGGGCTGTCTGGTTGTATTCTGGACTTGTGGGCTTTTAGCAGGAAAAAAAGGAAAATAAAAAAAAAAGAAGGGGAAAAAAAAGGAAAAAAGAAATAAAAAAGATAATAATAATAAGAAGAAAGGGTTTAGATTGCTGTTCACCCTTAATGATCCCTGATTGGTCCAGGTGGAGCCGGGACCTCTGGGCTTATATCAGAGAGAGAAAGTAAAAAAAAAAAAAAAAAAAAAGGGAAAAAGTCACAAGACAAAGAAAAACCAATATTAATAAAGAAAGGGTTTAGGTGTCTGTTCACCCTTTATGATCTCTGATTGGTCCAGGTGGAGCCAGGACCTGTGGACTTTAACAGGAAGAAAAGAAAAGAAAAAAAAAAAAAGGAGGGAAAAAAAAGAAAAAGGAAGAAAGAAAAGAATAAAGAGAGGGTTTAGTTGGCTGGGGAAGGGAGGAATACTTAGATTGAGGACTGAGAATGTGTTGTAGCCAGAGAGTGAGTTGACTTTAATTCAAGAGGAGGGGGAGGGTCTTGGGTATTTAGGTGGATTGAGATAGGGGGGGATTAAAAATATGTGAGAAGAAACTTTTGAAAAGGATATGTTGGGGATTAATAGCTCACGTAGCTCTTGGTATAACTCAGGTGCTTGAGATTAGCAGCGATCCATTTCCTGAGTCTGCCTCTTTTTCTTGGTCAGGTCTGTGCAGTCTACAGTCTAGCTGGTCTTGGAGTGGCAGGGCCTCTGATTGTCACAGTCAGGGCTGATTCTGAGTGTCAGCCCTCAGGTAGGCTGGGCCTTCAGTAGCCTAGCTGGGTTTTAGGGCTGCTGGTATTCTGGGGCCCGCAGGGTGTCCCCTCCAAATCCTGCCGGAGGTTCCTGCCTGTGATGGGCATCTGGTACCCCTGCAGGGTAGCCTGCAACCTTGCTAGTTCCTGTGATAACTGGTCCCGCCCCCGCAGCTCCCAGAGGAGGCAGCCCCCTACCGCCAACAGTGCCTGGGGTCTGCCAACACTGCCCAGCTCCCACGGGCGAGGGCCAATCCTCCAAGCTGACCAGCTCTCTGAGGAGTCCTTTATGCCGCCTCTGTGATGCGCCCCTCCCAGCGCGCCTGCAGTGCGGCCTTTATCCCCAACAATGGGCGGGTCAGTTGCCCCAGCTACTAGTTCCCGGCTGGCAGTTTTAGGCCCTCTTGCCACCCAGGCCGGTACAGTTCCCCGCTCCCCCGCTCCAGCTCCCCGCAGGACTCTTCTCCTCCGCCTCTAGCCCTGTGAGGAGTTTCCTCTCCCTGTTGCCAGAGCGAGGCTCTCACACAGTCCCTCCCCTGCAGGAGTTCAATTCCTCGTTCCCTCCTGCATTTGCCTTTGCTGCCCACACTTCACTGTTCAGACTTCTAGTCACCAGGGAGCCCGGAGCTGGCCTCAGTCAAACACGCCCCTCCGGGCAGAGCCACCACTGCCCAGGGCTGACCTCGGCCTGCCAGCCAGTTGGTCAGGAACCGCCTCACCTACTGTCCTGCAGGTCTCCACTGCCTCTGGGCTGTGCTCCCCTGTGTCCAGATGCTGACCACTCCAATTCTTAGGGACCTGAAGACGTCCCACACTCCCTATCCTGACCTCCAGCTGCTCTGGTGCTCAAGAACACCATCCGCACTGCTCTCTACTCTGTCGCCATCTTTCAATAGCTTGATTCTTAAATACCAATAGATGGAAGCAACCCAATTGCCCTTCCGTGGGTGAATAAAGAACAAATTCAGTTCCATCCACACAATAGAATATTCTCTTTTTAAAAGATTTTATTCATTATTCTTAGAGAGTGGGGAAAGGAGAGAGGCAGAGAGGGAGAGAAACATCCATGTATGGTTGCCTTTCATCTGCCTCCAGCTACAGACCTGGCTGGAGACCTGACTTGCAACCTCATTATGTGCCCTGGCAGGGAAATTGAACCAGCGACCCCTGGGTTCGCAGGCCAGCACCTTTATACTGTGCCACCAGCCAGGGCGTAGAATATTCTTAAAATAACAAAATGGAGTAAATATTGATACAGGCCACAAAGCTTTATGCTCAAATGCTTAATGCTCCAGCAACAGAGGCCAGACTTACAACATCTGTAGATTCTATTTAGATAATATTCTCCGGAAGACAGGGCTGCAGTGTGGGGTAGTCAGGGCTTGCCTGGGCTGGGTAGGAGCTGGCTACAAAAGGGCAGCATGAGGAAAATTTGGGAGTGTTTAGGAGTTTTGGAGCTGACTGGCAGCAGGGCGGTGGGACAGTAATCAGGGATGTCCTGTAGAGATCCCACTCCTGCCGGAGCCCTGAGGCTATGCCTGACCCAGCCGGAGGGCTTCTTAGAGGAGGGGCCAGCGAAGCTAAGACCTAAAGGCTGTGTTGGGTGGAGTCAGTCAGGTGGACGGTTTTCCAGGCAGTGGGAACAGCAGAAGCAGAGACTCAGAGGAGATGTATTCAGGGAAACAAGTAACTTTTATTTGACTGGAGTACAAAGAGGTGGTGTGTGTGTGAGATTGCATGTGATTAATCCATTTTGAGGTTGAAAACTAGAGAGAAAGGAAACTGGAGAAGTTGGTGGGATGGAAGCAGACTTTAGGGGACCCGAGAGCCTTGGGAGGATTTGGAGCAGGAGAGGAAGGCAGCTGGACTTTAAGTCTTGTTTTATCATTTATTTATTTATTAAAATACTTTATTCATTATTTTTAGAGAGAAGGGCAGGGAGGGAGGAGGAAAGGGGAGAAATATCAATGTATGGTTGCCTTTCACCTGCCCCCAGCCACAGATCTGGCTGGAGACCTGGCTTGCAACCTGGTTATGTGCCCCGGCTGGGGAATCAAACCAGCGACCTTTGGGTTCACAGGCCGGTGCCAATCCACTGAGCCACCAGCCAGGTGGTGGACCTAAAGTGGAAGGTGACTTGGAATGGAAGAGACTGGAGGTGGGAATGACGAGATGGTGGTGGCCTGAAGGAACACAGCCAGGGGCTAGTGGTGGAGGGAAGTGGGCAGACTTGAGAGAGACTCAGGGGCAGCAAGTTCTCTCCAGTTGTCTGTTTTATGGGAAATAACATTTACAATGTGTGAAACCAACTAAGGTTTGAGGAACTTCTGCAGTTCAGTAAGAACAGGACAGCGGTGTGCCCCCCCCCCCCGAAAATGTGTCAAGAATAGGAACAGGTAACTCACAAAAGAGGATCCTTCAATAAATCATACCTTAATAAAATGGTTTTAAAAAAGGATGACCAGAAGTTACATAAACTTGCAAAGAGATGCTCACCTTCGCTGATGATCACAGACATGCAGATTTTTTGTTTGCTTATTAAATATTCAATTGTTATTCTATTACAGTTGTCCCAATTTTCCCCACAGTCAGTCCTCACCCTATTGTCTATGTCCAGGGTCATTCATACATGTTCCTTGTCTAGTCTCTTTCCCTTCTTTCTACCCTTCTTCCCCTCTCCCCTTCCCCCTAGTCTCTGTCAGTCTGTTCCATGTTTTCATGACTCTGGTTCTATTTTGCTTGTTTGTTTATTGTGCTCATTAGGTTCTTCTTATAGGTGAGATCACATTGTATTTGTCTTTTCCTACCTGGCTTATTTCACTTAGCATAATACTCTCCAGTTTTGTCAATGCTGTTGCAAAAGGTTGGAGGTCCTTCTTTCTTTCTGCTGTGTAGTATTCCATTGTGTGAATGTACCAAAGTTGTTTGACCCACTTATTACGGATTGGTACTTAGGCTGTTTCCAGCACATAGCTATTGTAAATAGTACTGCTATGAATATAGAAGTGCATAAGTTCTTTTGAATTGGTGTTTCAGGATTCTTAGGTTATATTCCCAGTGGTAGAATTGCTGGGTCAAAAGGCGGTTCCATTTTCAGTTTTTGAAAGAGGTTCTGTACTCTCTTCCACAGTGGCTGCACTAGTCTGCATTCCCACCAACAGTGCACTAGGGTTCTCTTTTCTCCACATCCTCACCAGGACTTGTTTGTTGATTTATTAATGATGATTACTCTGACCAGTGTGAAAGAGAGACAGGCAGATTCAAACAAGAGACCACTTTGTAGCCAAAATGAGCAGAATAATGTCCTGCTTGCCTTGCTCCTATGCCAGTGAAAGCAAATGTCTGTAAGAATGTGGCAGCTTTCCTTGGCCAGGAGGTGGGCAGGAAATAATAGCTATAATATCATGTATGAGATATCGGAGTCACCCCTGCCTGTCGGTTCCACCTTTGGGATGTAATCACAATCCAAGTACTTTTCTCTTCTTCCTCAGCCTCCCACCCTGAACGAACTAACTAACCTCTTTCATCCTTCGCTTGGACTTGCAGTCACCTCTGCCCCTGGTCCCCTGCCTCCTCCTGCCCTCATCTCCCACACGCTGTGTGTCCTGCAGCAGCCAGAGGGCGCTCATGAGCACCTGAGTCCCAACACATCCCTCTGCTCAGAACTTTCCTTTGGCTACCATCTATCTCACCTGGGTAAAAAGCCTACGTCCTCCCCTTGGCCCACAAGACCCTGTACAACCCGTCCCGTCACCTCCCTGCCCTCCCACCTCCCACCTCCCCTTCACTCATTCAGCATTATCCACATTAGCCTCCTTGTTCCACACACTTTTCCACTCAGGGCCTTTGCACTTGCTGTTCCCTCTGCCTGGAATGCTCTTCCCCCAGGTATACACGTGGCTCCACCTCATTCCTCTTGCAGGTCTCTGTTTAAAGGCCATAAAGCCAGAGCCACCTTCCATGACCACCCAGTAGAAAACAGTGCTCCTCTGCCCTGCTTTATTTTTCTTCATGGTGCATCTCTCCACCTGACGCTTCACATTATTTTTTCACATTCGTTTGTCCTTGTCACCCCAGCCAATCCCCTTCCCTCCACGAACCACCACGACCATGAGGATGTCAGTTCCAGACAGGAAGATATGCTTGTCTGCCTTGATAAGATCTGTGGCCGAGAACAGAGCTTGCCACAGGGTAGTTACTCAGTAAATCAACACAAGGCTCAGAGCAGTGAGGTCACCTTTTTAAGGCCACATAGCAGTTAAGTGGCAGAGTTTGGATTTGAACCCAGCCCCATGTAAGTCCAGGCGTATGTTCCTAATCATCTTGTTTGTGCCTCCTTCAAGGCAGAGAAGAGACTCTGCACAGAGACAGCTCCAGGCCAGGCTAGGCCCTGTGCCATGAACCCAACCCAGCTTGATTCTCCCATCTCACAGTTGAGAAAACCAAGACTCAAAGAAGTGGTAATTTATCCCCTGTTATGACCTTGGGGGCAACTGTGGCACAGGATTATATGCTGATTCTGGATTTGACATGAGCATGTATAAAAAGGGTGGGGAAATCAAGGAAGGCTACTTGTGGAGGTGACACTGAAAGCTGATGGATGAATAGAAGTTTGGTAGACTCGGACTTTGCCATTGAGATCCTCACAGCCTCTGTTCCAGCATCCATATGACTTTGTCAGGCAGTTTTCCCTGAACGCTGGTAGAGCAGGGCTGAAGCACTTGGGAATTAATGCCTTCTGGGAGCAGCCCTCAGACGGTGGCTGATGGGTGGGGTGTGGGGTGGGGGCTGCTGTGTCAATCCCCAGCTCCCTTGCCTGCGGGTGCTTGTCTGTCCTGTGGGCCATCTCCCAGAGGTCCCAGTTGCCTATAGGACTAACCAGCCCTAAAACTTCCTTTACTAGCTGCCTTCCCCTCCCTGTCTCAAAATTGTGATGCCACCCCCCACCCCCACCCTCCAGGACCTCAGAATGGGACTGGGACTGTGTTTGGAGATAGAGTCTTTAAAGAGGAAATTAAGTTACAATGAGTCAAAGGAAGGCAAAGCCACTCTGGGTCCAGAGGGTGGTGTGAGGAAAGCAGAGATTCTTAGGGGACTGGTGTCAAAAGGCCAGAGCCAGTGATGCAGAGAGGAGTGGGGTCTCCACTGGGGGTTAGGACCAGACTTCAGGGCCACAGAAGTGACTGGGCTCATTCCAAAAGCTCAGGAGGGAGAACTTCCGATGCGGGACAAGAGAACCCATAAGGGGAACCCCCTCCGTGGTTTCAGACCACAAAGTAAGGTCATAGCCTGTTTATTTAAAGCCTCAAGGGAACTAGTTTGGGGCTGAGCTGACCTGAACTCAGCTTTCCGGACTGGGCGTCTCCTCCCTCCTCAGTCTTTCAGGTTGACTCACTTGAGGGCCAACTGATTTTGGGGCCTCCCTGGGCCAGCACCTTCTCCTCCACCCTAGCTCAGAAGCAAAAGCTATTAAAAAAAAAAAAAAAGCTTTGCTAAGTTATAATTCACATACAATACAATGCCCCATTTAAAGTGTACAATTCAAGCCCTGGCCAGGGAGGTCAGCTGATTAGAGAAGCATCCTGGTATGCCAAACTTCTGCTTTCCATAACTGGTCACGGCACGTACAAGAATTAATCAACAAAGGCATAAATACATAAAAAAACAGATTAATGTTTCTTTCCTTCTGTTTCCCCTTTCCTCCCTCCCTTCCTCCCTCTCTTGGATAAATATTATTATCATTTTTAAAATTTTTATTTATTATTATTTTTAGAGAGAGGGGAAGGGAGAGAGGCAGAGAGGGAGAGAGACATCAATGTATGGTTAAATAAATAAATGGTACAAGTCAATGTCTTTTAGTATAGTCACAGATATGTACAATTTTCATCATTTCCATCATCTCAAACATAAAAAAACCCTCCACCTTTTTTTTGTAACTTTTTTTTTTTTTTTAGATTTTATTTCATTATTTTTAGGAAGAGGGGAAGGGAGAGGGGCAGAGAGGGAGAGAAACATCAATGTACGGTTGTGTTACACCTGCCTCCAGCCACAGACCTGACTGGAGACCTGGTTTGCAACCTGGTTATGTGCCCTGGCTGGGGAATCGAACCTGCAACGTTTGGAAAACCCTCCACCTTTTAGCTCTCATTCTCCTGTCCCATGTCCCTTGTACCCCTAACCCTAAGCAATCAATAATCTGCTATCCAGGCTTTCATATGACTGGAATAACACAATATGTGGTCTTCTGCATCTGGCTTCTTTCACTTAGGGAAATGTGTTCTAGGTTCATCCTCATTGTAACCTGTATCAGAACTTCATTCCTGATTGTGGTTGAATAGCATTCCATTGTGTGGGTAGACCATAATTTGTTTTTCTGTTCATCTGTGAGGGGACATTTGGGCTGTTTATACCTTTTGGTAATTGTGAATGGTGCCACTGAATATTTGGGCTGGAAAATTTGTGTGGATGTATGCTTTCATTCCTCTTGGGTGCATATGGTAATTCTATACTTAATCTTTTGAGGAACTGCCAGACTGTTTTCCAAAGTGGCTGCCTCATTGTATATTTCTACAAGCAGTGCTTGAAAGTATCAATTTCTCCACAACTTCACTTGAAAACACTTCCTGAGCCCTGGCCAAGTAGCTCAGTTGGTTCAATATGCAAAGGTTGCAGGTTAGATCCCCTTCAGGGCTTATACAAGAATCAACCAATGAATAGATGGAGCAGTGATTTGATGTCTTTCTCTCTTTCCCCCTTCCTCTCTCTCTCTAAAATCAATAAATAATTTATTTAAAAAGAAAGAAAGAAAGAAAGAAAAGAAAGAATAAAATAAAGATTTTATTTCATTATTTTTAGAAAGAGGGGAAGGGAGAGGGGCAGAGAGGGAGAGAAACATCAATGTATGGTTGCCTTTCACCTGTCTCCAGCCACAGACTTGGCTGGAGACCTGGCTTATAACCTGATTATGTTGCCCCGGCTGGGAATCGAACCAGCAACCTTTGGGCATTTTTATTTTTAAGTGTATAGTTTAGTGGCATTAGTTACAGTCATAATGCATGCAATTATCACCATCTAGTTCCAAAATTTTTCATCATCCCAAGCAGAAGTTCTGTACCCACTTAGCAATAATAATTTTCTCCCCACCCCTGGTAACTTCTACTTTACCTCTGTCTCCATTAGCTTGTCTATTCTAGATGTTTTCTGTAGGTGGGATCACAGTGGGCTCACACACAGGCTACTTTTGTGATGAAAAATGTTCACATTTCCTTTTGTTTTTAAATAATGGACGCTAGACATTGGGGCCAGCAACTTCACTTGTCCACATAAAACACATAAAAAGGGTCCAGAGATGCCTCAGGGGTTTTCTGGTATTCAAAGGGCCAAAGGTGAAGGGTCAGAGGCTCCCCCTGGAAGGCTCTGGAAGCCAGGCCCAGGAGGAGGTGACAGCGATACAGATCTAAGACTAGACTTCCAAATGGGACGGCTGCTGGTCCAAAGTGCCCTAGGACTTTTGGAGGGCTGAGCAGTTCTCAGCCTCACAGTATAAGACAGGAGCCCAAAAATAATGAACCACGTTGGTTTGACAGGTAGTGAGATCCCTGTCATCTGATGTTTTCAGAAAAAATTGGAGCCAAATAATTGTGTTTTCTGTTTACACATCAGGGTCCCTAAAACATGTGAATTCAGGACAGTAGACACTGCATCTGTCTTGTTTGGCACAGCAGTTGGCACACAGCGGTTGGCACACACTGCACATTCAATGGATTCTTATTGAATGAATTAGTGAAAGGACAGACACTACCCATCAGAAAGAAGCCTTGACTTTGAACTTAGAACACCAGGCTTTAAATCTCAGCAGTGTGTCCCAGGGCATGAAGTCCTGCCATTGGGCCTCTGGCTTTCCATCTGTAAATTGGGTACAACCACAACGCCTGCCTCCAAGTGTGGGAGGGAAGATTCCACTATTTATTAAGTGTCTGGCATGAAGTAAAGCCTTCAAGAAATGTGCACACCAACTCTCAGATCTTTTAGGAGAGAAACAGAAAACAGTCTGCCGCCTACAGAGGAAATTCCTGTGCTGGGCGGGATTGTTTTTAGCTGACCCTCAAGGTCAGCTAAGTTTTGCATCGGAGCTGATTTTTGTTTCTGAAATTTCTCTTTCCCTGGAGGTTGTAGCTTCCAGTATCAGGCCAGGCTCAGCAAGGAGCGTCTCATGGGACAGCGAGGGAGCCTGCCAAGAATGCAGAGGCCCCGGCCGAAGATGGTCATTCAGCATCTTTGATCCTTCATTCCCTGATGCCTTTTAAAAAACAATCATAACATCCCTCCATGTTCTTACCAATGTTTTTCTCTGTGCCAAAGGAATGCATGTCTATTAAAGGCAATTCGTAAATATGTTCAGAAAGAACTACGCAAGAAAAAAAAAAAATGTTGGCCTAATGCCTCTGCCCCCACCACCATACTGTCACTTTCGTGGATTCTCTTCTGGTCACTTTTGTCTACAGGACAGGTATCTGGACTAGATTTTTAAAATTGGGATTGTTCTCTGGCTGGTGGCACAGTGGATAAGGCGCCGGTCTGCGAACCCAAAGGTTGCTGGTTCGATTCCCCAGCCAGGGCACATAACCAGGTTGCAAGCCAGGTCTCCAGCCAGGTCCGTAGCTGGAGGCAGGTGAAAGGCAGCCATACATTGATGTTTCTCTCCCTCTCTGCCTCTCTTCCTTCCTCTCTCTCTGGAAATAATAAAATCTTTTTTAAACTAAAATAAATAAAATAAAATTGGGATTGTTCTGAATGCACAGCTTTGGAACCTGCCGCAGCCTCTTAGCGACACCTTGGGATCATGTTTTCACACCATTGAACCTCCAAGGCCCATTGGATTTAGTGCCTAAATTCGCCCTTGATTCCATTGATTTGATCTTGAGATCCTTAACTAATCGCATCTGCAATGATCCTATTTCCAACTAACTTTACCTTCTGAGGCTCCAGGAGGACATGAATTTTGGCATTGGGGGCACCCACTCCACTGAGCGAGGCACTAGGTGCTGGGGAGGCCCTTCCACAGCAGCTGCGCAGTGAACTGGGCACTCAGTCCCACTGTTTCCACCGCGCTCCACCAGGAGGCCACGATTCCTGGTGTGCATAAATTTACCATTCTAAAAATTAAAATAGGCCCTGGCCAGTGGCTCAGTGGATAGGCACCAGCCTGCAAACCCAAAGGTCACTGGTTTGATTCCCAGCCAGGGTACATACCCAGGTTGCAAACCAGGTATCCACCACATCCTAAGCCGGAGTCAGGTGAAAGGCAACTATACATGGATGTCTCTTTCCCTCTCTCACTCTCTCCCTTCCCCTCTCTCTGGAAATAATAAAATCTTTTTAAAAAATTCAAATAAAATGAAGGCATAATATTATATTAGTTTCAGGTGTACTACATAGTTATTCAACATTTATAAACCTTTTGAAGTGATCGCCACAATAAATCTAGTACCCACCTGTCACTAGATATAGTTATCATAATGTTATATGGGCTACATTCCCTGTGTGGTCGGTACATTACATCCCTGTGACTTACTGGTTTTATAAGTGGCAGTTTGTATTTCTTCTTTTAAAAAAAAAATTTATTCATTATTTTCAGGGGGAAAGGCAGGGAGGGAGGAAGAAAGGGAGAGAAACATCAATGTATGGTTGCCTTTCACTTGCCTCCTACAGACCTGGCTGGAGACCTGACTTGTAACCTGGGTATGTGCCCTGGCTGGAAATCGAACCAGCAACCTTTGGGTTCACAGGCCGGAGCCTTATCCACTGCACCACCAGCCAGGGTGATGTATTTCTTAATCTAGTCACCTTTTCTGCCCTCTTCCTCCCCCACCCCAGACTTTCTTTCCCTGTGGCAACCATCAGTCTATTCTCTGTATTTATGAGTTTGTTTCTGTTTTGTTATGTTTATTCATTTGTTTTGTTTTTTATAGTCTACACTCCAGCAATTCCATTCCCAGACAAGCTTCAGAATGTGCCTGTAAATCTACGTATTTGGCAGGGAGTCCCGTTGGCTGCCTGGGCTAGTGAGCCCGGGGTGCAGATTTAGAGACTCCCCAGCAGCTGCCAAGTGATTTCACTTGGGGACTCTTCTATGAATCTCAGCACTCGCCATCACCTCCACCTTCTGACTGAATTGCTGTGCTTTCTGGTTCAGAGTTCCAGTCCCAGGTAAGGTGCCTTCTGGTTTGGTTTGTGTGGTCTTACCAGGGTTCCGTCTGGCTGAATGGGGGAAGAGCCTCTGTTCCGAAAAACAGCCCTTTGGGGTGAGTTTTGGCTGATTGGTCAATCTATCCTTAGAAACCTCTAACTAAAAGTACAATTTTTAAAAAACTGTAATAATGTTTGGCCTATGTATAATCTGGACTCAGGGGAGTAGGTAATACCGGTTCAAACACTCCCAAAGGGAGTAGGGCCAGAGGGCCAACCTGCTGGATATTCTTGGGCTCACAATTCATTTTCTGTATCAGATCTGTTAAACTGGAAAAGCTCAAATCCTTTCTATTGGGATGATCCTACTAAAAGACAGGCTTAGTCACGCCAGTTTTTTGCCACCCATCATCCCATGGGCAGATATAGAAACCTTACTAAATATTTTGCTTATGGGGCATGAGTGAAGGCTGGTATTGATTGGAAAAGGCAAATGAAGAGAGCTGGAAATTGCGCCAGGAAAATCCGGACAGGGCTCCTGGCCCTACTAAGGCAATAACTTTAACTGAGCCCAACTAGGACCTTTACGAGAGTAGCTTTTCTGTTTTAGATCATTAGAAAAGGTGCATCCTTGAGGGACAGAAGAAGGGGGTCCCTAAGCAGAAAAGTCTGAATACGCTGCGGGCAGTACAACAAAAGCCCAGATGCCTGGTTCTAGAGAGAGGACAGACTTGTTAGTTTTTGTTGATGCCTTTCCCAGGACGGGTAGAAACCTACCCTACTGGAACTGAGAAATCCGCAGAGGTAATGAAAGCCCCACTGAAGGAAATAATTTTTAGCTTTGGTCTACCCGGCAGCATCCAGAATGCTACTGGACCTGGTTTTGTTTCAGAAATTACATAGAAGGTTAGTACATTTTTAGGAATCAGGTGGAGACGCCACATGGCACAGAGACCTCCGGGTTCTGGGGAGGTAGAGAAGATGAATCACACCTTGAAGCAAAATATAGCCCAGCTGTGCCAAGGAACTCATCTTCATTTCGGGTTAAGCTTTACCTATTTCCCTGCTCAGGGTAAAGGTGGCTCCTTAAAGTGGGATGGAATTGTGTCCTTTTGAAATTGTGTATAGGTGACCATTCCAGGCTATGATTGGGAGGGGAGACATGTATATGGATCAAAAAATGAAGGTAGTGCTCGCTTTGGCAGCACATATGGTAAAGTTGGAATGATACAGAGAAGATTAGCATGGCCCTTGGGCAAGGATGACACACAGATTTGTGAAACGTTCCGTATTTTTTAACAAAAAAAGAAAACAGCCCTGGCTGGTAGCACAGTGGAATAAGGCGCCGGTCTGCGAACCCAAAGGTCGCAGGTTTGATTCCCCAGCCAGGGCACATAACCAGGTTGCAAGCCAGGTCTCCAGCCAGGTCTGTGGCTGGAGGCAGGTGAAAGGCAACCATACATTGATGTCTCTTTCCCTCTCTGCCTCTCTCCCTTCCCCTCTTTCTAAAAATAATGAAATAAAATCTTTAAAAAGAAAAGAAAAGAAAAGAAAGTGAATATGTACAACATTTAAATCAGATCTTAGCTGTAATGAATGACCCTGCTTGTATTAGAGGCCTCTCCCCAGCAGGTTCGCTACATTCATCTGAGCCTATGTAGATAAGGTGCTACTCGAGACTTGGAAGACAGGGCCTCCGGAGAACCAACTAGAAGGAAAGCAGACTGGACCTTGGGACCTACTCCTCACCACCCCCCTGGCGGTGAAGTTGGCAGGAAGGAAACCCTGGATTCATCACACCGAAGTAAAAAGAGCATAGGGAGAACAACGGGCCACCGAACAGCAAGAAGACCTGAAAGTCATCTTTCAAAAACAATGACTTATATTCTTTTCATTACTTTTTGTTCAACCCCATGTTATAGAGAACTTATTTATTTCAAATGAGATGAAAATATTTAGCGAAACATGTTCTAAACATCTCCGACTTTTGTCTTGCAGGAGGAACCTATGTTGAACAAACTAACTTCATCGCTTCTCAGCCTTTTGGCTAAGATCAAGTGCAAACTAACTTCATGTCTTATAGGTGTTTGTACTCTCCTGGAAAGCCTCAGAAATGATACTGTAAGTATATCAATAAGAGCCTAATGTACTCCAATATTTATAATTGGGGGACTGTGGTGACTCTAAAGGACAGGAAAGTATTTTCCTTAAAAGTTGTTAATGTAGCTCCAGCTAGAAAGTGTGCAATTTTTGTCAACTGTGCCAAAAATTGCTTTGTGCTTTCAGCAGACGTGGAGATGGATTGCAATACCACCACTAATGTGTCTTGTGCCTTTGGTCACATCAGCTTGCCTGCAGGATGGTTTCTAATATTCAGAAGGACTGCTTATTCCAATGTTGCAGCAAACAGTTCTGGGGGACCCCGCTAACTGGGAAGACTGACCATGTTTACAGCTCAGAAGCTCCAGGCTATTGAGTGCAAGGGAACCCTCTCTTGCATCTGATTCTAACAGTTATTTGCACCTTTTTAGTCCTGCTGAATATATATCTTTGACTATATTTGCAATGTCAACCATGGTAACTTCTTTGAATGTAGAAATGGGTTGATTAGCCTGTACTATGGCAAAAACTTTAAATGCCACCTCTTAAGCCATCAGTGCCATCAGTCAGGAACTAGGACAAGTTAGAGAAGCAGTATTAGAAAATCACGCAGCTATAGACTAGCTCCTTTTTCTTTTTTTTAAAAAAAGATTTTATTTTATTATTTTTAGAAAGAGGGGAAGAGAGAGAGGCAGAGAGGGTGAGAGATATCAATGTATGGTTGCTTTTCACCTGCCTCCAGCCACAGACCTGACTGGAGACCTGGCTTGCAACCTAGTTATGTTGCCCTGGCTGGGAATCGAACCTGCAACCTTTGAGTTCACAGGCCGACACCTTATCCACTG
>PVIW01002353.1:0-208668 GCA_004026585.1 Noctilio leporinus | reverse complement strand
GACTACCTCCTTTTAAGATACAATCATGGATGTGAAGGATTTAAAAGACTCTGCTGTTTCAACCTGACTGATAATTCACAGTTCATAGAGCATAAAGTAAAGGAAGTAAATGAAGTAGTGTCCAAGATAAAACAGAGAGAGGGATTCTTTGGTATGGATTTGTCTAAACTAATCTCCTGGCTGCCTATATTATTGGCCTTCGAGAGGCATTTGTTGTTTTCATCTTTTTCAGTATCATAGCTTATTGTTGCATACAGTGTGTCCCCTCTGATGTGGATCTGAGTTAAGTGTGTTCCCCGAACTTCCCACCAGACTGTCTAATGCTAAGATACACCCAAAGCAGCAAAGTGAGCACTTCCATACGAAACTGATCTCATAGAAATAGGAGAGTTTAGACTAACAGTGAGGAGAATTGCGGGGGGAGCTCAAGAGTTGGGGAATTCAAGTTTTAAGTAATAGTTAATAAGCTTAGTAATTAATGAATGTAAAAAGCTACAGTTGCAGGAACTGAAGGTATGGCCACCCTGACCAGGAGACCACAGACAATTTGACCTTTGTGCTGCAGGAGCGCTGCAAGCTGTCACGAAGGCATCTGAGCCATTGTGCTCCTGCGGGAGATGGTTGTTTACCAGCAGGACACAGATAAAGAATCACTATTGAAAGGATGCTAGGAATATTGCCCAACTTCAGCTTTTATCTGATTAAACTTTTCCCTGAATTCCAAACACCTTACCTACTTTTCCTCTGAATTCTAAACCCCTTATCTATGCTTTTCTTCTTTATAAAAAGGGTCGGTTTGAAATGAAATGTAAGTTAGTCTTTTAGGGTCCATAACCTGCTGTCTTCTCAGCTCCCTGGCCATCTGAATAAAGTCCCTGTCTCTACTTACTGATTCTGGTGGTGACAGGCTGCATGGTCGTTGGCTTTTCCGGTTTCACAGATAAAAGTGAAATCATACGGTATTTGTCTCTCTCAGTCTGGTTTATTTCACTTAGCATAATACCTTTTAGCGCCATTCATTGTGCTGCAAACAGCAAGATTTCATTCTCTTTTTTATGGCTGAATTATATATATGTATCACATTGTTTGTTGTTTAAGCCACCCAGTTGGTGGCACCTTATTAAAGCAGCCCTAGCTCACTAATACACTTACTTATTTCACTCAGTTGGGGACCCAAAACACAGTCATATACTAAACCTGACAATTCCAGGAGAGGCCTCGAGGTGGTCTTACAAACTCAGAGACCTAAGGTAACAACACAGGGTGGTCTGAGATGAAAACTTCTTAACTGAGAGTGAGTCATGGCAGGTACTTCTGTCCTAAGCCAGAATCTTTCTTGACAAAGGTCTATCTTTACCTTAACTGAGCCTTTCTATTGTCTTTTTGCATCTAAGATAACATACTTTTTTCCCCCTTTTTTCTAGACCCCTCAGGGCACAATCTCCTGCCAGAGCGGGAGACCACAGACCCTTATTGCTTTTGTTATCTATTAATTGTTAACTATTAACTATCCTATACCCATCTATGTAAAAGAAGTATGTGTCTGGCTCTAGTTGGGTAGCTCAGTTCCTTCGAACTTTGTCCTGATACACCAAGGTTGTAGGTTCAATCCCCGGTCAGGGCATATATAAAAATCAACCAATGAATGCACAAATAAGTGGAACAATAAATTGATATTACTCTTTCAAATCAGTAAGTTAAAAATTTTTAAACTCTATACAAATTAAGTATGTCTGTTTCACTTTTTATTCAATCTCAGAGATTTCTCCGCTGTCTTTCTCCCACCTCCCTGATCTATCACCAAGGGATTTCATGTAACCTGATTACGTTGTCCTTTGATTATAATGTATAAAATAACATGCAAAACAACCATTCTCTGGAGCATTTTCTCAATCTGCTGAGAGCTTGCTTCCCAGCTATCGTGGACAGTTTGGCTCAAGTAAACTCATAATAATTTTCTACTGGTTTGAACGTTTCTTACGTGGACACCACTGATCCATTGATGGGCGTTTGGATTGTTTCCACCTTGTAGCTATTGTGAACAGTGTGGCTGTGAATGAACACTGACATACAAAAACCTCTGAGCGCCTGCTTTCAGTTCTTTTGGGTGTATGACATAGGAATGGAATTGCTGGATCATATAGTAATTCTACATATGTTTAATTTTTGAGGATTATGTTCCTCTCTAAGACAAGAAATAAACCACCAAGTTCATTCTGTGGTTAGAACAGGTCTTGAAAGTGTGGGAGGCAGTTATAGACATGAGCAGGACAGGGACGACAAGCCAGGTACAGAAAGTCCCCAGGGTGGAAACCCTGGGTGCCTAGCAACAGGTAAAACTGGAAAACAAGGATTTCGCCACTGGGGTAACCTTTCCTCCCCTGGCCCCTTGGCATATCCCGGTCCTGGGTCCTGTGGTTTAGATCCCCTGACCTTTCCTCCCTAAAGATAGCATCTAAGTCAAAGTTGTGTTTCAGCTTCAGGCCCAGAAAAGCCGCAAAACCAGGCAAGTGAAGCTGCAATGGCCGCTGAGTCTCCAGCCCTGGTGCTGACTAAACAGTGGAGAGTTCACCCCTGAAGGAGCGCAGGTGGAAAAGCTGGTGAATATTCTATTGGGATCCTTCCCTGAGACCTCCCCTAAGATTCCCAGCTGCAAGAGAGAGATAAAACCTCTCAAGACAAAGGACTCATTGCCAGTCCCCCTCCCCACTTTCCTTTCCCCACAGGCCCCATCTCCTAAGCTACAAGGGTCCCCCGTGTGGCTTGCAACCAGGGGAACAAAGGGCAGTGGCAGCTCATCCCAAGGTAATCCCCTGATCCGTCTCCAAGGCCCCTTTTCTGACTTCCCAGTGAGCCAAAGCATCCCTGCCTGGGCCCTCCTATTGCTTCTTCTTTGCTAAGCCCTTCCTTGTTTCTCTGCCCCTAGTGTGCTTTTGCTGTGTCCAATAATTCTTGCTTGCTTTGCTGCAAGTTTTTCTCTCAAGAAGACATGAACAAAGGTCTTGCCTTCTCGTGGTCCCACTGGTAACAAAAGGATATTCACAATTTTTAAAACATGACCATTGTGGCTGGCACTGACTGAGGGCATGCCACATGCCAAACCCATTGGGCTGAGCATATCTGGGAAGCCTGGGAGGCAGAGGTCACCCTTGTCACCTTTCAGCAGGTAAAGAAACTCAGGCTCTGCTAAGTGAGTGCCATGGCTTAAGTCACTTGGCCAGCCAGTGGGGACACTAGGTTCTGAACAAACAAGTGTTAAGGCCCAACCCCCTGACGATATGGTCTCCCTCAAAGATTCACAACAGGCTCCATCTGTCTGCGGTTGTTTGCTGAAGATCAAAATGTTTCTGCTTTTATAGGGGAAGGTTAGGGTCAGATTGTTTTTTCATTAAAAAAAAAAAAGATTTTATTTATTATTTTTAGAGAGAGGGGAAGAGAGAGAGGCAGAGAAGGACAGAGGCATCAAGGTATGGTTGCCTTTCACCTGCCTCCAGCCACAGATCTGGCTGGAGACCTGGCTTACAACCTGGTTATGTTGCCCTGGCTGGGGAATCGAACCAGCGACCTTTGGGTTCACAGGCCGACACCTTATCCATTGTGCCACCAACCAGGGCAGATTGTTTTTTATTAAGGTGAAATTCACATACATAAAATTAACCACTTAAAAATGTACAGTTTAGTGGCATGTAGTAAGTACATTCACGATGTTGTGCAACTCTACCTCTGTCTAGTTCCAAAACCTTTTCATCACTCCAAAAGGGAAATATGTCCTTATTAACTAGTCAGTCCCATTTCCCCCTCCCCAGCCCCTGGCAACAACAAACCTACTTTCTGCCTCTACAAATTTGCCAATTCTGGACATTTCGTATGTCTGGCTTCTTTCATTCAGCACAATGTTTTGGAGGTTCATCCACATTGTAGCCTTTGTCAGAGCCTCATTCCTTCATTCCTATACCTGAGTAGGTTCCATTGTGTGGATAGATTACAATTTGTTTATTCATTCATGCTTCGCGTACATGTGGCTCTGTACATTACTGCTTCACCTAAAAGACTGTTCCTTGGAGCTTTTCTCATGCAGATCCCTGAGAACTTTGGGTATTCATCACTCATTTTCTTAGTTACAGAGGATCCCTTGGGTCTGAGTGAGCTGGGACTATTATAACAAAACACCACAGACTGCATGGGTTAAACAACAGACATTTATTTTCTTATGGTTTTGGAAGCTAGGCGTCCAAGATCAATGTGCCATGATTGACTTCTGGTGAGTTCTCTTCCTGTCTTTTTGCTGTGTCCTACCTCAGCACTTCCTTTGTTTCTGCACAGAGATCTCTGGTATCTCTTTCTCTTCTTATAAGGACACCAGTCCTATTGGATCTGGGGCCCACCCTTAGGGCCTCATTGACACTTTTTCTAAATTAAAAAAAAAAATCAGTTTTAAAAGATTTTATTTCTTTTTATTTTTAAAAGGGAGGGAGGGAGAGATACAAAGATATGTGAGAGAAACATTGATCAGTTGCCTCTTGCATGCCCCCAACAAGGGACCTAGCCTTGACAGAAATTAAATCAGCACCCTTTGGGTTCGCTCAGTCCACTGAGCCACACCAGCCAGGGCAAGGACCTCACTTAATTTTAATGATCTCCAAATACAATCACACTGGGGAGATTTGACTATTTGAATTGGGGGTGTTGGGGGTGGATGTGACAATTCGGTCCAGAACATCTTTCTATGGCTGGATCCTGTCATATTTAACCAGTCCCCTTGTGAAGGGCGTTTAGGTTGTTTGTATTCATTCACCAACTCAAACTAGGCTTTAGGGCAGGTGTTGCCAACTACATCCTGCCACCTGCTTTTGCAGACGACATTCTCTTTGTTGTTTACATCATGCTACGACCACGCCCATTTGTTTGCATTTATCTGCATACTGTTTATTTACATCTTGTTTGGACTACAACAGCAGAATGGTTACAAACATGGTATGATCTGCAAAACAAAAATATTTATTTACTCTGTCTCCAGAGTAAATAAATACTGTGGGTTTGCCAACTCCTGGTTTATATGGGTTTGGATAAGTCTGTAGTATAAATTTCTAGAAGAGGAAACACTCCTCACATACTTTTAAAAAGTCCTATTTGCAATTGTTATGGGTTCCTCCTAAGACATTACAGGTGCAAAATCCCTGAAGCTATTTTTGAGCTTTTCAGTGGGATGGGAATAGTTTTGGCTGCCCAGCCACCAGCCACCATCCACCAGGTCAAGAGAGGAAATTATAACCCTGGACAGCCTGCTTTGTTGGTTAGAGAATCATCCTGCCATGCCAAGGTTGAGGGTTTGATCCTCAGTCAGGGCACAGATAGGCGTCAACCAGTAAATGCATAAAGAAGTGGAACAACAACTTGATGTTTCTCTCTCTCTCAAATCAATTAAAAAATTTTTAATTGTTAAAAAAAAAAACCAAAAACCCGCATGATAATAAAAGCAGGTGCCACCTCGAGTAGTGTCACCTGCACTCACTGCTCTAGTAGCCACTTCACCTGAACTCTCATCAGGACTTCCAAGGCCTCCTAGTCCTACAGAGTCAATACCCCTGAGACCTTCTGCTCTGCCTGGCTCATTGCTGCCTGGGCAGTACTTTAAGGCTGAGTATTGTGAATGCCATCCAAAATCTCTTTCTTAATTTACTCCCCTCTTTTCCAGAAGCTGAGTCTCTGCTGAGCTAAAGGGGTTGAACTTCCAGATTTATATGTAGATGGAAAGAGGAAAGGAGATCAGTGAGTATCCCTCCCTACAGGATGGTGGCCTTCTGGTCAGCCCCATCCATTCTGCAGGCCTTTAGCACTCAGAGCACAAAGGTTCAAAAATAAATCAGAATATGAAAAAGATTAAATAAATGGAATTTTAAAAAACCAATTAAACAAGAAAATCCCTAATGGTGGAAATGCTGTCTGCTTCTTTTTCAATTGGCAGCAATGGTTGCTACTATGATCCGCTACTGTCTCATCAAAGATTCCAGCCCACAATGTTACAACTTGAGCTCACCCTTCCTAGGGCTGAGGCCTGGGAGCCCCAGAATGAGTGATATCAAGGAAGTAGCCCAGCCTTGGCATGGACAGGTACCTTTCTTTCTTAAACTCCAGGCTTTCTTGTTGGATGATGGATTCTGATTGGTTATAAACACACACACACACACACACACACACACACACACGGTCACTGTTACTAAAATATCATTGTTGTTATAAATGCCTCTTGTCAGGGATAGATCCATGTTTTATGGTCCCTAAACACACAAATGTATCAATGCTGCAAATTTTACATCAACAGTCGACCAGGTGAACCTATCTCCTGAGTCTTCCGTTGTTGCCATTGATGAGAAATCCAGAAATTTAAGGACAATTCATGGACTAACACGGGCTACTGACATTTAGCATGTGTGTGTCTCTGTATGTATTTAAGACACTCCCTTTTCTTGAAAATTGTGCTTTTAAGAAACATCTTGTGACTATATAGGGAAGGAGACCAAGCATGTGGAGAAATAAATCAGGACTATGTCAACACACCCTTGAGCTCTGTCACCAAGGAAATATTGAAGTGACTGGTGCTATTTCTACAAAAGTATTTAAATGTCCTCCTAATGACTCTGTAGCGCCACTTCAAGAGGAGCGCTTAACTGTTTTCTAGAACCTTTGAATTATCGCTGATAAATTTGTACTGTTGTCAGCATGCTATTTTTACGAAGTGACTTGCATTTGTAATTTGCAGGATGCTTGCACAATTCTGTCTCTTTGCATCAATTCAATGTGTGTCGGGGGGCTTGAAGAGGTGGGGTTTGTCCCTACATTTTCTCACAAATCACACTCTTGGGGCTTTATGACCCCCATGACACTCGCGGGCTGAGCGGATGTCCTGGGGAATGGATGTTATCTGGCCGGGACATGCCACACCATCGGTCACATGTAGCGCCACGCATCCACTGATGGCCACCAGAGGGCGCGCGAGACCAAGATCCGCGCTCTTGAGGGGCCTCGAAACGGGGGGCGGGGCCGTGCGCGGGGAGCCGGCAGGGGCGGCGCCACAGAGGGGTCACCTTCCACCTCGCCCGGATCATCCTGGCCTCCGTTACCAGCCGGGCGGCTCCCCTTAGACTTAGGCGCTCCACCGCATCCTTACAGAGCGTCCACATCACCCTGTCTCTCGGCCACCCTGCCCTACTCGCCATCCTTCATTTTTCCGCCCTGCTTTGCGTCGCTACTTCCATCCCAACCCTCCGCTGCGCCCCCCCTTTTCTCCGCCCGCCTTTGCACCTCGCATTTCCCCACGCCCCCTTTCACCCCCCATTTCTCGCCCTCCTTTGTGCCCGCATTTTCGGGCCTCAGCCCCTGTCTCTTTTAGAGAAGGACGTGGAAGTCCTACTTCTAGCTGTGAAATGGCCGGTGGGCTACGGAGGAGACAGTTCTTCCATGTATATCTTGCTTAGTTCCACCTGTTCCATGACACAGAAGATTTGAAATTTGATATTCAGTAGATTAACTCAAGTGTAAAGTATTTTTTTCCTTTGATCAGGACCCTGCGGGTCACAGAAGAATCTGAAAGCCCCGAGCCCTTCAGAACCTGGACACAGACGCAGCCCGGGGTGGGACAGGGGGCGCAGGGTTGGTAGAGATGGACTTGGATGGCGTGGGGGGCAGGGGGACAATGTGGGTTAGGGGCTGCAGGAGCTGGGCCTATCGGTTTTCTGCCCCCAAGCACAATTTTTGCTCCGAAATGCCCTCTCTGTCTCTGTTAATCATCAAGAACATCGCCCTGGCTGGTGGCTCAGTGGATTGGCTGTGGCCTGCGAACCCAAAGGTCGCTGGTTTAGGGCACATAACCAGGTCGAAAGCCAGGTCGAAAGCCAGGTCCGTAGCTGGAGGCAGGTGAAAGGCAACCATACATTGATGCTTCTCTCCCTTTCTTCCTCCTTCCCTGCCGTTCTCTCTGAAAATAGTGAATAAAATCTTAAAAGAAAAAAAATCAAGAAGGTCCCAGTGATTGATGACACATGAGCTCAGGGACAATCACTTCACCAGCTTTGGCAGGGTAAGCCTCCGATGGAAAAGGATGACTTCTTGGGCAGGAGTCAGGTTTCCACCCTCATGACACTGTTGCCGCTCCAAAGTCCTTCCTTGATCCTGCTACCTGTGTGACCTCAAGCAGTTATCTCAGCCTCTCTGAGCCCTGTGATGAAGATAAGCCAAAGGAGGTAATGTGTGGGCAGGGGTTTTGGGGACCTGGTGGCTTGTGGTTAGATTCCTGTGTCATGGTGCCTCTTGACTCATTTTTAAATTTTATGTTTTTCTTTTTTCTTTTTTTTAAATGATTTTACTTACTTATTTTTAGAGAGAAGGAAGGGAGGGGCAAAGAGAGGGAGAGAAACATCCATGTGTGGTTGCCTCTCGCGCCCTCTCAAGTGGGGACCTAGCCCTCAATCCCGGCATGTGCACTGAATGGAAATCGAACCAGTAACCCTTTGGTTTGCAGGCCGGTGCTCAATCCACTAAGCTAGACCAGCTAGGGCTCCACACTGGTTTCTTGAGCACCTGCTGTGCATCAGGCTTTGGGAAAATTGCTGTGACTAGGATAGCCAAGGCCTCTTCCCCCTTGGAGCCTCCCAGTGTAGCAGGGACATCAACAACCTAAGTGGTCAGTACTGGGTACTTGACCCACAGGACCCTGGTGGCACACCATGTCTTTTACCACCCCTCATGTGTCCTATTTGGAGGAGCCGGCAGGGAGGTAGTTTGGGGCACCTGCTTCCATGGCACCAGGAGCCTAGCTTCAGCATTCAATTATGATGTGATAAAGGCTTATGACTGAAGAGGGTCAGTGGCTGAACCCCTCCCCTGCAGATGATTGGGCAGCCAGGACAGAGAGGGGTAGAGCAAGTCAGCTTTACTGCCCCTCACACCCCAGACCTCTACCATCTCAGAAAACTGTAGCCCAGAGGTTTAGGAAGATGCCAACTTAAATGCCCGGGGCACCCCACTCAGTCTGGCCACCATGGCTGAAATCCACACACCTTATTCTTCCTTGAAGAGACTGTTAGCTTTCCTCAATGGCTTCATAGCTGTAAGTATGTCACAACCCAGGCCCCTAGGCATTGCAGCCCTTCCTCCACGGCTGACTCCCTCAAAGACAGAAATAAGTTGATCCAAATTCATTGGCAGCCAGATCTGTGGTCCCCAGAGAAGCCTGAGGGATGTAGGGCAGGCTGACGAGGAGCAGGTCTGACAAGTAACAGGGCATGTTGGGAACAGGCGTAGCCTCTATTGACCCTGAGCTGGTGAAAATCACAGAAGAGTGTGAGCTGGGAGCCCAGAGTCAGTGGAGAGAGATTGGCTCTAAGTCAAATCCTGCAGAAAACTAAATTGTTTTGGGAGGGTTGGAGGGAGTGGTCATTTAAAAAAACTTTGTCCTTTCAGTTTTTCAAAACATTTTTTCTTACTATAAAAATAACTCAAAATGTGCATTGTTCAAGAAGTACTTGTTTTATATTAGAATAGTTATAAGGACAAGCTACCAGAAAAGAGAAGGATGTTGATATCACTCCTCTTGTTAACTCTACAAGTTATTTTGATGGGAATTAAAGGAGACAGTGATTTAAAGGGCTTATGCATATCATGAGAACATTGTTCAATAAAAATCATCATTAGATTTTTTTTTCAAACTTCTCTGTATTTCTTTTTAAAACAGTGTAACAAACGTAAGATGCTATTACTGTACCATCCACTTCTTTCCTTTATAATTTTTTTCTTTTATGTTAGCCCTGGTTAATGTGGCTCAGTTGATTGGCACTGTCCCATGCATCAAAGAGTTGCAGGTTTAATTCAATTCCCAGTCAGGGCATAGGAGGCAACCAATCGATGTTTCTCTCTCACATCAATATTTCTCTCTCACATCAATATTTCTCTCTCTCCCTTCTCGCTAAAGGTTTCTCTCTCTCTTTTTTTAAAAAGATTTTATTTATTATTTCTAGAGAGAGAGGAAGGGAGAGAGGCAGAGAGGCAGAGAGGGAGGCAACCATGAACCATGAATGTATGGTTGCCTTTCACCTGCCTCCAGCTATGATATGACTGGAGACCTGGCTTGCAGCCTGGTTATGTTCCCTGGCTGGGAATCGAACCAGCGACCTTTGGGTTCACAGGCCAGTGCCTTATCCATTGTGCCACCAGCCAGGGCTAAAGATTTTTTTTTAAGATTTTATTTATTTATTTATTTATAGAGAAAACAGAAGGGAGGGAGGAAGAGAGGGAAATAAACATCACTGTGTGGTTGCCCCTTGTGCACCCCCAACTGGAGGCCCAACCCACAACTCAGGCATGAGCCCTGACTGGGAATCAAACTGCAATCCTTTGATTTGAAGATTGGCACTCAGTCCATTGAACCACACCAGCCAGGTCTTCTCTCTAAAGATTAATGGACATATCCTCAGGTGCGGATTTAAAAAATAATTTATCTTTAGCCTTGGCCAGGTAGCTCAGTTGGTTAGAGCATCCATCACTTTGCTAAGGTTGTGGGTTGGATGCTAGGTCAGGGCATGTGTAAGAATCAACCAATGAATGCTTAAATAAGCGGAACAACAAATTGATGTCTCTTTCTCTGTCAAATCAATTTTAAAAAAAATTAACTTTATACCCTTTTTGAGTAGACTTTATTTGTAAAGATTTTATTCATTATTTTTAGAGAGAAGGGCAGGGAGGGAGGAAAAAAGGGAGAGAAACATCAATGTATGGTTGCCTTTTACCTGCCTCCAGCTACAAACCTGGCTGGAGACCTGGCTAGCAACCTGGTTATGTGCCCTGGCTGGGAATTGAACCAGCGACCTATGGGTTCGCAGGCCAGCACCTACCCACTGAGCCACCAGCCAGGGCAGACTTTATTTTTTAGAATAGTGATAGGTTCTCAGCAAAATTGAACAGAAGATAAAGATATTTCCCATACACCTCTCCTGTTATCAACTGCCCCACCAGAGTGGTGTATATGTTAAAATTGACCAACCTACATTGACACATCGTTACCACCCAAAATCCATAATTTATATTAGTGCTTGGTTTTGTACATTGTATAGCTTTTGACAATATATCCACCATTTTAGTACCATATGAAAGTAAGTTTCTACCTTTTTCATCTCATGGCACATATAAACTAATTACTAAGATTCTGTGGCTTGCCAAAAAATACATTATACATTTTGCCAATCTGACATAAAATAGATATAATTTTGTTTCGGCCACACTGGATGGCTATTGTTGTGTTGACTGGTGTGATTTTTAAAATTTGACAATCTAAGGGGAAAGAGGTCAGTGCTTCTGACTAAATAGTCAAGTGTTGTGGGTTTTAAAAATTCATGTGATGCACAGGTTGAAATTGTTGCCATATACAGTAGTTTCACTGCCCTAAAAATCCTCTATGCTCTGCCTATTTATCCCTTTGTCCCTCTAATCCCTGGCAACCACTGATCCTTAAATTGTTTTGACTTTTCCAGAATGTCATACCAGAATGTATACCAGAATCATACACCATGTAGCCTTTCCAGGTTGGCATCTTTCACTCAGCAATATGGTTGTAAAATTCCTCCATGTCTTTTCATGGCTTCAAAGCTTGTTTCAATTTGGTGCTAATATTCCACCATCTGGATGTACCACAGTTTATTTGTTCATTTACCTGCTGAAGGCTATCTTCGTTGCTTCTAATTTGGGGAAATTATGAATAAAGCTGCTAGAAACACTCATGTACAGGTTTCTGTGTGGACATGGTTTTAAAAAGTGTTTATTCACAACATTACATGTATTGCACTTCCTTCAAAAAATGGAAAACTGTTTAGATACCCGATTTGCACATATAAAACTTCTGGTACAGCTGCAATTCCTTTTTCTTTTTTTTTTTTTTAAAGATTTTATTTATTATTTTTAGAGAGAGGGGAAGGGATAGAGACAGCGAGGGAGAGAGACATCATTGTATGGTTGCCTTTCACCTGCCTCCAGCTACAGACCTGGCTGGAGACCTGGCTTGCAACCTGGTTATGTGCCCTGGCTGGGAATCGAACTAGCAACCTGTGGGCCTACAGGCTGTCACCTTATCCACTGTGCCACCAGCCAGGGCCCAGCAATTCTAAGACAGCGATTTGAGAACTGCACAGGGCTTCCAGTTTATAAAGTCCATATGTGAACATAAGTTTTCCACTCTGTTGGGCAAATAGCAAAGGGTCTATTGCTGGCAATCCACTTTTCATTTTATTATTTATTTATTTAAAAGATTTTATTTATTATTTCTAGAGAGAGAGAGGAGAGAGAAAGAAACATCAATGTATGATTGCCTTTCACCTGCCTCCAGCCACAGACCTGGCTGGAGACCTGGCTTGTAACCTGGTTATGTGCCCTGGCTGGGGAATTGAACCAGTGACCTTTGGATTTGCAGGCCTGAGTTTTATCCACTGTGTTACCAGCCAGGGCTGGCAATCTACTTTTTAAAAAGCTTTTAAGGCATTGGAAACATCTTTTTGTATTAATAAAATATTCTGCTGCAATAGAGGTCAGCAAAGTATAGCCAGCCAGATAGATAGATACACAAAATGTATTTGTAAATTTAAAAAATTGTTTACAAATTGAATATGGCTAGTTTTGAGCTACACTGGCTCAAAACAGAACTTACAGCCTGCAAAACTCCTAATACCTGGGGTTTTTAAGGAAAAAATTGCTATCCCCCTGTCCTACAGCATCACTTAAAATAACAATCTATGGTCCCATTGCATGGCTATCCCATGACTTACCTGCCCATTCTATCTTATTGATTGCTTCAGTAATTTTTTTAAAAGATTTTATTTATTATTTCCAGAGAGAGAAGAAGGGAGAGAGACAGAGAGGGAGAGAAACATCAATGTATGGTTGCCTTTCACCTACCTCCAGCTAAGGACCTGGCTGGAGACCTGGCTTGCAACCTGGTTATGTGCCCTGGCTGGGAATCGAACCAGCAACCTTTGGGTTTGCAGGCCGTCACCTTGTCCACTGTGCTACCAGCCAGGGCTTCGCTTCAGTAATTTTTGATGTTGGTCCTTAATGACCATCCTGATACTGAACCAAATACATGACTATTTCCCTTAGGCTGAATACCTAAAAATGGAATTCCTAGGTAAAGGTGTTTACCATAAAACCTGTAAGGTTTAAATATAAGTTGCAAGTGTCCTCCTGCCCACCCCCAACCCACACACATGAAAGTTTGTTGCCTGGCAGCAATGTCTCAGAATGCTTCTCCACACCCTCACAAGGTATTACCACTCCTGGAGACTTCTGTGTATACAACTAACAGACTGCCTTTCACTTTCTGATTTCTGTTCTAAAGATGTCTGGCGTGATGCTCATTGGCCTAGGCATCAATGTCAAGTTCAGAGGGGCTGTCCTCACAAGAGTCCTCGGGCTGTCCTCTGCATACCTGTTCCACGTTGCCTACCTGTGTCTGGCGATGGGCTGCAGCATGGTGTTGCTTGGCTTCGCTGGGTGGTACGGAATAACCAAAGAAAGCAGAGGCACTCTCTTGTTTGTAAGTCCAATCTGCATGCAGAGCCCCAAACCCTCCCCTCATGTATGAATCCTTTGCTGCTCATGCTGCAAATGTCTCCCATCCCCTGGCTTACAGAGTTCATGGTGTCTCCTTTGATGGTAGCAATACATTCATCCTTTTCTTTGTGCTGTGTCTCAGAACTCCTTCCCTACCCCAGCTCAGAAATTACACTCTCCTAGGTTTTCTTCCCATCATTTTAAGTCTACTTTCTCACTTTTAGCTCTGTAGCCTTTGGGAGTATAACCATGTGTGTGGTGTGAGGTAGGAGTCTGAATGATTTTTTTCTCAGTAAGAGGGACAGTAAGATAGTCATACTTTCCCCCTTATTGAGTGGCTCTGCTGGTTTTCCTCTGTTTATGCGTTTCCATTGTGTTTAGGTCTGTTCTGCTGCTCTTTCCACCCAACTAACACAACACTGTTGTACTTGTCATACATGCACAAGTACACATTGAAGTCCATGGGGTAGAAAAGTGTCAAGTGTGACCATGCGGATATCATGTCTCAGATCCCTTATTCTCTTATTCTCACACACACACAGCCCTGGCTGAACAGTTCCCCAGAATCCAGCGCCCAGCTTCCCCATTCCCAGTTCCCTTAAAATCCTCCCTGAGCAGATTATCCCACTTTATGTCTAATCTGTCCCCAGTGTGTTTGTTCTCCTTTCTCCACTACGTTGCTACAAACCTCCATTTATTTCGATTTGGGGGTTTCAGGGAAATTCTTACTGTAGTCACCACCTAGAGCATCCTGTCCTCACTTTCCTCCTCCTCACTATTTTTCATTTTCTTTCTCAGTTATGTTCAGCAAATATTTATTAGTATGCCCTGTGCCTGCAATATTTTGTTTTATCTTTAATATGATGGGGTCACTATTTTATCTATAGCTTAACTTGGAAGAATCTGAGTTCTCTCTCACACACCCCCACATCCAACCCACCTGCAAATCCGATCTGTCCCTTCCAAAGGCCCCAAGATCTCACTCACAAAAGCGAAGTCTTGATGGTGTTGGGAGCCACAGCAGGTTCGTAGCAGAGGAGCACTTTGCCAGACTTCCATGCTCATGGGCGCCCTCTGGTGTCCGTGGGGCAAAGTGTGGGGAGACCCGTGCGGAGGCACCGTGCTAGCCCAGGTGGGATACGTGGAGGCTGGAGCTGGCGGAGTTGTGGAGGTGGTGAGAATGGGCAGTTTTGGAATAGATGCTGAACACTGAGGCGTTAGGATTTGCTGACCCTTGGCTCTCTTAGTCACCCACAAGCATGGACATAGTAATATTGATATTAATATTAAGCCACATAATCTGTTACATGAGTGCATTTGGGTCCCGCAACTGCTAAGCCCTGCACCCATGTTTACCCTGTGGGCTGTGGGGACCCTGAGGGCGTATCCCCGGCACTTTCCTTCTGCTCTGTGTCAAGCCCTGCCTCTGGCCATCCTGGTGACTCAAAGCCTAAATTATCAAACGGGTCTTAATAATAATAATAAGTATAACTAGAAGTAGGTAAAAGGGAAATCAGGAGCTGTCCTTACTTTGCTCTCAAGGAGCTCCACAGAGCCCACCGAGACCCCCGGAGCTGGCTCTCTGTATTGTACTGGTGGGAAAACTGAGGTGCAGGGAGGGGGGCGGTAACTTACAGACCTCCCCTGCGCCTGCCGTTTCCCAGCATTTTCCGCTGTGCAAGAGGGTGCACCGGAAATGTCAGTCAGCCACTGTTGATATTTTCTTCCTGGCACCCACCTGTCCCCTCCCCGTCAGTTGTCACCCCTGCTCCCACATTGGCAAGTCAGAGGCTCCTCCCTTCCTGCTGCTTTTGTTCTGTCCTCCCCACCATCTTTCTGCTTCCTCCCCGCACACTGACATCTGCCACACGCAGCCTTTACTTCACCCGGAGGCTCCCACCTAAGCCTCCCTGCCACTCACAAAGTGCTGGGCGTGACATGGAGGTCTAGCCAGCTGGCTCCTAAGAATGCCTACTGCCAGCATCCTGGACAACATGTAGGAAAGTGACACAAGAAGGAACTAACACCCCCTTTCCCCACTGGGTGGGAGTTCTTTCACCCCGGGGGTCACGTGGCCCAGGGGTAGGCAGGGACTCCAGCAGGCTCCTGCCCCCATCCGCCCCACTCTATGTCTTCCAGTGCTTCTTGTTCATGGTTGTCATTCTCATTGTGGAAGTCACGGTGGCCACAGTGGTCCTCACCTTCCTCCCCATGGTAAGTACAGTGTTACTTATGCCTCTTCCAAATTAGGGAAAACAAAACAAAACAAGACAGAATCAACAGAAGCCCCTGCACCTGCACCCCAGGCCGGGAGGTGCTCTGCAAAGGTCATGGACATCCTGCAGGTCCTTGGGGAGGGAGATGGGGCCCTCAGAGATGAGGTAAAAAGCTCAAAACCTCAGCCCTCCCCTTGAATGCCCCAAGAAATTGTCCAGTTAATTTGACCATCTCTCCTACTTTTGGCAGTGGTTGGTAACAAGTAATGGGAAAAGCTGTAAAAATTGGTGAGGCTTTTGAAATGTGCTGAAAGCAGAGGGCTATTTAGCAAAACCCATCCAAATGACAAAGATAGATGCTTTGATCCAATCA
The DNA here is from genome assembly GCA_004026585.1 of Noctilio leporinus. Lineage (NCBI taxonomy): Eukaryota > Metazoa > Chordata > Mammalia > Chiroptera > Noctilionidae > Noctilio > Noctilio leporinus. The sequence goes on along the minus strand of PVIW01002353.1, from coordinate 192,489 downwards.
TCCATTTTGAGGAATTATCCAAAGATTTGCTTGCTCGTAGGCAGCATGACATACATGTTGGGGTGTGCCAAAGATTGTCCCTGGCCTAGTGAACATTATTGGCGGGGGAGGGGGTCTTCAAGATGCAATGGTGTCCTCATCTGCAGCCCATCAGAAGCCAGCTCTGAGACAAGAATTTGAAGGCTCCTGGTTTATCTGAGAGCTTATTCCAAGAAGCATCTGTAGGGGACAAGAAAGTAAGGCAGGGGGCGGAACATGGCCCATAAAAGGTGACATTGTGGGCATCTGGGCTCGGTTCTGCCAGAGGAACATGGCCCATAAAAGGTGACATTGTGGGCATCTGGGCTCGGTTCTGCCAGAGGACATCGGGACGCAAGGCAGAACACACATCTGTCTTTCCACTCATGAGGCCAGGAAGCTGCTGCGCTGATCTGCCAGCTCCCATCAGTCATGGCTAGAGTGCTGCTCCCAGGACATATGTGGCTGAAAGGCCACAGAAAGCCCTTGGATGCTGGCAATAGGAAGCCCGGCACAGCATGCACAGAAATGACAAAAGGCCACTGGGACACGCGCAGGGAACCAAGAGCAATTGCTATGCTTGTTAGAGAACAGCCAGATGTAGAACAAGAGTAGTCTAAAGCAAGGAGAAAAATAATAGAATATACTTGCTTTGACACACATAGAATATCTCTTTTGGGACACAGGAAACAGTGACAGTTGTCTTTGTGGAGTGGGAGGAACTTGGCTGGGAGAAAAAGGTGGGAGGGAGAGTTTTCATGGTCTACCCTTCTGGTAGAATTTTGAATCATGTGACTGCATCACTTCTTGAGGGGGAAACTTTAAACATGTAGACCTTTATTTTAAAAATAGAAAATTAAATTTGTTCCTGTTTTGTGCAGAAGTAGGGAGAGATTCGGTTGCTAACAATGATATTCTAGGCTTTAATCCAGTTACAATGAAATGGGGTGGGGTAGTGGGTGTGTGGGTGATTGGAAAGAGCAGATGATTCAAACTGGTTAGTGATGGATACGACCACTTGACTGCAAGACCCACGCTCTCCCTGTGTCCCTGTCAGGGCTGATGGTAGTTTGCATTTGTCAGGCTCAAGCACAAGACCCATGGCCCAGGGAAGGGTATGTAAAGGAGGCAGAAGGGAAGCCCCCACCTCCTCTCTCTCTGTTCCCAAGAAACCTCATCAAATGGGGCACCTTGATTTTTTTTTTCTAGAGAGAGAAAAGGGAGGGAGAAAGAAAAGAGAGGGAGAGAAACACCAATGTGCGAGAGATACATTGATGGGTTGCCTCTCATAAGTGCCTCATCCGGGACTGACCCTGCAACCCAGGCATGTGCTCTGACTGGGATTCGAACCCAGCAACCTTTAGCTTTGCAGGACAATGCCCATCCAATTGAGCCACACTGGTCCACGCGACACCTTGCTATTTTGTGTGTTCAGAGCTTCCTATTTTATCTTTGAGGTTCAAGAAATGGCCCTGGAACACAACTTTGTGACTCTGAAGAAGAATTATAGAGGTTACAATGAGCCGGATGAATATTCCACTGAATGGAACTTGGTCATGGAAAAGGTGAGATTCACATCTTTTTTTTTTTTTTTTTTTTTTTTTTTTTGAAGATTTTATTCATTATTTTTGGAGAGTAGGGCAGGGAGGGAGGAAAAAAGGGAGAGAAACATCAATGTATGGTTGCTTTTCACCTGCCTCCAACTGGGGACCTGGCTTGCAACCTGGTTATGTGCTCTGACTGGGAATTGAACCAGCAACCTTTGGGTTCACAGGCCCACACCTTTTCCACTGAGCCACTAACCAGGGCCACATTTTTTTTTTTTAAGATTTTATTCATTATTTTTAGAAATAAGGGCAGGAAGGGAGGAAGAAACAGAGACAAGCATTAATGTATGGTTGTCTTTCACCTGTCTCCAGCTAAGGACCTAGCTGGAAACCTGGCTTGCAACCTGGTTATGTGCCCTGGCTGGGAATCCATCCAGCAATCCCTGGGTTCACAGGCTGTGGCTCAATCCACTAAGCCACACCAGCCAGGGCCCATCTTAACCATTTTTAAGTGGCATTAAGCACATTCACACTGTTGCACAGCCATCACCACCATCTGCCTCCAGAACTTTCTCATCTTCCCAAACTGAAACTCTGTCCCTGTTAAACACCAACTCCCAACACCCCTCCCCCAGCCCATTCAACCTTCTGTCTCTATGAACCTGATTCCTCTAGGGACCTCATGCAAGTGGAATCTTACAGCACTTGTCCTCTCTGGACTCGCTTATTTCACTCAGTAAATGCTCCTCAGGGTTCTTTCATGTCGTAGCATGTGTCAGAATTTCCTTCCTTTTTAAGGGTGAAAAATATTTCATTGTGTGGATACAGCACATTTTGTTTATCCATGCATCTATCAAAGGAGTTGTTCCCACCTTTTTGCTATTGTGAACAAGGCTGCTATGAACATGGGTGTTCAGATCCAGCTTTCAGCTCTTTCAGGTGAGTCATTTTCAAACTTTTCATCTCATAGCACACATAAACTAATTATTTAATTCTGTAGCACACCAAAAAAATATTTTTTTGCTGATTTGACAAAAATTTAGGTATATTTTGATGCAGTCACACCAGGCGGCTATTGTTGTGTTGGTGGTTGTCACTTTTTTATTTGACAATCTAAGGGAAAAGAGGTCAGTGCCCCTGACTAAATAGTCAGGTATTGAATGTTTTAAAAATTCTTGTGGCACACTGGTTGAAAAAGCGTTGTTTTAGGTATACACCCAGGAGTGGAATTGCTGGATCATATTGCAGTTCTATGCTTTTTTTTTTTTTTTTTTTGAGGAAGTTCTACACTGTTTTCCACAGTGGCTACACCATTTTACATTTCAACCATCGAAGCACAAGTTTCCAGTTTCTCCACATTCTTGCCAACACCTTTTTAAAAATATATATTTTTCCCTGGCTGGTGGCAGTGGATAAGGCGCCAGCCTGGGAGCCTAAAGGTTGCTGGTTCGGTTCCCAGCCAGGGCACACAGCCGGGTCTCCAACCTTGTCTGTAGCTGGAGGCAGGTGAAAGGCAACCACACATTGATGTTTCTCTCCCTCTCTGCCTCTCTCCCTTCCCCTCTCTCTAAAAATAATAAATGAACTCTTTTAAAAATACATATATGGCCCTGGCTGGTAGCACAGTGGTTAAGGCGCTGGCCTGTGAACCCAAAGGTTGCAGGTTCAATTCCCCAGCCAGGGCACATAACCAGGTTGCAAACCAGGTCTCCAGTCAGGTCTGTGGCTGAAGGCAGGTGAAAAGCAACCATACATTGATGTCTCTTTCCCTCTCTGCCTCTCTCCCTTCCCCTCTTTCTAAAAATAATGAAATAAAATCTAAAAAAAAAAAAAATACATGTATGTATTTTATTGATTTTTGCTATTATGATTGTCCCAATTTTTTCCCCTTTGCTTCCCTCCACCTGGTACCCCCTGTTTTCTCCGCCAGTGTCCCCCTTATTCAGGTCCATGGCCAACACCTTTTTCTTTGATAATAGCCAACTACCTGGCTGTCAGCTGGTGAGACTGGCAGTTTGAATCTTGGTTATTTAAGGAGCAATACTGGCCTCCTTATGTCATCTAAGCTCCTCTGAGGCCAGAGAGGGTTGGGGAGGGGAACCCCTTGCCTGTTCCAAGGGATGCTTCACACCTTTTCACAGCTCAGCCTTGGGCCCAGGAACTGCTATGGGGCTTGGGAGCTGGTACACAATGAGTAGAGGGCCTGCTTGCATCCCAGTTCTAGCTTCTCAATCTTGAGACAGAGAATACCTCTCATGAATTCATACAGCCCTTTACCCAATCCTTACTGGGCACTTAGTATGCACTGGGCGCCCTTCAGAGTTCCAGTGACACAGCTGGGCACAAAACCAAAATCCTTCACATGCCATTGCTGATATGTAAGTGGGGACAAGAAGCTACCAAGTAAACATTGATGTAAGCGGTGGTACATGCTCTGCGGAAAAACAAGGCAGGGAAAGGGTATAGAGAGCAAGGGTTTTTTGACTTTTAAGTGCTATTCGTGACCTATTTTCAGCACACAGTAGAATGGTCTGTCCTGGCTTTCTGGAAGTTAGTTGAGGGTCAATGTGATGAGTTCTGGCCAACGAACAGAAGTGATGTGTGTCGTTTCCAGGCCAAAGCAGTTAATTGTCGGTGCCATACTCTCTGCAGCTCTCTTTTATTTTGCCACAGTCATGGAACAACCTGGATGGTAACTTGAGTCCTTCAGTGACTTTGATCAACAGAGTGCCCCTGCCAAGTTGTGATGGGCATTTGGTATGAAAAGAAACAAATGGCTGAGATGAGGAACTGTTTGCTATGTAGCATCACTTAGCTCAGCCTGACTGATACAGGGGTTGTAGCTAACTTGGAAGGAAGGATCAGCACAGACCTTCCTAAGGAAGGATATTTGAACAGAGACTGAAATGAAGTGAAAGAGAGAGCCCTGCAGATATTCAAGAAAACAGCATTCCAAAAGGAGAGAACAGTGTCTAAAGACCTTGACACTGGCACTTACTGTGTTTGAGAAATATCAAGGAGACCAGCAAGGCTAAAGCTGAGTGAGTAACAGGAAGAATGGGCAGAGATGAAGGCCTGGAGGTGAGAGGGCAGGTCATGCAGGGCTTTGAAGGCCATGATGAGGAAGAAGCTCATCTTTGACCCTGAGTAAGATGAATACCATGGAGGGTTCTGAATCATGACTGGGGAGGGGGATGGTGTCAGGGATGCCTTTAGCTCAGGCCCTGGAATATTGTGACTGTTCTAGCAGTTGTCATGGTGACCATGATTTCTATTGTTTTTTGATATTTTAATATTTGAAAGGAAGTCTCAAGTGTTTATTCTCCTCTCTGCAGCTGAAGTGCTGTGGGGTGAAGAACTACACAGATTTTTCAGGCTCCTCCTTTGAAATGACGACTGGCTACACCTACCCCAAAAGCTGCTGTAAATCCATTGGGACTGTGGCCTGTGACGGGCACAATGCATCCACAGATGTCATCTACCAGAAGGTAACACAAGATTTGGTTGGCTCACCCTCCTATGGTATACCCTGAAGACCGGTGACTTTGATAAAAATTACGTATTTGTGGGGACCCCAGCCAAAAAGGGTTGGGGGAGAAAGAAAGTCACTCTCATTGGGTGCTCATGTCATCCGCACAGCCTTGGAAGTTAGGGTCATAGAGAGGGGAAGTGAGGCTCAGGGAGGGGACGTGAATGGCTCAAGGTCGCATGGCTTTGGGATTTGAGTCCACCTTGGCCTGAGTGCATTGCTTATGCCACACTGCCTGCAGTACAAGGAACTTAAACTGCAACAACAGTGAGATGTGATCATCTTAATAATAAGGAAGGCCATGTGACTGGGCATTCCCTCTTTTAATTCAATTTCCATCGCATCCTCTCAGGCTCTTCCCCCATTTTACAGATGAGGAAATGGAGACACAGAGAGCTTCTGCAGCCAGGGATTGGCTGGGCTTTAACCCCACCTCCAGCTTCCTCTGGACTAATGTCATGGGTCAATGAACACAATGATCTTCTCTGAGGGAAGGAGTAAAAATCATTCATTCGTTCATTCCCCTGAATGGCTCCTGCTGAGAGCCAGATCTTGTGGATTTGGCCAGGTTGAGTCCCAGGCCAGGACCTCAGAGACGAACATGGGACACATGTTGGCCCATTGGGCCCTGCACAACCTCCTCTCCTCCCACTCACCTCCTCATTCATTCTCCTGTAGCTACGCTCGACTCTGCACTGCAGCACACACCCACACCAGACACATGCCAGCCTCCGGGCCTTTGCACAGACTATTCCTTCTGTCTAGAATTCTGTTCCCCTAAATGTCTTCCTATCTCACTTATTTCTAGTCTGTCTCCATTGTTACTTCCTATTCCAGACTCCCTGTCTATGAAAGGATCTCCCCCCAAATCATCATCAACCCTCCATCTCCTTACCTTGCATCAGTGTCGTCCAGTGCTTCATCAGTACCTATTGCCTGTTTCCCCCACTCAAATGTCAGCCCCACCAAGGAAGGAATTTTGTCTGTGCCCAGCACTCAGTAAGCACTTAATAAATGTTTATTAAGTGAAGAGGAGCTCTGTACTGGCCTCTGTGAGCTCAAGGTAGCCCAAGCTTCCAGAACTGAGAAGTGCTAGGGGCCCAGATGGTGGGAGCATCTTTGTGACCACAGCAAGGGGAGGGGAGGCTGCTCTGCTCACCCACTGCATCTGGTCTCTTTATCTGCCTGAGCCACAGTTTCTTCACTCAAAAAACAGAGAAAAGGAGTACCCACCTCATGAGGTTGTAGTGGGAAATGAGTGAGAAGGTGCTGGATGCACGGTAGCCTTGTTGTTCATATGTAAAGATGCCCAGCACTAAGGAATAGTTCCTGAGTGCTGACTCTGTGTCAGGCCACTACCATGTACTTTGTGTAGATTCTTCTTTTAATCCACATTTACAGTTGGGAAACTGAGGCACAGAAAGGTGTAGTGACCTCTCCAAGGCCACACAGCTGTCCTCTTACCACAGTGTGATGTCAGCACTGATGGGTACGGGGAGTGTTCTGGGATGTGTGTTGGAGGGATGAGGAGGGTAGGAAGATGCTGGGGTGTTGGGGAGGTAGTCACACGACAAGGGGTCAAGGTCCTTGTGGCTTGGTCCCTTTATCCCCCCAGAATCTGAGAGCAGTTTGGATGGCTTGAAAGGGTGGGTAGTGATGAGTCCTCAGAGTCTGTGAGCCCCTAACCAGGTCCTGCCTGCTTCAATATTGGTATCCGCAGGGTTGTTTTCCCACACTCCTGAAAATAACCAAGACACAGAGCTTCAACCTGAGTGGGGGCTCCCTGGGGGCAGCGGTGATACAGGTAAGGCCCAGCTTCGTGGGGGCACACTGAGCTCTTTTACTGAGCACCTACTGTGTACCAAGTACTGTTTTGAGCCCTGAGGATGCAGCAGTAACAAAAAGACAAAAATCCCTCCAGTGTGGCACTGACATTCCAGTGGGGGAGACAGTAAAACATGGTAATGGAATAGGGAGGATTAGGGAGGGACTATCTGAAGAGGTGACAGTTAACCCTAACCCCTAACCCTAAGGAAGTGAGGAAAAGCCATGTGTATATATGGGGGGAAGACCGAGGAAACAGCTGGTGCAAAGGCCCTGAGGCTGGGATAAACTTGTTTTATTTGAGGACCAGCAGGGAGGCCCTGTGGCTGGATGAACAAAAAGGGCGGTGGGGGATTTGAAGGCAAGGAGTTGAGGGGACCAGATAGTATAAGACCTTGTGGGCTGCAGAGAGGGGCTTGGCTTTATTCTGAGTGTGATAGAAAACCAGTAGGGAGGTTTTAATATTCCTTTTTTTACTCCCCAAACTTTATTGAGCGCCAGCTACTTGCATTCACTATGGTAGACACTAGGGTTACAACTTTGAATTAAAGGAACAAAAACCTCTACCCTCATGGAGCTGGCTTTCCAATCAGCAGGGATAGACAAAAAATATATGATTTTTAAACTGGAAAATGTATTGTATGATAGTGAGAAGTGTTCAGGAGAAATACAGAACTGGGGCGGTGATTGTAAGCAGAATGATCTCATTAACATTCACTTAGAAAGCGTGGGGAAGGCATGTGGGTGCTGGGGCCCTGAGACCTGATCAGGGGAGAAACAACTTACCCTGGGGATAAGCCAGGTAATGAGTGCGTCCTACACTTCTCAGGTGGAAAGCCTGAGTGGGCGAGCGCTGGGGCTCCAAACTCGCCTTTTTATGTCACTCACTAGGTACCCAACTGTGAGCCAGGAGTGCAGCCTCTCTCATTTGCAAAATAGTCCACCCTGATGTTTGTTGTTAGCCATAGATGAGGTGGAGCGTGTCAGAGGCTTGGCCCAATGCCCTTTGATTCTGGGAAGTTATTGTTATCAACTCGAGAGACGTCCTACCTAAGGCAGGGATCACAAGGGTGCAGTGGCAGAAAGACGAGGAGTTCTTCATGCACCGCCAGAGATGCTGGAAGGCCACTCGCTATGGAAACACAACCCAAAGGAGTTATTCTCATCTTTGAGTCTGTTCAAGGAGCGGATCTTTGCTCAGGGCTAAATTCAGATAAATGCCAGGGAGAAAAATAGATTTTTTTGTTAAAGCTTTTTCCTTCTCCTATCTCATTTAAAGACAATTGCATAAGGCAAGAACTATAAAACTGTGTTGATAGACTTATATTCAGGTGTAATTCACACGGCAATTATTGTTAGCATGAAGAAGGTTGGAATAAACAACTATATAGGAGCAAAGATTCTTGTGGGCTACTGAAATTAATTTACTCTTAATCCAAACTAGATTGTAAAAGGTTAAGATGTTCATGGCATAAAGATGTTAATGCCCAGAGCAATTGTTAAGAAAATTATTTTCCCTGGTTGGTGGCTCAGTAGATAGGCGCTGGCCTGTAAACCCAAAGGTCGCTGGTTCTATTCCCCAGCCAGGGCATATAATAACCAGGTTGCAAGCCGGGTCTCCCGCCAGATCCATGGCTGGAGGCAGGTGAAGGCAACCATACATTGGTGTCTCTTTCCCTCTCTGCCTCTTTCCCTACCTGTCTCTCTAAAAATAATGAATAAAATATTGAAAGGAAAATAATAATAATAATACTTTTCAAATATAGCAAAAGAAACAAGATAATTAAAATGGTGCACTAGAAAATATCTAACGTAAAAAGAGCCAAGATGGATGAGTAGAAAAATAAGAATAGTAACAAGAAAGGCAAATGAAAATAAACAGCAAAATAACAGATATAGTAACTTTAACCTTCTTCCCTGACTACTTGTGGCTGAGTAGACTGAATTTTGGCCTGAGAATGAAGGTCACGGGTTCCTTTCCCAGTTACTGCACGTGCCTGGGCTGTGGGCTAGGTCTCCAGCTAGGCGCGTGAGAGAGGCAACCAGTATATGTTTCTCTCGCACATTGTTGTTTCTCTCCCTCTCTTTGTCCCTTCCTTTACCTCCTTCTAAAAATAAATAAAATCTATTTTTAAAAAACCCACCTTCTCAGCAATTACATCAAATGTAAAGGGATTAAATTACTTAACTGTGTACTTTAGAGAGGTGAATAATGTGCTATACAAATTACATCTCAATAAGCCATTACTTAAAAAAGTTTCTCCACCTCATTGAGCCCTCATATGTGCTTCCTCCACACTGATTTTCAGTATGTAGCAGAGTTTCTCTGCAGAGCACCACCAGCCAGGATAGGGACGAGTTTCATCTGTCTGATTTGCATTTTAAAAGTGGGCATTTTGGGGCCCTGGCTGGTGTAGCTTTGTGGATTGAGCGCCAGCCTGTGAACCCAAGGGTTGCTGGATGGATTCCCAGTCAGGTCGCATACCCGGGCTGCAAGCCAGGTCTCCAGCCAGGTCCTTAGCTGGAGGCAGGTGAAAGGCATCCATACATTGATATTTCTCTCCCTTTCTTCCTCCCTCCCTGCCCATCTCTCTAAAAATAATGAATAAAATCTTTAAAAAATAAAAATAAATAAAAGTGGGCATTTCTGATTGTACAAATTTGTTAAATATGTGTTTGCAAACTATACCACAGGATCCTAGCATGAATTGGTCCACACATAGTCCTTTTATCTCCAGCTTAGTCCAAATATTCTCCAAGTGGCCCTGAGTGACTTGGACCATCGGTAAAACGCTGCTGCTGACCTTTCTAGAACAGGTGCTCCTCACCTATGTGTACTCAATTTGATTCAGGTTCCAGAGAGTCCTTAAAATTGGCTCACTTTTCTTTCTTCTCCCATTTCAGCTGCCAGGAATTCTTGCCACCTTGTTGCTATTTGTCAAGCTGGGCTGACACACCTGGGGAAGCACAGGACACCTGGGCCCACCTGGCTGCTGGAGCTGCAGTTTCATTTTGATTTCTCTGTGGCACTCACTGCTTTTTGAAGGGAGATTGATAATACAGATTTGGGAAACAGGTGTCATCCCGACTCCTTTCTACTTTGCTCTATTTTCCCACACTAGCTGGCAATGATTTTAGTTCTAAGTACCTGAATGAGGTGACATGGCCTGGATTTTCATGCCCCTGTATTGTTTTTTAAAATTATTATGTGAGAGGCAGGTGAAAGGCAACCATACATTGATGTTTCTCTTCCTCTCTTCCTCTCTCCCTTCCCCTCTCTCTGGAAAATAACAAATAAAATATTAAAAATAAAATAATTATAGAATTATAGAATATAGAAAAAAATCTAAAATAGTCATGAAAGATAACTTGTTCAAAGAAATCCCCATGTATGCCTAACCCAGATTTAGCATTCACCAAGACTTTGACATTATTTGTTTAATTATCCCATTTTTTTCCTTGATGAATTTAAAACAAATCCCAAATGATGTTATTTTACTTTTTCATACTTCAGTACACATCTTTAAAAATGTATTCATTTGAGGATCTGGCTAGTGCGGCTCAGTGGATTTGCACTGGCCCGCGAACCCAAAGGTCACTGGCTCAATTCCCCAGTCAGGGCACATAACTAGGTTGAAAGAAAGGTCTCCAGCCCCTCCTTAGCTGGAGGCAGGTGAAAGGCAACTATACATTGATGTTCGCCTCCCTTTCTTTCTCCCTCCCTGCCCTTTTCTCTGAAAATAATGAATAAAAATAGCCCTGGCTGGCAGTACAGTGTATAAGGCGCCGGCCTGCAAACCCAAAGGTTGCTGGTTCAATTCCAAGCCAGTGCATATAACCAGGCTGCAACCCAGGTCTCTAGCCAGGTCTGTAGCTAGAGGCAGGTGAAAGGCAACCATACATTAATGTCTCTCTCCCTCTCTGCCTCTCTCCCTTCCCCTGTCTTTAAAAATAATAACTAAAATCTTAAAAATAAATAAATAAATAATGAATAAAAACGTCTTAAAAAGAAAGAAAGAAATGTCTGTTGTTGTAAATGACTTGGACTGTCATATTCTGCTATAGCAGCCCAAATGGACTAAGACAATTAACAGCTCTTCTTTGGCATCATCAAATATGCAAACCATCATCAAATTTTCTTAATTAGCTCAGAATGTCTTTTTATATTTGGTTTCTTTGAATTGGGATCCAAACAAGGTCTACACATCATGTTTGTAATGTCTCCCAAGTCCCTTTATTGAATCCAGTAGTTCTAAAATTAGAGCATGCTTTAGAATCTTCCGGATGTTTTGTTAAAGCCCATCTCCCATCCTTGACCAGAGCTTGACTCAAGAGATCAGCGGGGTCCCAGGCATATGCATTCCTAACGAGTTCCCAGGCAATGCTGCTGGCACAGGGAACACCCTTTGAGAAACAATGCTCTAGATTTCCTCCTCTTCCCCGACCTCTCTTTGATTTGTTGCAGGAAGAGTATGGAATGCTAGGAATCCCACACCTTCTGGATTTGCAGGGGACTACTGCTCTTGTGATGCCTTTACCTTGCTTCTCTCTCCCCTTTATTTCCCATAAATCACTTGTTTTCAGTCTACACTGGAACCTTCTGGAAATTTAATCGTATACTCAAGCCTGGACCCCATGGTTACCAAGCAAGGTCTAATGAGCATAGAAGTCAATGTTATGGCACCAGCTTTTGAGAAAGAAAAAAGCTTTTCTTATGTGGTTGACCAGTAAGAAGACAGGAAGCAAGACTCAAATATGTCTCCACCATCCAGGGTTTGGAACATGATTTAAGAGGCTGCAATACCAAATCTTCCTGGAAAACACACCTTTTGTGTCTGAAAGGGTTTCATCACTCAGGTTCTGACCATGTCTTGGTATGTTGTTTCCATTAGAGAGAAGCAATTAAGAGTTCATGAGTGCTGCCTTGGCTGATGCAGCTCAGTGAATTGAGCATTGACCTGCAAACCAAAAGGTCCCCAGTTCGATTTCCAGTCGGGGCACGTGCCCAGGTGTGGGGTTCAGTCCCAGGATGGGGCACTTATGAGAGGTAACTGATGGATGTATCTCTCGCACATCAATATTTCTCAACCTCTCTTTCCCTCTCCCTTCCTCACTCTCTAAAACTACATAAATACAATTTTAAAAAGAAAAAGATAGCCCTGGCTGGTAGCACAGTGGATAAGGCGCCGGCTTATGAACCCAAAGGTCGCTGGTTCGATTCCCCAGTCAGGACACATAACCAGGTTGCAAGCCAAGTCTCCAACCTTGCAACCTGGTCCATAGCTGGAGGCAGTTGAAAGGCAACCATACATGGTTTCTCTCCCTCTCTGCCTCTCTCTCTCTCTGCCTCTCTCCCTTCCCCTCTCTCTGAAAATAATAAAATAATAAACAAAATCTTAAAAAAAAAAGAAAGAAAGAAAAAGAGTTCAGCCCTGGCTGGTGTGGCTCAGTGGATTGAGTGCTGGCCTGCGAATCAAAGGGTTCCTGGTTTGATTCCCAGTCAGGGCACATGCCTGGGTTGTGGATCAGGTCCCCAGCTGGGAGAGTACAAGAGGTAACTGCACATTGATGTTTCTCTCCCTCTCTTTCTCTCTCACTTCCCCTCTCTAAGAATAAGTAATTTTAAAAAAAACTTAAAATAAATGAGTTCATGAGTGTTATTTGTGAGTGGTATTCACAAATGTTACTTACAAGTGGTGTATCCAAGGTTTAATCTTTGGTTATGGGTTTTGTTAGTGTGAACCTGAGAAAGAAGATACCTACTAAGAAACGTTCCTAATGGCTAACTGGGCTGAGATTTTTTTTTTTTTTAAGATTTTATTAATTATTTTTAGAGAGAGGGAAAAGGAGGGAGGAAAAAAGAAAGAGAGAGAGACATCAGTGTATAGTTGCCTTTCACCTGCCTCCAGCTGGAGACTTGGCTGGGGACCTGGCTGGAGACCTGGCTTGCAACCAGGATATGTGCCCAGAATGGAAATGGAACCAGTGACACTTGGGTTCGCAGGCTGGGTGTTCAGTCCACTGAGCCACCAGCCAGGGCTTGGGCTGAAAATTTTTTACAACAGCCATTTCCATACAGGGGCCTTTCTCATAAACTGCACTTCAGGTAGAAGCCTGCAGGGAACTACCCACCTTTGCACTTAAGCCTGCCTGCACTGTGTTCCTGCCATCTGAGTCAGCCCTTATGGAGAAGTTTCTTGAATACTATTTCAACCAATAAGATTGAGGCTTCTTTCCCTATTTAATTAGCTGCAAAGCTTTGACCAAACAGAATGGCTCTATTTTGACCAATCAGGACAGTGCCTTTTGGACCAATCAAGTTGAGAAGATTTGGAATCCTCATTTGCATGAGGATGGACCAATCAGGGACCAGGGCCAGGGGTTTCTGTCTATATAAGCCAGCTCCCCTAATTAGCTCTGGGAGCACACTTTGCCTTTAAAGGGAAAAGAGGAGAGAGTGTTTCAGCTACTGAGTGATCAGACCAGAGCAGAGCAGAGCAGAGCAGGGCATACCAGTAAGGAACAGCTGTCTAGCAGGAGAGTGACCTGGCCCTAGGGCTATCTCACTGCTGTGTTGCTTTTACAGCTGTGTTGTATCACAATTGAGCTGTTTTGTACTGAATAAACTTTTCTTTTTTCACCGTATTCCAAGTTAGGGAATCCTATTGGTGTTCAGTTGGCACTGACAACCGTCAGTTGACATTAGAAGCATGATAGGACTAGTTTGTGCTGGTTCAGTGGTGACACCATCTCCCCATCTTCTGATTTAATTGGACTGGGCTTTGACCTGGGCTAGGGATTTATTGCATTTACCCAAGTGATTCTAAGGGGTGACTGTGAGGACTCAATAAACAATGGCATCATCCAGTGACCATAGCAGACTGGGTCAATTCTTTCATTTTGGATTGCAAACAGTAACTTATCTAATTCTTCCTTCTTTTGGGGAGGTTTTGAAGAGGATAAATGGGCATGTCATAGCTGTTATTGCTGCAATCATCTCCCACTTCTGGAAAACACATCTAGTTTTCTTTGGAATCAGCCCACCTCTCCAATTTCTATCCCTAAGTAAGCTAGGGGCAAGCATGTACTATCAGCCAGTCAATTAGCATGTTTCAACCAATGAATTCAGTCATTGGTTCAGGCATGGGCATGGAGTCCAAGCTGACCAAGAGACCTGGTTTTGGGATGTTAGTTTGTTACCTTGGGTGAGTGAGAGAGAGCAGCTCCCACTTCCCTCTCCGTAACTCACCTGGTTCAGAGTGGGCCGCCTTATGGGGGCGAGACTGCAGGGAGAAGGCCCGGACAGCAGAGATGAAATCCTCATACAATATGCAAGCTCATGGACCTAGCTCACTTTTGGGCTTTGCAGTTCATTCATTCACTGAACAGACACCTACCCATCCACTGCCTCACAAACTATTTTCACTGACAATACTTCTGACACCAAATACATGGAGATTTTCCATATCTGCAAGTCTCTGTGGCCATAACTGGGTGTCCTACAGTTCAAATTTGACACTAACTACCTAGAGTCCACATCAGAAGCCACAGGGGCTCAGTTCCGCATGATGGCCCCCATTTCAGATGCCAGTCGCAAGTGTGGGGTGCTCAGGTGAGCCACACTTCTGATTTGGCTACAAAGTCAGGGGGTTCCCACTATCCTCCTTCCGTTTCTGTTTTGATAACTAGAATGACTCAGAATTCAGGAAAGCACTTTACCTGCTATTACGTTTTATCATAAAGGCTACAACTCAGGAAGGGTCAGATGGAAGGGGTGCACAGGACAAGGTATGGGGCAGGGATGTGGAATTCCCATGCCCTCTCTAGGCACATCACCCTCCGAGTACTAGATGTGTTCACTAACACAGAATCTCTTCCATTGTTTAGGGTTTTCATGAAGGTTTCATTAGGCAAGCATTATTGATTAAATTGCTGGCCATCGGTGATTCACTCTATCTCCAGCTCCCCTCTCCCTGGAGATCAGGTGGCTGGAATGACGGTGCCAACACTGATCTTGGCTTGGTCCTCCTGGAGTCACTTCCATCCTGAAGCTACCAACCCCCTCCCTACCCTGCCAGTGTCTTCTTATTAGCCTATAAAAGACACTTAGCACTCCAGAGTTAACATGAATTTTAAGAGTAGTGTGCCAGGAACTAGGGACAAAGACCAAGTTTGGTTTTTTTTAAAGGTTTTATCTATTTTTAGAGAGGGAAAGGGAGGGAGATAGAAACATCAATGCAGAGATCCATCGGTTGGTTGCCTCCCGCAACCAGTGGCCTGCCACACAACCCAGGAACGTGCCCTGACTGGGAATTGAACTGGCGGCCTTTTTCCACAGGCCGGTGCTCAATCTACTGTGCCACACCACCCAGGACAAGACAAGTATTTTTTATTGTATTGGACAAGAACAGAGCTGTGTGTGGTGGTGAAATATTTAAAAATCCTTGCATTTGAAGAGCTGACACTACATTAAAGGTGACACTTATTTAAATGAGGAAATGATACAAGATGTATTTTATATTCTATGGGCTATGGGAAGGAAGGCATACGGAAAGAGACATCAGAAATGCTGGGAGAAGGGGTGCAGTACTAAAGTACTAAATGGGGCCAGGGTTGGGGGGAGGCAATGAGTTGAAATGTATGGAAATATGTGAAAGAGGAAGTGAGGGGAGCTTTATGACTACTTGAGATAAGAGGGTTCCAAGAAGAGAAAACAGCCAATGCAAAGGCCCTAAGGCAGGGTCCTGGTGTGTTCAAATAGCAGCAAAGGGGTCAATGGGACTGGAGCAAAACAAGTGTAGGGGGCAAGTGGGAAGAGTTGAGGGCAGGGAGGTGGCAGGTCAGATCCTGTAGTGCCTTGTAGGCCACAGGGAGAACTTTGGCATTTATTCCCAAACAGGTGGGCACCATGAAGAGTTCTGAGCAGAGGGACCTGACCAATTGCAGTTACTCATAGGCACCCTCTGGCTGCTGTGGGGGAGGAGAGACCTTCCTAGTAGGATTAGTTGGGTCAACATTATCTCCCTGCCCTCCACACAGAGGAACTTTCCAGGGTCAAAGAGGTGGTTTTGAGTTCCAGCTAGACATAGCTGCAGGCCCGAGCCTCCCTGGCCTAGCCCGGGATCTGCTTCTGCTGCAACTCGCATGGCTCTCAACCACCTGCTTGGCTGTGATTCAACTGCTGTCTTCCTGGAAATCTCATTTCACTAATAGAAATAAAAGAACAACTGCATCTGGGCACAATGGCTTTATTTATTTATTTATTTAATTTTTTGCTTATGGAGAAAATGCACATCTTTCCAAGTGGACACCAAGAATTGCTTATGCAGGAGAACCTCATCCAGGATGGAAATGAGCAGGTTGTGAGCTCGCTCAGTAGTGTTTTGGGATTATGGGGGAGAAGCCAAGTTAGCGGAATTAGTGCCTCAACACTGAGATCAAATTTCACCCTTGACTTGTTTTTCTAAGTAGAATAGGAGATAAAGATACAAGAATATGACTCCCCTGAGAAGAAAAGAAGAAAAAAAGAAAACAGCACCCTAAACCACAATGATCATGGCAATTTCCCACCAAGCTGCTTGTGAAAAGCAAGTGGGAAGAAGGGATAGCACCCATGCAGGGCCCAGCCTCAGACAGAGCTCCAGATCTCAGTCTGTCTGGAGTTGGAAGGTGGTTTTCCCACAGCCTTTGGTTTAATTTTTGTTTGTAAACTCAACAGACCTTCCCTCCCACAGTGATCTCGGAGGACATTGGTTCCTGTGCCCCAGAGATTAAATCTCCCCTCAAACATCATAAAATAAAGACTTGCATTATTTTTAGTAGAAACAAAAAAATACATTATTCTCCTACATGATTTCTAGCCTTGAAAGAACCTAGAGGCCGCTATCTCAGCTGCTACTGGAAGCTGAACTGTTGAAAAATCTTATGTAAACAGAAAGCTTAGGCTGAGTCAGGTACGAGATACAGCCGAAGCTGGCTTTATCATACAGGCGGCGACAACTGGCCACTCCTCAGATAATGGCTCTCTGACCCACTATATTTTCTGGCAGCAGCTTCGGGAAAATGGACTGGCCATCTTGACAGGCCACGATGCATCTTAAGAAGACTTTTAGCCAATTTAACTTCGCTTTTATGTTAATGCAACTCACATATTTGATTCCCACCCCAAACATTCAGATCCTCTCACTTGGCCTGTTTCCAGGATCTTGGCCACTTCACCAGTAGTCTCCTTCCTTGGCGTACAAAGATACCTTCACTTTGAAACTCTAAGGGCAGACCCCGGTGTGCCCTCTAGAAATAGATTCAGTCTACAGCTTCTATAAAGGTGAGAGCTTTGTTAAACTTGAACCAGGCCTCCCCTAAGTCCCAAAGGAGGAGGCTGAGATCTTTAAGGCTATGGGAGGTCATTTTGCCAGCAGGGGCTGGGAGAGTAAATTAGGGAACACACACTATCTGTTTAAGCCGCTCACAGTGTCTGCCAAGTTATGGGGTGTCATCAGTGTTCCAGGGCAGAAAGGGCCACTGAGCTGTGCAAACGGTGTGTGAATGGCAAATCCTCAGTCTGCACATAACCTCCCAGCAGGAGACCAGGCAGCCGGGAGCTCAAGCCTCAACCAGGGAGACTGGTGAGCAGCCCAATCCCATCAGCCTGCCACTCCCAAGCGGTATCATGAAATGCAAGTGGCAGTAGCAGTTACACAATCCTACCCTCTCACTCCTCCAGCTCAAACCCAAGCATTCCTTAGAGTGAGTCCTCCTTTAGCAAAAAAAGTCCCATCGCTGGGCCCCACCGATGACACGGCTCAGGAAAGGGACACTGGGTCTTCACCAATCCTCAAGTGAATGGAGCCCAAGTCCTTACATCAGAAGGTCCCCAGCGAGGGCAGGCTATGGGAACATTGCTTAATTTCCTTTTCTAGCAGGATGTAAGATGTGGAAAGACCTTGCTTAAACCATCACCAGCCAAATGGGCCCTGGGAGGCAGGTTTGAGCGGAAGGGCCAGGGCTCCTGGTTCTGAGGTTAACTCTGCCTGGCCTGACATGGTGCATAATTCCACAATTCAATCCTGGGTCAGGAACACCATGGATAAGACAAAGCAGTGGCGGGTCATGGGTGTTGTTGAATCCTGAGGAAACTCAGAAGGCACTTCTGGGCCCTCCGAAGCTGGCGAGCTCTGACTCCCTATCCTTCACAACAGGTAAAGCTGCTTTAATACTGTTTTCACAGGCAGAAGATTTGCAGGCCAGAAGGAAGGGGTCTGCCAGGGTCAAAGTCACCTCCCCCACCTTGGAGCCTGGAGATCAGAGGTTGATGGGCAGGCTCGGGACCAGAGCAGCAAACCCTGAGCAAGGAACCACCTTCCACATCTCCAAGGATGAACTCTGAGAACCCACATGGCATGAGGAAGAAGGCAAACTACCTCTGGCCAGCTCATGAACTCCAGACAAGGCCTGACACAGAACACATGTGGACAGTGGCTCTAACCCAGCAGGCACTGTGGAAGCCCCACAGGCTGCCCATGCACCCACACTAACACACCTGAAAAGCAGCAAGCTTGCGCACATCAGCACCACCAGACCCAACCTCTCGTGCAGAGTCCGCAGGGTCTGGAGCTTGTGGCAGGGCTGCCTGGGCAGGCTGGTGGCTATGGCGAGAAAACAAGCCATGCAGGGAGTGGGGTGCCGCTGACAGCTGACAGAAGGGAAGGGGGGGGCCCTGAGCTTGGAAACAGCCCTTGTGGCTCATGCCTCAGTCACATTCCCTGCCATGGCAGGAGGGGGTGGGTGGGG
This sequence comes from Noctilio leporinus, assembly GCA_004026585.1. Lineage (NCBI taxonomy): Eukaryota > Metazoa > Chordata > Mammalia > Chiroptera > Noctilionidae > Noctilio > Noctilio leporinus. Next base: position 173,781 of record PVIW01002353.1, on the reverse strand, counting down.
GCTGGGGACCATCTCTAGCAGCTGCAGCTGCTAGGCTGGGGAGCTGGGGCATCCCCCAAGGTCTGGCCTTTCCCATTGCTGCCAGGGCTGGAGCTGGGTTCCAAGGACTCATTCATCTTCTCACAGATGACGTCCACCAGGCGCTCGAAAACCTGCTTCACATTGATGTTCTCCTTGGCACTGGCCTCGAAGAATTCAAAACCTGTGGGGACAAAGATGGGGACACCTGTGAGACCCTGAGCGGCGAAGCCTGGGCTAGGGCATCATCCAAATCTGGGTTCTGAGCCCCATCCTGCTGGTTATGCAGCCTGGGATGTTGGCTGAGTGCCTTAGTCTCTCTGAGCCTCAGTTTGTTTGTCTGTAAGATGCAAGCCATGCAGGTAAAAACCTGTGACAGCAGCTCTCCTCTAAACTGTTCTGAGTCTCTTTGTCCCGAGGCAGTAGTTGCAAGAACAAATCTAAGTAGTAACATTCTGAGGCCTGAAAGGCAGGGGTGCCTATAGGAGGCTGCAGCTTACCTTCCACCCAATTGTATTGCACAGGAAGGTATAGCAAGGATGCCCATGAGACTCAATATTTACATAGACTTTTTGAAATGTTCAGGAAATGTGCTCGAGACCAAATAAAACAGATGAAAACTGGCTTCAGCCTGGGGGGCTACCAGTCTGTAGTCTCTGGCAGGAAAATAAATGTGGGTTTCTCAGTGTTTGTGGAAAGTGTGATTCCTAGTTTCTGGCCTACACAATGCACTAAAACTGGTAGTAATAATAATGATGATGATGATGATAAAGAATGCTTTTCAAACACTTTCCTAAGTGCTTTACATTAAATAAACACCTTTAATGATGCTTTGAGGTTCCTCCTGTTTTGTTTTGTTTTAAAGATTTTATTTATTATCTTTAGAGAAAGGGGAAGGGAGACAGGCAGAGAGGGAGAAAAACATCAATATATGGTTGTCTTTCACCTGCCTCCAGCTACGGACTTGGCTGGAGATCTGGCTTGCAACCTGGTTATGTGCCCTGACTGGGAATTGAACCAGTGATCTTTGGATTCGCAGGCCAGCGCCTTATCCACTGAGCCACCAGCCAGGACCATGAGGTTCCTCCTGTTATAACCCATTTTACAGATGAGGAAACCAAGGCACAGAGAGAGTCACTCATCTAAATTCACAAAGGTAACATGTGGCAGGACCAAGATTCATACCCAGGCAGCCTCACTTGAATTGCATCAGTTAATAAATTGTAAATAAATATTTTAAATACAAATAAATAATAATAAAAAATTCTATTGTTCCATGTTGCATCTTGGCTGGCTGACACCTTCTGGGGAGGAGACATATGAGGTAACTTTGAGTATATTCGCAGTGACATCATAACTTGTTTGCCCTCCCAAAGGTGGGAGGTGAAACAAATGCTTTGGGGACTTGCCCAAGGCCCCTCAACCTGAAAATAAGGGTGTACATGACAACCCTTCTTGCACCTTTGAAAGATTGGTTAAGAATTTGCCTGCAGAGAGCTGTCCCTAAAACGCCCATGAGTCCCCACCTGCCATACCTACCAAGGAGGGCAAGAAATTCAAACAAACACCTACCATATTATACACAAGGCAGGGTACATGGGCCTCTGCCCTGGCACTCATCATGCTGCACTATAAAAATGTGATTGTAGCCCTGGCTGGTGGCTCAGTGGATAAGGTGCCGGCCTGGGAACCCAAAGGTCGCTGGTTCAATTCCCAGCCAGGGCAACATAACCAGGTTGCAAGCCAGGTCTCCAGCCAGGTCTGTAGCTGGAGGCAGGTGAAAGGCAACCATACATTGATGTCTCTCCCTCTCTGCCTCTCTCCCTTCCCCCTCTCTCTGGAAATAATAAATAAAATTTAAAAAAAAAATGTGATTGTGATTAAATAGATGTGTAATTATCCATTTCCTCTCTGTCTCTACTACTAGACAACCAGCTCCAAGAGGACAGGGTTTCTGTTTGTCCTGCCCTCTCTGCAGCCCATGCCTGCACAGTACCGAACAGGTGCTAGGGACCTACTTGCTCAGTGATTGGGTGAATGAATGAATAATAAATGAGTGATGGAGGCTAGACATGAATTCAGATTTTCTACTCTGAACACAGTGATCATCAATGACATCCTACTGGCTTCCTGGGTAAATGTGCTGCCTCAAAAAAATGAATCCTTTTTTATTAAATACATACTTTTTTTCTCATCATAAATATTTGCTAGGGAAGCAACAAACTGCTGAAAAATATCAAGAAAAAATATAAAAGCCATTTGTAAATTTCACAAAGGTAGCATGCGGCATATGTTACAATTACTATTGGTGTTTTTGATATTTAGCTTTCTACTTTTTAAAAATATAAACACACAATTGTGTTTGGGTTTGCAGGTGTGTATGTGTTGACAAAATTGAGGTCGAATTCTATCTCCCGCTTTGTACTCTGATATTTTAAACTTAACCACAAAGCCCTGTCTGGTGGCACAGTGGATAAGGTACCGGCCTGTGAACCCAAAGGTCGCTAGTTCGATTCCCAGTCAGGGCACATAACTAGGTCTCCAGCCAGGTCTGTAGCTGGAGGCAGGTGAAAGGCAACCATACATTGATATCCCTTTCACTCTCTGTCTCTCTCCCTTCCCCTCTCTCTTTAAAATCTCTTTAAAAATTTTAAAAATAAAAATAATAAACTTAACAACAGAGTAAGAATTCCCCCTCAACCTAGTCACTATACATTCTCTGCAAAAAGATGTGGGCAACATCCACAAGCATCTCAGCCCACAACTGGATTCTATGTGATTTCACCAGTTCCAGGCAAATTGGGGATCTAGGACTTCCCAGAACACTTGGAAATGAAACCCAGGCTGAAATTCCCAGAAAACACAAAGGACAGAGGAGCAGGTTAAATGACACCATGAGAGAGCCAAGAGCCAAACCTCAAGTGAAAGACATTCCAATCAACAAAGACAGTTTCTCCAACAAATTGATGGCAAGATAAAAGAGAAAGGGGACTGTTATAGTCCAGGGGTCCTTGGACTTTTTTCTGTAAAGGGCCAGATAGTAAATATTTGAGGCTTTGTGGGCCATATGGTGCTTAGTTTTATATGCAGTCTTCAACAACAGTTCACAACAACGCTAGCTAACACTTAGATGCAATATACATGTGTGCCAGGCTCTGTTATAAATGCTTCATGTAACTCATTTAACCCTCATGACAATCCAATAAGGTGGGGCTGTTATTATCTCCATTTGACACATAAGGGAAATGAAGACCCAGAGAGCTGAAATCACTGATACAAGATCACAAAGTGACTGTGAAATAAAACACAAGTTAATGTTCAACCGAAGCCAGCATTTGCCTATTTAATCTTTCTGACAGCCCTATGAAGTAGACAATGTTTCACCTCTGTTTCCTAGGTAGAGAAACAGAAGCACAGAGAAGGGAAGCAATCTGCCCTAAATCACATAGCAGTGAGTTGCAGACTGGGATTCTAGCTCCAGTCTGGGTCCTTAATTCATCCCAACCTACAGTAGTTACACCACTATCTGTAAAAAAACGTCCTGGGAGAGCCTAGATTACTAGACTACTTCAGCACAAATTTTGAATAGATGATTCAAAATGACAAATGGGCCCTGGTTGGTGTGGTTCAGTGGATTGGGCACCGGCCCGCGAACCCAAAGGTCGCCCATTTGATTCCTACTCAGGGCACATGCCTGGGTTGAAGACCAGGTCCTTAGTTGGGGGCATGTAAGAGGCAACAGAGATAGTACATTGATGTTTCACTTCCTTTCTTTCTCCCTCTCTTCTCCTCTCTCTAAAAGTAAATAGATAAAAATCTAAAAAAAAAAAAAAAAAAAAAAAGATAAATGGAAAAGTCTCCGTCCACCTTGGTTCCCAGCCACCCAGCTCTTAGACACATAGTTCACCACTGTTATTAGATCCTTCTGTATCTTTCCAGAGTTCCTCTAGGCAAATATAAGTATATATTCTTTTTTTTTTTAAATTTTATTGTTGTTGTATTACATCCATCCCCTTTTTGCTCCCCTCTGTCTATATTCTTATTTTCATCCTTTTTAAACATTTATTTCATTTATTGTTTTATTTTTAAAGATTTTATTCATTATTTTCAGAGAGAAGGGAAGGGACGGAGGAAGAAAGGGAGAGAAACATCAATGTATGGTTGCCTTTCACCTGCCTCCAGTTGGGGACCTGGCTGGAGACCTGGCTTGCAACTTGGTTACGTGCCCTGACTGGGGAACCAAAGCAGTGACCTTTGGGTTCACAGGCCAGCGCCAATCCACTGAGCCACTAGCCACAGCTCATCCTTTTTTTTTACACTAATGCAAGTGTTGGTAAACTTCAAGATGTAGGCCAAATCTAGCCCATTGCCTGCATTTGTAGTTTTCCTGGCAGTCACACTCATCCATTGATATATTGTTTATGGCTGCTTTCAGGTGGAGTTGAATGGTTACAGAGATCCTATGGCCAAAAATGTTTCCTATCTGACTCTTTAAGCAAATGTTTGTAGACACCTACCTGAACTAAAGGAAGTAGCTATATTCACTATTCTGCTTTTCCCACCTAACCACATAATCCAGAAATCTTACCATAGCAGAATGTAAAGAACTCCCTCCTCCTCTTTCATGGCTGCATAGTAGTCTATCATGTGGCTATACCTTCTGTTGTTACTTCCTCCAGTGTGAGACATCTGGGATGTTGTAAAGGTTAGGTTTCCCCCTGCTACTAATAGTACTGAAACTTGATATACTCGCTGCTTCCCACATGGGTGAAGATGTTTGTGGTATAAATTTCCAGAAACAGTTTTCTGAGTCTGGTTCCTAGGGCAGCGGTCAGGGAGTGGGAATCTGTGGGTGAATCCCCTGGAATTAAATGGAGAAAGTGGCATGCATGTGGGCATTTTGCTGGGCAGATCCTCGAAGAGCAAAGGGTTGGAAACTGCAGTTGGACCTGGGACCTGAGCATGGGGATGGGCACTAACCAAGGTCATCAGCGAGCCTCCGGCCATCCTCAGCAAGCACGACACGCTCATCCTCCAGGTCACACTTGTTCCCCACGAGGATAACCTGGGCATTGTCCCAGGAGTAGGTCTTGATCTGTGTGGCCCTGTGGAGTTTGAGGGTTGTTAGTTCAGAAATTTGATCAGGCAAGAGGGCAAAGATTAGGAAATCAGTGGTGGGCAAGCACTCACCAGTCTTGCACGGCAGTGAAGGACTCCTGGTTGGCAACATCATACATAAGCAGGAAGCCCATGGCTCCACGGTAGTAGGCCGTGGTGATCGTGCGATACCGTTCCTGTCCTGCTGTGTCCTGGGGAAATAGGGCGATCAGCCGACTAAGAAGCCAGCCTCTTCCCAACCCCACCCTAATAGCTCCAGTCTGATGGGAGAAACTGGGACTGCCTGCATGGTCTCTAGTCTCATGAAGGAGACATGGATCTGCCCTCACTGCTGCAGTCTGACGTGAGTCTTCCCCTTGTCCATGAGGAATTCCCAGTCTGAGGTGTCAATGCTCTTACAGACTTACAAGCCCTTTGACCTCATCTCCAAGAACCCACTTAATGACCACAAGCTGGAGCCACCTGGGCCAGATACCCTGGTGCTTTTTACCATAGTTACCAACAGCCGCTTTGTAGGTGAGGGAGTGGCTTTCATGCCCAGCAGGCCCAATGGGGGCCTCTGGGTTCACACCTGAGAGAGTGCCCAAACCCCTCTCCCATTAGTCACCAGGACTTCTAACTGCCTTGGGTTACTACTAATTCCCCATCATACCTTGCAAGACAGGGTATATCCCCTTACCCTGACAAATTCCCCTTATAGAAAATACTCCCCTATTTTTCACATCTGCCCAAGGACCCCTTCACACAGCCCTACACCCTCCCAAGAGGAAACCCAGGTACTCCCCAGCTATAGATCCACGGACAGCTGCCCAGCCCACCCATATTTGCAGCTTGATCCTCTTGTTGTGGCGGTAGACAGTCTTGACCTTGAAGTCAATGCCCACGGTGCTGACGAAGGCCGGTGTAAAGGAGTCATCTGCGTACCGGAACAGGAAGGATGTCTTGCCCACGCTGCTGTTACCAATGAGCAGGAGCTTAAACATATAGTCAAAATTCTGGTCTGCTGCATCACGCGGGCCAGTGTGGGGGTCTCCGGCTGACGCCATTCTGGAAGGGAGCCTCTTGGAGGGAGGCCACAAGCTCTGAAGGGAAATAAAAGATAAGTAACAGCTCCGTGTGTACCCCAGGACTAGGTTCAAACCCTGGCTCTGCCACTTGGAGGCCAAGTGACCCTCAATGCATCACTTGCTCTCTCTAGGACTCATCCTCCTCCTCTGGAAAATGAGGATGTATGGCAACTGTAAGGACCCAGGTTGGGGGGCATATGGGGTGCCTCCTCTGGCTGCTGAGGAACCAGACCCTGTGGAAGGTGCAGGTGTGGACTTTGTCCCCTGGTGAGCAGCCAGTGTGGCCCAGGTGTGAGCTAGGGGAAGGGGGGCCTACCAGCTGGATAGAGCTCCCCCTTGCAGCCTGGGTGTTGACTTTGGCAGGTGTCAGCCACCACCAGGGTGCCTGCTCTACCCAAACTCAAGCCGAGTTTAACTCCTTCCCTGAACCACACAGGGAGAGGATTACAGTGATATAAGCCTAGCTCTGCCCCCAAATGGGTACTACCACCTTTGTTTGTCAAATGGGCCGGGCCCATCTCATTCTAGGTAGAGCTGATGCAATCCAGCCCCAGCCCACGGAGACCAGGTGATGATCCTCAAATAGAAGGAAACCACCCCTGCCACCTAATCATCAAGAACTCCACTGCTAGGACCACCATTCCCCCCCACCCTTTGTCCTGTCTTTCCTGGCATTGTGTCCCCACAGCTGGACTGCTTTACCTAGGTCTACTCATGGCCTTCCTAGACCTCAGTTTCCCCATCTGTCTATGGCTCTTCCCTAAGCCATACAGGGAGGTTCCAGAAGATGTGTGTGAATGGAAGACACACCAACAGAGGAACCCCTGGCAAAGCTTTCTCAAGTGCCCGTGGGGCTTTTTTCCATTTTAAAGGAGGACACAACCCACCCCGCTTTCCTGCCCAGCCCTCGGCCCCACCCTGTGTTCCGGGAGAACAAGTTTGAGGGGAAGACCAGAGACAGGAAGCTTTTCCCCAAGCTAGGCAGGGCTCCCAGGCTGGGGCCCCCGCCTCACCCCAGCCCCAGCCCACCTGTCAGAAGTCCCACCTCTTACAACCTGCCCATCCTCCCTCACGCCTGGCACTAGGTAAGGGTCCTGAGCTTTGGCCCCGTCCGTCTTCGCTGTATTTGGAGCGCCCCACCAGTGCAGGGGAGCGCAGGAGCTCCCTCCCATCACCATATGGTCCTATCTCATGTTCCCAGCTGGGCTCTCGGTCCCGCCCGCGCCCCATTAACATTCCCGATGAGCCCAGATGGGTGAGGGCGAGGGAAGAGGCGACCCCAGCCCCCAGCCTTTGTTCCCCTGGGGCCTCCCCCAACCCCCTGTTCCCCCAGACCTGCTGCACGCAGAGGTGAAGGGCAAGGCGCGCTCCCTCTGCGGGGGTCCCCTCGCGTGGGGGTCGTTACTTGCGGGGTTTTCACCTCCGAATTCGCTGCGGCCTTCCTTCGGCCGCTACCGCGACCCGGACCCGGCAGCCTAAGCCAACGCCGCTGCTAGCTGCAGCCACCCGGATCCCGAGCCGGCTCCGCCCAAGCCGGGGAGGTTGGGCAGCTCCAGAAGGAGGGAAGGGCGGGTCCGGGTCCGGGGCGGGGCTTGTAGAAAGTGGGGGTAGGGCCTGGAAGCAGCCTCAAGCCTGCAGTGGTATGGAGCCACTTCGCAACAATAAACTACCCATAGAGCTCCTACTACGTGCCAAGCTGTTGAGCGCGGATTCTGCAGCCAGGTTCGGATCCCAGCTCTACGGCTTTCTAGCCCCATGACTTTGGACAAGTTATTTAAAAACCTCTTTGGGCCCCGGCTGGTGGCACAGTGGATAAGGCGCTGGCCTGTGAACCCAAGGTCGCTGGTTCAATTCCCAGCCAGGGCACATAACCCTGGTGCAAGCTAGGTCTCCAGCCAGGCTTGTAGCTGGAGGCAGGTGAAATGCAACCATACATTGATGTCTCTCTCCCTCTCTCCCTTCCTCTCTCTCTAAAATATAGATAAAATATATTTTTTGAAAAGGCAACCAATCAATGTCATATATATATATATACATATATATATGTATATATATATGTATATATATATAAAATGGTAGCACAGTTCAAGAAACCCTTATTTTATTTAATAATGGCCCCAAAGCACAGTAATAGTAACACTGGCAACTTAGATATGCCAGAGAAGCCATCCAGTCCTTTTCTTTAATTGAAAAGGTATGTATGTATAAGAAAAAACATAGTACATATAGGAGTTGTTGGTACTAGCCAAGGTTTCAGGCATCCAATGGGGATCTTGGAATATACAAAATGTATCCAGAAAATATTGGCCACACAAACTGTTTTTTGTTTGTTTGTTTGTTTTTAATTAAATATTTTAGTGATACTTTTTATTTTGTTTTAAGAGTTTATTTATTTTTAGAGAGAGGAGAAGGGAGGGAGAAAGAGAGAGAGAGAAATATCAATGTGTGGCCTCCACTAACTGGGGACCTGGCCTGCAACCCAGGCCTGTGCCCTCACTGGGAACCGAACTAGTGACCCTTTGATTTGCAGGTCAGCACTCAATCCACTGAGCCACACCAGCAGGGCCAGACTGTTTTAATTATATTGACATTAGCCCAATGCTTTTGGGACAGACCTCATATTCCCCCATGGATAGGAAGGGGATTGTTGTACCCTTCCCTTTGGAAATGACTGGTGGGACCTCTGCTCACATTTCATTGGTCAAAGCAAGTCACATGGTCACCCCCAATGTTAACGGGGTGAGAAATACACTTGTCCCTTAGGGATCAGAACCAGCTATTGTTACACTAATATGTGGTACATGCAATGATTAGCTCCATGCCTCGCCAACAGTGGGTGCTCAGTAGATGGGCACTTCATAGAAAGAGCTTAATTAGGGGTTGCAATAGCTCATTCCAAATTATTATGCCTCGTGAATAGGGAAATGGAGACCCTCAGCTCCACCCCTGTCCACCACCCTTCCCCCTACTTCTCAGTTGGAGAAATATAACAGCAGCCATTTTCAAAGAAGAGTTTATTGACATTTAGGGCCCCAACAAGAACAAAGAGCAGTGACTGCTAGAGGCTTCTGAGGCCCAAGGCAAGGCCTGCAAGACACAGCCCATTGCTTAGGAGGCAGCCCAGATTGCAAATGGAGGACAAACCATGGTAGCGAAAGAAGATCTGGCGGAGGGCACTGTATTTGGGGTCCTGCTCCCGCAGCTGACGGTAGGGGTCAGGGCCCTGGTGGCGGCCTGGCACCTCCCCACCCAAGCCCTGCTTCTTCTCCATGGTCTGCAGGGCCCACATGGCAGCTGTGGTTTGGGGTTCCAGCCAACGGGCATTGATAGTAGCAAGTGTGAGGCTCAGGAACAACAGGCAGAGCTGGTGGGGGTATCAGGAGGAGAAGAAGAGCTGAGCCTGGTGGGCAGAAGGGGCCCTCCAGAGGGTGCTTCTGCATCCTCAAAGTCCAGACGGGGATGGGGCACAGCCCTGGGTTAAAGCTACTCCTTCCCCAAATCTGGGTTAGGGGCCCCAACCACAGCTCCAGCTCTCATACCCTGAGACCCGAAGGAAAAGTTCCACATCACCATCTCTTTTCTCTCCCTAAAACCTTGAGTTTCCTCTCTTCTGATACTCAGACTGGACATGTCCAGAACACATGTCTCCTCTTTTCTGTTTCCATAAACTGAGGGTATCTCAGTGCAGAACCTCTCTTCAACCCTGAGATACCCTCAGTTTTGTAACAGTACACAATAACTGTCCCCTCATTCCCCCAAAACAGAGAGCCTAAGACAGGGCCTGTCACCTCTGTGGCCCCAGTCCAGACCCTGAAGCTCATATTGGGCCCACAAGGAGTGAATAAAAAGTCCTTAAAATTCTGGTTACTCATAATCCTTTCCTGTCTCTGTGAAATTATTCTTGAAACGCCTGCCAGGCTTCACCTGCCCATATTTGGGGAATGTAGTGGGGGCAGAGGAAGAGGGGGATAGAGAAATATAAGATGCAGAGATGGTACCCTGCCTGGTGGCTGGGAAATGCGTGGATGGGTGCAGGGGGACTGTAAATTCCCAGTCAGGCTAGTTTTTAAACAATGAACTGGGGTCAGTGCCTCAGCCCAGCTGAGTCACCACAGCTTGGCGGCAGGCCCAGCCTAAGGCAGGAGAGGGAACACAACCGGCTGAGAGACACTGGGTTACAGACAGGGCTGCTGGGAATGGCTGTACCGCTGTGCAATCAGTGCTCAAGAGTATCCAGGGCTCTGCATCCACCAGGAAGGGGCAACTTTTTCTCTGTTTGCTGTTTTAATTCTCACAAAGGTGTAGCCATGGGTGCTCAGTGTGGTCCTGAGTCTTCAAAGGGTAGTGAAACCCAAGTCTGCATACCTGACTGGCCTCCCAGAATGTGAGCTGAGCCCAGTTGTGTTGTGGAACCAAGATGCAGAAGTTGACGAAGGCACAGCCCAAGGAGATGTGAAAATAGAAAGGGAAGAGTTTGCTCTGCACAAGACCAAAGGTATGTCGGGGAAGACCTCGGAAAAGCAGGAAACCTGTGGGGTGTAGGGGACCAAACACCTGTTAGGATACTCCAGATCTGTCTTCTTCCTGTCCCCACCCTGGGTATCCGTCCAGACCGAGGGTCCCTACCTGAGACAAAGGTCACCCACATTTGCATGCCCCAGGCTCCGGACAAGACAAGCAGATGAACCACTTTAGTCAGACTTCCAGGGTTCCCGCCTTCCTCCATCTTGCACACCTGGGAAGGAGGAACCAGGTAGCTCAGAGCTTTGCCTTTGGTAGGTGGCCTTCAGACGCTGTGAGCCTGCGAAAGGCCAATTCAGCAGACATTCAGGAATAGCAGACCAAGAATGGGGGAGGGGAAGACTCAGAGCAGTCCTGCGACAACACCCGGCCCCCATCTCTAAGTGTCAGCCCTCAAGATCTCAGACTTTCTGGACCCCAACATCCAGGCCGCCTGACACCCGAAATTTCAGCCCCGGGAGCTCAAGCTCGTAGCCCTGGATCTTCAGAGATCACTTCAATGCCTCCCAAATATCACTTCTGTGTCCCAGTTCTAACGGCACAGACTGCTCTCATAACAAAATTCCAGATATGAAGATTCCCAAAGCACCCCTCGAGACTCCTGGGAAATCCCCAAATCTCATCTCGAAGACACCGACCCCACCAGTAGAAATCAGAACCTCAACCCGCAACACTCAGGAGTCCGAGACCAGAAACACCAGGGCCGGATCTCCGGGACCAGCGGGGAATGTACCTTACTCCCGCGGACCTCCTCCACCACCTCTTTTCTAGGGACCAAGAACTCGTCCCACCTCCCAGCTATACCCAAAGCCAATCCAATCGTAATCTGCCACCTTCTGTACCGCCCTTCTAAATATTGACTAATCGGTTAACAGAAACCAACCTAAAATCCTGCCCCCTCAAAGGAATTTTATCCAATTGCACGGCGACTCCTAAGATTTGCGGAAGATGGGAGACGCCAATGAGGCCTTCAGCGGCATCGGCAGGGGCGGAGCTAAAAGCCAGCCCCACCCCTCTCTGTGACTACCTTTCGGCTCCTCAGGGTTTAAAGCGATGGTGTCCTGCAGGATCAAATTCCAGCGTCACAGCTGGGGACTGGTTTCGCGGTCCCTGATGGGAGACAACGAGCAGGTGGTATGTGGTAGGTGAGGGTCGAAAGGAGTCTGCCGCCAGACGGGTACCGAATTCACGGTCCGCGGGGCGGGGCCCAGGCTAATGACCCCGCCCCCAACCCCTAGAATTCTCCCTGGGAGGACTTCGCGGGGAACTACTGATATGTCGGGGGAGAGAGGGGCTCGACTGGGGATCTGCCTGCAGTTGACACTCAAAGAGTGTCTTCCCTTTCCCCCTGCAATCATCTCAGGTCCCAGATTCTTAGCGTGACATTCAAGGACATACACTGAATTTCCCACTACTGTAGGTTAGGTTAGGCACTGGTATGGATTAATTTACTTAATCACAACTCAATAATGTGATAGTATGACATCCCACTTTTATAGTTGGGGACGCTGATGCAGAGAAAGGTTCAGTAACTCTTCCAACATCACACAGCTGGAAAGAGGCAGAGCTGGGATTGGAACCCAACCCATCCAGGTATAGGGTCTCCAGTGCTTCTTGAAAAGGCAGTCTAAAACATTTCAAGCAGAGCAATAACTCCTATGTGACAGGATGTGTATAACGACTCAATGGGTGCTGAGGGTGGCGCCAGCATTCAGTGTGGTGCTCAGAAAATATGAGCTTAAAAAAGGATTAAGGACATTTTTATAGAGGAAATAATGAGTAGGGTCTTGAAGGGTATGTAGGAGTCTTCTAGGAGGACTGAGCAGAGGAAGGATACCAGAGGGCTCAGCAAGGGCAGAACACGAAGGCCTAGAGTGTGGCCTTTCTGGCTGAGTGTGATCCAGGGCAAGATGCCCTTACCTGGAAGGTTTTTCACACAGTCCTGCCCCAAGCGACTCTGTGCCAGCCCTGACTACACTGAAAGGGCAGGTAGAGGGCTGTGGATATGACACACAGAACTGACTTCTTTCCTGTTTCCAGCCTTACCTGTTATGGGTGGGGGCCCCAATTCAGCTACTTTCTTGACTAGATATGCCCTGCCTCTCCTGTTCATACACTGTGGCTCCCATTTACCTGGGGAGCCATTTCCTAACTCCCCTGGTTGGCTTTCAATGTCTTGCTTATGTCGCCCTGCTAACCTCCTGATGCTCCAACCTGAATTTACCATCACAGACACATGGTTCCACACCTCCAAGCTTTTGCACATGCAGTTTCCTACCAGGAATGCTCCTGCTGTAGGTTAAGATCTTTTTTTCTTTTCTACTCTTCTGAGGCCTCACTTTCTCCTGTGGGGTCTTCTGTGTCCTCCTCACTGCCTAACCCAGCCCCTGGGACTGGGACGTCTTTCATACTGCCCCTACTATGGCTGGAGGCCATATGTTAAGAAGCCCTCTCTGGGGTGTTGGGGAGGGTCTTGGGAGTGTCAGGACATGGGGGCTGGTCTCAGTGCAGCCCCCTGTCCTCCCTACTCGAAGCGACACTCTTCTGGCTGGCATACCCCGGGACCCTGACTACTCTGTGCCCTGCTACTGCTCATCTACCTCGTCCTCCAACTTGTGTTTGCTTGCTAACGGGAAGTGTGACAAGTACTGGGGTTTGTTGAGCGGCTGCTTCAGGGCTGGGGAGCTGGGAGGGACTGGAGTGCTCTGGGCTGGCCCTCAGGAAGCCTTCACTCACCCACCCCCAGGCGCTTCCCCAGACAAGACCTTGGACTATACGATTTACTGGTCCAGAACCCCAGAACCAGAGACCTTGGGGCCAGCTGCTTCAGAGAACACAGTGACAAGTCTAGACCAGACGCCAGGGAGGGACTCAGGGCCTCGGTCGCATGGGTCTCTACCCTTCCCCAACTCAGACTCTCAGGAGCACTGTAATGACCAGGAACTTGTGAAGAGGCATCAGAGCATCAATAAGGTCACCCCCACCTTGGGAAACTTCTTCCTGCTGCACTGCAATTCATTGCTTTGGGGCTTGGTGGGGGGATTGAGGAGTAGGGATTGAGGGTTCTCCTCAAGAACCCTCCCATCATGTGTCTTCAGCACCCAGAACACCCAACAGTGTTCAGCAGGCCTGCAATGAAAATGTCTTAATGGATGAGGGAATGAATGGCATGGATGTAGATTGTGTCTCTTACTGGAGTTTTATCTCTGGGTATAACTGCCTATGTGTCTGTGTCTGGTTATATATGAGAGATGGGTGTGGGTGGGTGTCCTGGTCTGATGACTAGAGTGCATGTCTATGTCCAAGTTTGTGTGGCTGTGGTTGTTGTGGCATGATTATGAGTGACTGCTATAGGTGCTGCCTGCAGACATTGTCAAGGTCATTTGCCCCTAAGGAGGTGAGCCATGTCCTGATCCCAGGCCAGAGACGGGGTTTTGCAGGTGCATGCTGTCAGGGTCAGCCCAGAGGCACCCACATACAGGGTATATGTGCTCTTCTGAGCATCTACAAGCTGGGGTGGGAAGGAATGCATACATGTACCTCAAGGCCATTTTGCCTGCACTCAGAGTCTGGGACATGGAGAACTCAGAAGACCCAACTCATTCCCAAACTGCCCACACTGGGTTGGAGTGAGCAAGGAGGTAGCCCCAGGATGAATTCCTACTAACTTCATGTTCCCTTACCCTAGAAGCCATTGGAGACCAGCTCTTCCAAAGTCAAAGGTGAGAACTCTCCCTCCCAACCAGACTGTATGGAAGACCTGTTGGTTCCTACTTTCACCCTCTGCTCCAGCCTTTGTGTAATCCTGCCATTGCCACCCATTCAGTCCTGTCCCATTGTCAATTGACTCTTGCCCTTGACCTTGATCTCCATCCCTATCTCTGACTTCACCCCTACTCCTGCCTGTACCTCAGTCTCAGTGGATTCCTGCTCCTCACCTTGCTCCCTGATGTTACCTCTCCCCTGAGCCTCTGCTAACCACTGCCCTGACCTTGCCCCTGTCCCCACCCTTCCCAACTAGTCTCACGCACAACTCTGCTCATAGTTAAGTCCATGATGACTCCTGACACCCAGAAGCTCCTGCGATGTGAACTAGAGTCACTCAAGAACCAGCTACAGGCCCAAACCAAGGTTAGCCTCCTGATCCAGCCCTGCCTCCAGCAACTTCTGTCCCTGCCTTCTGTCCCTTTTCTGCCTGGAGACGTGACCTTTTCCCGGACAGGCTTTCGAGTTCCTAAATCACTCAGTGACCATGTTGGAGAAGGAGAGCTGCCTGCAGCAAATCAAGATCCAACAGCTTGAAGGTGAGGATTGGTCTTGGGTCAAGGTCAGGCTGGAGGTTGTCAGGGTCAGCTGGGTCAGAATGAGAGAAGTAGGTGAGTGTGGATTCAGGGTCAGGATCCAACCAGGCTAAGTAAGGTGAGGTGGGTTCAAAGCTGAGCTTGGTTTGTTTGGGCCACAATCAAGTTCTCACTGTCTCTGTAGAAGTCCTGTGCCCCATGAGCCGCCAGACAGAGAAGGATGGATACAAGTGGGGCATGGAGCAGGAACAGCAGGAGCTGTATGGGGCCCTGGCACAAGGCCTGGAGGGGCTGCAGAAGACCCTCCGGGACAGTGAGGAGGTGCAGCGGGCCCGCACTACCCGCTGCCTGCAGCTGCTGGCCCAGGAGATCCGAGACAGGTGGGTGTTGCAAGAAGGGAAGCCAGGATGGGGAAATGGGAGAGGCCTGAGTAAGGGGGATGGAGGGCTTGGGGGACAAGAGGAGGGAATGATGGGGGGAAAGACTGGGCAGTGTGTTTGTGGCAGGGTGGGAAAAGGGGAGGCCAGAAGGCTGGGAAGACAGGAAGCTGGAGATGGAATGGAAGGGAGGCCAGGGGACCAGGAAGCTGGGAGGTGAGGAAGTTGAGTGGGGCAGGGGCTGGGGATATGGGAGGTCATAGGAGCAGAAGATAGGGAAGATGGAGGCCAGGCAACAGGAGGCTGAGGGAATGGGAGGCTGCAGATTAGGAAGAGAGGACTGGGGTCTGGGGAGGGAAGGTGAGGAATTGTAGTTGGAGAGGAAAGCTGAATGGGCAGCTAGGGAAGGGGCCAGAGCCCGTGGGTTTGGGTGGTTGAACAGATGGGAACACGGAAGGTAGAGGAGGCTTGGGGAGGCAGGTGGGCAAATTCGGAGGCCAGGAGGCCAGGGGTTGGGCAGGGGTTGTGAGCCTAGGCTGCACTATCCCCTCAGCAAGAAATTCCTGTGGGAGGAGCTGGAGCTTGTTCGGGAGGAGGTGACCTTTATCTATCAGAAGCTCCGTGAGTCCCTGGAACCCACAGCTGGGGTGGGGGATGGGGGGTTGTCCTTCCACTGTCTAACCCCCCTGAGTCCCTCACTTCACAGAGGCACAGGAGGAGGAAATCACTGAGAACTTGGTGAACATCCAGAAGATGCAGAAGACCCAGGTGAAGTGCCGTAAGGTGAGAGGGGAAGAAGACAGGGACCCCACATGAGTTGGGGGTACGGGGATCTCTGCTGGCTTTTATCATTGAATTGGAGCCAGAAAGCCTAGGTCAAATCTCAGCTCTGCCACTTACTGCTGTGTGATTATAGGGAAGTTTCTTCACCTCTCCCGGCCTCAGTTTCGTTATCTGTATAATGGTTATAACAACACATCCTTACCTGAAGAAGCAGCTAGCTGCATGAGCTGTTAAGCCCTTTGAAGGCAGCCTGGCATGTAATAAATGCCATGTAATCGTCACCTTACACCATCATTATTATTACCACTGCTCTTCTCTCATCACCCCCACTCCTCTCTGGCCCTAGGTCTTGACCAAGATGAAACAACAGGGGTGTGAGACATCCAACTGGCTGGAGACAGAGGAGCTACCATCAGGAGGCAATTGTTCTTGGAGGAATGACCTCCAGAAGGAACTGAGTGATATATGGTGATGCCGAGCTCCCACTCTGACCTCTAACCCATGACCCTTATCTGCCCTGTCTTGCTACCAATCTGATCTAACAGTGACCACCAGAACCTGGAAGTCATCTGAGTCCAGACCTCCATCTCCAACCAAGATTCCCTTCTACCCCTGCCCCCCCCCACCAGCCCCCCTGCCCCAGTCTCAAGCAGTCCAGAGTCACCTGAAGCCCCCAGCTCCCCATCTTCCTTCAGGTCTGCTGTGCACATGCTGCAGAACTCCTTTGATGGCCTCACCATGTCCTCAGGGGTCCACCCCAGGGCTGCAAACCTCAGAGGTGAGGGGAACTAAGCCATGTTCTAGGGTATTGGTCATTCTTCATCTTTACACGTAGAGGTCATGTTCAGAGGCCATATTTGGAGGTCACATCTATTGGGTTTTAACCTGGGGTCACATTAAGGACTCCCTGGAGGTTTTATCCAAAAGTCAATCAGGGTCACCAGGGTCTGTTTTAAGGATCACTGGAGTAAAATTCAAGGGTCATTAAGGATCATTGGAGTAAAATTCAAGGGTCATTGGGGTCATACTATGGTGTCACATTGGGTTATATTCAAGGGACATTCAACCATATTCAGAAATCATTCAAGGGTCATATTCAGGGTTCATGCATGGAGAGTCAGAATAGCACCTATTCCTCCAGGTTACAAGGAACACCGATGCTTGAGCCCTCTGCACCCTTCCTGGGACTCAGACTCCGACTCGGACCAGGATCATTCCCAGCCACCGATGTGCAAAAGCCGATCCTTCCCACCAGGTATCTTCCCCTGCTCCACCCACTCTGCCCCTCCAGGCCAGCCCTGGAATCTCACAGTATGGACCCTCCCAGCCTCTTACACCCTGACCACCAGCCCTGGGGTTCCCTGGACCAGACCTGGCCCTTACATTTTCTCTGCCCACAGCCTGAGCAGCAGAGGCTGCTCTCCCCGAAGACCCCTCCAGAGAGAAAATAAACTAGTCAAGACCCTCCTCCACCTGTGGACTGTTGCTCCTGCTGCTTCTGTGCCTGAGAATGACCCACTCCCATTTACTCCCCAGTCTTGGGGAGAGAATGGAGACCACAGGGGCTGTTTGGGATGTGTGGGGCGAGGGTCAGGGGGACTGTGTGAAGCCAGATTAGTATATGGCAGGTCAGGGGTTGGTCTGTCCAGATATGAGTGGCCAAACTGAGGCCCAGAGAGGGACCGAGATGGCCCAGGGTCACACTCTGATTCTCCGCCGCCCTCTTCTCCTCAGTGCCTAGCCTTATCCAGAGTCCTCCCTCTCAACCTCCACACTTCATTTCCCCCACCTGTTCTAACAGCCTGCCCCAAAGAACCGAGGCCCCGCCTCATATCATGCTAATGATGTTGGGAGGCTCCGCCCATGCTGTTATGCAAATAAGGCACCCGAAGGCCCTGCCCCTTGCTCCACGGAGTCTGCGCTTTGAGCAGCCAGGGGACCGACTCCTTTTTCATTTGTGCATCTGCCCACCCAGCAGGCTAGCGGTCAGTCTGTCCATTGCGCGGCATTGGTGACATCTAGGCGGAACCCAACCTCAGGCGGCAGCATCCTTGACCCGGTGAGGGGGAGGCGCATGAAACGCCCCCTGTACCCCCTCTCATGGGCTTCTGACCCTCGGTTTGTCTGTCCGCCGAGGTTTGAATCCTCTTGGTCAGGTCCCCTACGGGTCCTGCCTGGGGCCGGGAGGTGGGGAACTGGAGCTTGGGGACCGAGCTGGGGGAGGGGAGCATAGGGAGGGGCTTGAGAAGCCAAGTGGTGGTGGTGGTGAGTGTGACCAGGACTGTATGGTTGTCGTTATGTGACAGGGTGTGGTTGTGTAACTGTCATTATGTGTGTATAGCTGTGATTGTGTGGCTTCTAGAGTGTGTGTGGTGTGTTTGTGACTGCCTCCTGTGGGCTGTCATTGTGTGTCTGTCATCACGAATATCAGGGATGCTGTGTGTGTGGCTGTGTCGTTGTGATGGCTATCACTGTGATTGTATGACTGTCTTGGTAGCTATAGCTGTGTGTATATGACTGTCATTGTGTGGCTGCTCTTGTGTGTTCCTACCGATGGTGTTGGGGAGAGCCATTTTTGCATTCTAGTGTGTGGCTGTGATCATGTGTCTTTCTTGTGTGGCTCTGTGCGTGAATCTGTCATGGTCCATGTATGTGCCCTTGTGTGGCCATGTGATTGTGGTAGTGGATAGCGCTGTGTCTCCCATGTCTCTCCTATGGCTGTCAATGTGGATGAGAACTGTTAATGTGTGTAGTTGTCACTAAATGCCTTGTAATTGGGGGTGTGACACCATGACTGGTTCTGTGACCCCCCTGCACTGAGTGTGGTGACTCTCCTTTTGATGTTACTCTTAAGTGTATTAGCAGCCCTGAATCCACATCTCTGAGAGGTGAGGGCTTGTGTGGGGCTGTGTACAGAGCTATGAGATGTATGGAGGACTTCCTATTGTGTCCCTGTGATTGTGTGCTGGGGGTAGTTGTTTGATCTCTGTGGGTGTCTGTGACAGGCTGTGTGCACACTGTGCCATGTGTGTAAGTATACAGTTATGTGTGTGGTGGGTGTAGGGCACCTGTCTGAATATGTGGGCCTGTCTTGTTCACAAGGCTGGCGGCACCCAGCAGAGTGCCTGGAATGCACTTACTTGGTCCATGTTGGTGAAATGGATGAATGCCGGGCCAGGGTATGTGTGGGGGTGGGATGGGGTTGAGATAAAGGCTGTGGCTAAGTTGTGTACTCTGGGGGTGCCAGCGCGGGTGATTGTGTCTCTGGGAGAGTGAGGGGGCTTAGTCAGATAGACATCTGGGACCTCTAGCAAACCTCACCCCACATGTCACAATGAAGAGCAGGGCTCGTGGATGGAGCACTGGATCCAGAGTGCCTACCTTCACCTGCCTGCCCCTCAGTTTCCACATCTGTGCAATGGGAGTGACCATCACTGCCTGATGGCTTCCAGGAGCAGCTGTGAGTCCATGGGTGTGGTGGCCACCTGTGGGAAGCCATAGCGCTCTTTCACAGGTGAGGACAGGCTGGGCTGGGAGAATGGGTCATGCACTTGTGACTCTGTTAGCCCTTCAGTGCTGGGGGTAGGGGGAAGCACATGTGAGCAGACAGCCTCTAATGATACAGGGAGGCAGATGGGCTGGAAG
Source organism: Noctilio leporinus (assembly GCA_004026585.1). Lineage (NCBI taxonomy): Eukaryota > Metazoa > Chordata > Mammalia > Chiroptera > Noctilionidae > Noctilio > Noctilio leporinus. Next base: position 153,951 of record PVIW01002353.1, on the reverse strand, counting down.
AAGGTAGGGAGGAAGAAGCAGCCGGGACAGGAAGGCCTGACCATCAGCCTTGAACCATAGGGACAGGCGAAAGGCCCCTGTGGGCCATGGGAGAAGTGGCTGGGGTGGGGGTGGCTCACAGGGGTGGGAGACATGGAGCATGGGGTTTTCTGTAAAGCATGTGGGGAAATAAAGGATAGGATCCCATAAAAACTGATGGTGGTAAGCACCCTTCTAAATGGATTCTTCTCTGTGGGGGAGGCGTCCCCATTAAGCTGGAGAATTCTCTTCTATAGACCAAGGGCAGGGTCTTGCTTTGTAGGGAGGAAAGTCCCTCCTAAAAGGAATGGGGTTGGAATCTCCTACATAGAGATTCTGGGGGGTGAAGGTCACTAAAGGATCTTTCTCCAGGGTGCCCCCCACCCCCTCAACAGGCTGAGCTGAACAGGTTGTGTCAGGGGGCTAATGTCTCCAATGGACAAGGGCAGAACTAAGACTTTAATATGCAGAGGTGTGGCCAGAGGACTCTACTGGGACCAGTTACCCTAGCCTCCTCCTAGGCTCCACCCTGGCCACTCCACTACCTCCCCACCTCCACAGGCCTGGCCCTTCACCATGGCTGGAGGGAGACCTCAGCTGAAGAGGAGTTTCTCCATCATTCCCTGCTTTGTCTTCGTGGAGGTAAGGAGCCCAGTACCTTGTTCAGACCCTCAATGGGGAGAGGGTGTACCTGTGTTCCTATCCTGTTTCTCCCCACCTTCAGTCTCTTATTCTTGCCAGGTTCCTATCTGGACCTATTTTTCTATCTTCCTGGTTCCAGTCCTGCCTTCTCTCTCCCTGTCTCTGAGGGGTGAGAGTACAGTTCCCTTTTTCTTGAGATGTAGTTATAAGCTTGGACTCAGAAGTGGCACCTCCAGTGTTCCAATCCCACTCTTCCCATCCTTACGTTGGGACTCTTGGTATCTCATATGTCCTCCTGAGCCTCAGTTTCCTCTTCTGTCAAATGGGCATATTTAGAAAGTAAAATGCATTCACTCACAGAAGAGGTTTCGTATGACACCCTGCCCATAGTAAGGACTGTGGCAGCTGCTAGTCCTAGTAGTAGTATTCTTTCCCTGTTGATCTGTCACTCCATGCCCCATGTCTATATCTCCCTCTGGTCAGATATCAGGTGTGTCCTCATGCTCTGGCCTCAATCCCATTTCGTCTTTCCTCCTATTTCTATTCTACCATTCAAGTTCCTTCTCTTCTTTTCTTCCTTCTTCTCTCCTCTCACCTCCATTTGTCTTCTCTCTCTTTCTGTTTTTATCTCCATCTCTTACTTTTTGTGTCTCCCAGACCCTGACACTCCTCTGACCCCATTCCCCCCTGTCTGTCACTTTTATTCATTTTATCTCCCTCAGTCTTGATTTCTCTCTCTCCCCACGCCCCTTGGTTCTGTCTCTCTACGTGTGTGTGTGTGTGTGTGTGTGTGTGTGTGTGTATCTCCATGTCCCCAGCTCAGGCCTGACCTCTCTTCTTTCTCTCTCCATCTTTTTCTCCACCCTGGCTGGTGGTAGTCGGTGCTGCTAGGTGTGGTGGTCCTGCTCGCTTACCGCCTGGAGTTCACAGACACCTTTCCTGTGCACACCCAGGGCTTCTTCTGCTATGACAGTACTTATGCCAAGCCCTATCCGGGGCCTGAGGCTGCCAGCCGAGCACCTCCTGCACTCATCTATGCTCTGGTCACTGCTGGGCCCACCCTCACGGTGAGACTGTGGTAGCCTTGGTAGATGTGGGAGAACCTCCTAGGAGGAAGATCACGGGGATGTGGGCAGAGGGCTGAGATTGAAGGCCAGGAAGACCCTGTTTTGGTCTTGCCCACAGATCTTGCTGGGAGAGCTGGCACGTGCCTTTTTCCCTGCACCACCCTCAGCCATTCCCATTATTGGGGAGAGCACCATCGTGTCTGGGGCCTGCTGCCGCTTCAGTCCCCCACTGAGGAGGCTGGTCCGCTTCCTGGGTGAGTGACAGGGCCCTGGTTCAACCAGGCAAAGGGATATATATGATCCAGCCATAATCAGATTTACAGACAGAAAAGGGCCCAGAATGGTGATGATGTTGCCTTCAGGGGCAAAAAGGGACCTGGACTCAGGCCAGTTATGATGAAGGTTTTAGGGACATCAATGGGGCCTAAGCTAACTACAGCAACTGTAAGAGGAAGGCCCTGAATTGCCACAAGGAGAATCTCAGTCAGAAAAGGGGGACACACATGCAGGCCAAACACCACGGAATGGAGCCCCAGGGAAATGAGACCTCAGCTGTCCTTGAAAAGTTGTCCCAGCCACAATGAGTCACTGTGGGGTAGGGGAGAGGGCATAGTCCATGCATAATGATGGTCCCTGTGACAGAGGGCCGGGAAGTCTAGCTCTGGCTTATTGGTGATCCAGAGAAAATGTGAGTAACTCAGTACTAGTCCAGGGCAGGTATAGAGGCCCAGAATGTCATCCGGGTGGTGTTAGGAGGTCCCAGGTATGGGTCCAATATTGATATAATGATGTTGAGGGATCCCAGCCCAGGTATAAAGGGGTTGCAGGGGAGGGCCAACTTCTGACATAGTGGTACTCAAAGGGGAACAGAGGCAAGATGCCCAGAGTGCCATCATTTGGGGTTCAGCATTTAATGGTTGTCACAAGAACAAGGAGACAAAGGCCCAGATGAGTCATAAGGGGGTTCACAGGAAGAGGGCCACTGGCATCCCTGAAATGCACCCCCTTTCCCAACCTGTCCTCAGGGGTCTACTCTTTCGGCCTTTTCACCACCACCATCTTCGCCAACGCCGGGCAGGTGGTGACCGGCAACCCTACACCACACTTCCTGTCCGTGTGCCGCCCCAATTACACGGCCCTAGGCTGCCTGCCGCCCTCACCTGACCGGCCAGGGCCCGACCGCTTTGTCACCGACCAGGGTGCCTGCGCGGGCAGCCCCAGCCTCGTGGCCGCTGCTCGCCGCGCCTTCCCGTGCAAGGACGCCGCCCTTTGCGCCTACGCGGTTACTTACACGGCGGTGAGCCCAACATGGGGGGCGGGGGGCAGCCTGCGGGCAGGAGACCAGCTGGGCTGGAGCCTCCAATCCCAGGTGAGGCCTCAACCCTGTGCGGTGCCCCGTAGGAGCCCGCCCGGAGGAAACTCTGACTCCTCCCTTTGGACCCTGGTCAGATATCCCCACCCTCTCCAGCCTAAGCCATTGCCGCTCTGGACAGAGCCAGTCGGTATCTGGCCCGGCCTCCTGACCTAATAATGCCACGGGCAGTGGAGGCGGTGGGCCCAGTCCTTTGGGATCAAAGACAAAGCGTCTGGAGCCTAGCTACACCCGCAGATGCTGCCTGTAGGTCGGGCTATTGGCTGGAAGAATGGGCGGGAGCGCCTTCGTGGAGCCCCCACCCCGCTCGCCGCTTTCTCCTCCATCTTTATTAGTTGGGCCATGCCCCGTGACTTGTTCCTACTAGGACTTCCTGATTTTCCCTTGCTTTTCCCCGGTCACACCTATGTTGTTTTGACTCCTTTTCTGGAGTTTGGGACTCAGCTTCTATTCCAGTTAGCGGTGCCCTCGAGTTGGGGATTCCATTTCCTGGAGCTCCTGGACCTGCCCCCCTGGGCCCTGGCTCCTCCCTCTGATCCTGTGGCCACACCCTAGCCCAGCAGAGGCTTTTCCCACCCGTGACTGGTCCCTAGGAGATACTGTCCCAGACAGCTCCATTGCTCTTTGGTGATCTGGCCACATCCCTAGCCCTGCAAGGTCCCACTGGGAGTGCATGACTCCGTCCCCTGCACTCCTGTCGCCTCTCTCTGTTCCCTGGGACCTCCGCTCGCATCCTCCAGCCCTAACCTGATCCTGGGGATTCTGGCCCTACCCCCCAGCCCTGAAGGCAGTGACCTCTTGGGTTGCACTACTGTATTATCGCCTATGTCCCCTGACTGGTCTCTGGTTCCACAGATGTATGTGACACTGGTGTTCCGCGTAAAGGGCTCACGTCTGGTCAAACCCTCGCTCTGCCTGGCCTTGCTGTGCCCTGCCTTCCTGGTGGGTGTGGTCCGCGTGGCAGAGTACCGCAACCACTGGTCGGATGTGCTGGCCGGCTTCCTGACCGGGGCGGCCATTGCCACCTTTCTGGTGAGCCCCCTTTGCACCCATTCTGGTATGGGAGACCCTCCATCAGGTCTCCCTGACCCAGGAGGGAGGGCGGCAAGATTGTGAAGGGTGTGACTCATGACAAGATCCTTAAGCCTTACCTTGTGTGGATAGTCATCTGCAAAATGTGGTAACAGGACCTGTATCAGGATGATGATGCAAGTGAGGTACTTGCTTTGAGTGCAAAGTTTAAAGGGGTGTTAAAACACTCTGCAATTCAGATAAATACTCTTTTAATGAAACTTTTAAAAAAATCAGTTAATGCAAAAATATCAAAAATTTAAATAAAGGCCAAAAAAATATTAAATAAAGGCAGGATCAGATCCTGCCCTTATACATCTCAGCCTTACCTCCTCCTAGTTCCAGCCAAATAAAATAAATAGTAATAGTAGCTACCTCTTAGTGAAGTGAAAAGGATGTAGTAAGTACCATAAAAACGTTAGCTGTCTAAAAACCCCTAGCCTCAGTTTCCTTACCTGAAAAATGGGGATGGTATTTATACCGCTCTTGTCTTATGAGTCCCAGCATGCCTCTCTTGCTTTATCCCAGGTCACCTGTGTAGTGCACAACTTCCAGAGCCGGCCACCCTCCAGCCAAAGGCTCTCCCCCTGGGAGGGCCTGACCCAAGCCCCCACCATGGATAGCCCCCTCGAAAAGTTAAGTGTAGCCCAGGTAAGGGGGGCCGGGGTCTGCTCCCGGCTGGAGAGGGTGGTGGGTGGAGGGGGGCCCAGAAGGCAGGAAGTCAGGCAAGAAGTGTTGGTGGTGGGGGTCCAGGACATTGGGGGAAGACTCATCTCTGTGGATACAAAAGTTGGGGGACAGTCCCACAGAAGAGAAGTGTATGCCCTGTCTCTTCCTGCCAAGGGGACATGGATAATCCTGAGGATCTGGTTGTCTTTCCCATTGGGTGGCTGGTGGGGCTAACGGGACCACTAGCCCCATCCCTCTGCCTCTTTGTCTCAGGAACCCGAGGCCTGCAGGCCGCATTCGACACCGGCACGGCTCACCCCATCCAGTGAGTGTCAAGGGAGTGGGGTGGTGGTATAAATGGGGGGACTTCTAGATGGTGGTTACTGTCAGAGGTCTCGCCTTCTCCCAAGCTTTTTAATTCCCTGACCTCTAATCCCCAGAGCCGCAGAACTGCGCCCGCCGTGGCCACCTGATCCCAAGCTGCGTGTCCTCCAGGGCTCCAGCCATGTGTTCGTCACCCCGTGTGCCCCGTCCTCGGTTGAGATCTGAGCCAACACCCCTGCCACTGCCCCTGCCCTTGCCAGCACCAACCACCAGCCAGGGCCCCTCACCCTCCTCTCCTGGGCCTGGGGGGCCAGGTGGGGGTGGCGGACGTGGCCGGAAACTGCTGCTGCCCACACCCCTGCTGCGGGACCTGTATACCCTTAGTGGACTCTATCCTTCCCCCTTCCACCGGGACAATTTCAGCCCTTACCTGTTTGCTAGCCGTGACCACCTGCTGTGAAGCCCACCCACCCACCCACCCACCCAGAATCAGCCCAGTTCTCATTTATTCCCTGCCACACGTGTGTGTGTGCACGCCATGTGAGTGCCAAAGCCCCCTGTCTCCAAACCAGCCAGGCCCAGACATCAGAGGATGGTTGGAAGGACATTTGGGGGACCCCCAGCCTCTCTTGCCCTCTGGAACATCCAAGTGGGCATAACTGGGAGGTGAGCTCTTGCCTCCAAGAATTGCTCTTTCAAGGGCCAAACCCTAATCCCATTGGTCATTGCCCAGCCAATGGGAACCTCCAGTTTTTTAATTCTAACCAAAAGGAGCTTACTCCAGCCAATGGGAACCTCCTCCTCACTTCTTATAATCCTCAGGCAACTCCAGCCAGTGTTCAGCAAATGAACAACTAATAGGAATCCTTGGTGGCAGAATTTCTAGGGTGGGTGGGTATGATTCCAGCCAATGGGGGACCGCCCATGTCTAAATATGTGCAAAATTGAGGAGGGAGATGAGGTCATTCTTTATAACTGGTCCTCCCTCCTCAGGATCAGAATTTAGCCAGAGGGTGGGGGTCAGGCTCACCAGTGGCAGGGCCCTTGGGGCACCTCTTACCCTTTCAGTCCCTCCACCATGTGCACCCTCCCACCCAGTCCCTCTTAACTCCCTACTGATGCAGGGCGTGTTCAGTTCAGAGGTTTTATGGTTCAGGGTGCTGTCTCCCTTCGCCTATGCCCAGATCACCCCAAATCCTTCTGCTATTTATTAGGGCTGTGGTAAAGGACTTTTCTTTTTCTCAGAACCCACCTGTACTTCACACTGCCCCATGCCTCAGCCTCATGTAGATGTGCCATCTTGGGGTCATGGGAGGAGCAGAGAGGGCTTCCCACCCTGGAGGGTAGCCAAAGTCAGTGAGCAGAGGAGACACTGACTCCCTTTTCTGCCTCCCCTGTCACCTTTAATAAAGACCTGTTTGTAACACAAGTTTGGCCGTATGTCTTCCTTTCCTTGGTATTGGAGTATGGAGGACTTTAATTGTGGACCTAGGCATGGGTGAGGCTTGGTGTGGGTGTCTTACTACAGTGTATCTGAGGGCCATAGTGGGAAGATAGTGTGGGGCTGTGGGCTAGCAGCTTGGATTTAAATCTTGGCTTAGAAAGGTTTATTGACTTCTCTGTGCCTATGTTCCTTTCCCTTTCTTTCTTTCTTCTTCTTCTTTTTTTTCTCATGTTTCTTCATGTGAAATGCAGATCCATGGTAAGGGGCCTCACATGACTGTCTTCCCCTGGCAGCAGGCCTGTTGCTGACCACGGCCAGGGTGCAGAGGGCATAGGGAATAGGGAATAAGGTGAGGGGACTCTGAGGATCCTAATTGTGATGAGGGATGCTAAGGGCAGTAAGAATCTCAAAGCCAAACCCTAGGATGTATGGCTGAAAGCAAGGATTCTGGTGTGAGGTTGTGCTTAGGACCCAGCGGAGACCAGGGAGAGGAGGAGGGGCAGATACACACCCCCACCTTGGCTTTGAGGGGCTTCAGACAGGCCATTTAGGGCATGGAGATATCCAAGGACCAGGGAAAGGGAGGCTGCTTTTATCTCATTCATTCATTCATTCATTCATTCATTCAACAAACACTAGATAGCACCTATTGTGTGTCTGTGTGCCAGGTACTGTGTAATTAGACATAGGAGCTTGTAGCAGTTAACAGAACAGACACAAATTTCTGCCTTCATGGACTTCACATTCTACTATATAAAAGATAAACAATAAACAAGACACACAAGTTACATACAAAGCTATATACAGAACCACAATTCCAAATTTCAAAAATGCCTGAAAATCAAAAAACTTTTTCATAACTCATCTATGGCATAACTCACCTGGCCTAAAGTGATAATGAGGTTATTATAGCTTTTATTTATATAACTTAATGTGACTATTCTATTTTTCACTGAAGGTTAAGTGTTTGAGATGTTATCCCAGGACCAGGGGTATCATGCAACACATTAATTTACACCACAGTAACTTTCAAAAATCTAAAATATTCTGATTTCAAAACCTTAGGACAGAATAGATTTAGGTCCTGGAATGGAATCTATTATACGCTAGATATTAATAAGTGATAAGTAGAAAACTCAAGCTAAAGAAGACAATGGGACAACTGTGGGATGGAGACACAGTTTGCAATTTAAACTGGGTGGCCAGGAAAGTTTTTTTCTGAGGAGATGATACTGGAGATAAGGTGTGAAGGAAAGGAGGGAAGGAGTATTAAAATACCAGGAGTGGCAGGAGGAGCATTCCAGGCAGAGGGGAGAATAAGCACGAAGGCCCTGAGGTGGGAGCATTCCTGTTGTGATCAGGGAGCAGTGTGGAAACTTGTGTGGCTGGAGCAGAATGAGTGAGTAGGAGAGGTTGGGCCTTATTGTGGACCACAAGGAGTAAGATGAGAGTCATTCATGTCCTGCCGCTGTTGCCAAAAGAAAGAAAGAAAGAAAGAAAGATTGGAGTCACAAAAGACTAAAGGCAGAGGAGGAATGGATTTATGGTCCGTTTCACTGACCAGAGCTTCTGTGTCCAGGGCTCCCATGTTCTCTCCCAGTACACAACTGCCTCCATGCCCACAAAAAAGGAAGCAAAATTTCAGCACGGTGGACAGCACCTCAGCCAACCCAGTTGGTGCTCTCCACGGTACTGATATTAAGCGTGAGACAAGAAAGGGTAAAACGAGGGCTGCAGGACACAAAGAAGTACCAGAGAGGATGCTGGCAACAGCCCAGGCCTTACCTACATCCCGATTCCAGGATAGATAATTGTAGGTAAAGAACCCAGATCAAGATATACTTGGCTTATTCAAAAGCTTTCTCGGTGTGCCCTCATGCATCTCACAGCATCTCAAACTCATCGCAATCAAAATGGAGCTCTTGTTTAGAATGCAAATGAGATCATGGCCCTCCCCTATCAAACCTTGTGAATCCCCATGGCATTCTATGTAAAAGTCAAAGTTCTCATGCTACAGGGCCTTTGCAGGTGCAGGTGCAGGTGGCTCTACCAGGAATGTTCTTCCCCCACATACCTGTACAAGGCTTTTATCAACTGTCAACTTATCATTGAGGTATGCCCCTACCACACTATCTAAAATTTTTAAAAGGCCAAACAATTGATACCCCAACTTTCCTTCCCTGTGCAATTTTTTTGTTGTTTGGCATGCACTTAACATCTACTTGTAGACTATTCAAATTCCTCATTATGCTTAGTGGTCACTATGTTCTCCCTTATGAGAGATGTCAACTCAGACAGAGACTTCATCACCTGTTCACTGCTCAGTCCCCAGTGCCCAAAACATGGGCAGTCATGCTGTAGGTGCTCAATAAGTATTTGCTAACAAAATTAACTTGAGGTTGTTGAAAAGTGAGGGAGAAGCATAGACTGTCTCTGAGCCATCCATTTCCCCATCCCTCCCTTCACCCATCAGTCCTCCCTCCTCCAGAGAGCTCCTTTACATTAAGTTCCCTTCCATCATAACATGAAGACAGGATTATGAGAAGTGAGGAAATAAGTACTGGATGCATGAGAGATATGCCAAACATCTGCACCTCTGCCAATGGACTCACTACAGTTATGAGCACCTATTGTGTGTCAGGCACTCTTTTAGGAGCTGGGGACCCAGCAGTGAACAAAAGAAAGACCACACCCTGGTGGAGCTGACATTCTAGCGGGGATAGTGCAATAACATAAATAAATACCATTGGAAGTTAGAAGTTATTTGAAGATAAAGACAGAAAATCAGTTCAAGAGTGAAGCATGTTCAGTCTTACACAGGTAATCAGAGAAAACCTAAGTAAGTGATATTTGAGAAGAGACCTGAATGGAGTAAAGAAAGAAAAGAAAAGAAAGCCACAGGGCTATCTGGGAACTGCATGCTCTAGGCAGGGGAACAGCAAATGCAAAAGACCTGAGGTGGTTCCATGCATGTAACCATACATGGATCCATACATGGCATCCATAGCATGGTTCCATGTATGTAACTGTGTGATACTGATGTCACTACTGGGTGCTTGTGCATTTGGAGGTGAATCATTGGTTGTGTATTTATTGGAGGGGGCTGATGTGGTGCTTTTGACAAGGGAGTGTAATATTGTGCCTCATCTCTGTGTGTGAATAGGAAGAACTGCAGACAGGAAATTGTGTGTGTGTGTGTGTGTGTGTGTGTAAAACTGCAAGAATAACAACTGAAAGGAAATGTATTTCTGTGTGTGATGGCAATGGGATGGCTGTATTAATGTGTTCTGGTGTGTGTTCAAGGGAAGGGTGTGGGGGTATGAAGGTAGGAGACAGGGTGTATGGGATGCCTCATGTCAGGGGAGGATTAGGCTATGAGCATGTGGGTGACGGGAATTCTAGAAGTGGAATATATGCAAAGATGCCATGGTGAGTGTGTGTGTGTGTGTGTAGGGGTGTAGGAGTAATCAGCTGAGTGAGTGGGTGTATTGGGAAAATGTTGTGGAGCTGTGTTCTGGACTCAGAGGGAAAGAGAAAGCCCAGGAAATCTCAGTTCCCCCAGAGCCACTGGGTCTCCTGGCAACAGCACTAGTTTGACGTTACCAGGAGACAGAGTTGCCAGGACAACAGGACAACTTGAGTGGCAGCTTTGGGGTAAAGTCAGGGTGAGGAGCCCCAGTCTGCAATCACTTAATCACACGCCTTGTTCCTCCTTCTCTCCCAGTTTCTCATCAATGCTGTCTTCCTTTCTTCATTCATTTACTTAATGAGCATACAGAACGGAGGAAAGTAGGTTTAAGTTGTTTGTATAGAAAATACAATAATTAATAAATATAATACAAGAACAAACTGTGTTTTGCAAACTCACAACTGTAAACCAAATTTTCCCCACCCTGTAGATTGGGAATCTACAATGAGCTAGGCACTGTTCTGGGCACTAGGGTTACTGAGCCTAGAACAGTGCCTAGCAAAAAGGTCCCAGTCTCCATGCCCATTTCTTTGTTTCTCCTGGTCCCTTCTTTGTCTTGCAGTGCTGTCTCCTCCTGCCCCTTATGCTTGGCAGGACCCAAGAAGCCCCCAGGCCAATGAGGAAACCAGTTGCAACTCCTCACAGATTGTCAGAGACAGCTTCTGATATTTTGCACATGAATATCCTTTAGCCTGCAGCCCCTGACACTTGGGCCAATAGTTAAGACTCAGGGACAGACAAGCATATAGCTCCTCCATCTCTCCACCTCTCAACTATCATTGGGTGATGGCAAAAACATACAAGAAGGGGACACTACAAAATACCCAAAATTTATTTATTTTAAATTTATTTTTATTTTAAGGGTTTATTTATTATTCCAGAGAGAGAGGAAGGGAAAGAGGAAGAGAGAACGAGAAACATCAATGTCTGGTTGCCTTTCACCTGCCTCCAGCTACGAACCTGGCTGGAGACCTGGCTTGCAACCTGGTTATGTACCCTGGCTGGGAATCAAACCAGCAACCTTTGGGTTTGCAGGCCAGCACCAAAATTTATTTAAAAGTGTGTATTTAAGGCTCTGACTGGTGACACGATGGATAAGGCACCAGCCTGCGAACCCAAAGATTTCTGGTTCAATTCCTAGCCAGGGCACATAACCAGGATGCAAGTCAGGTCTCCAGCCAGGTCTGTAGCTGGAGGCAGGTGAAAGGCAACCAGACATTGTTGTCTCTGTCCCTCTGTCCCTTCCCCTCTAAAAATAATAAAATATTTTTTAAATTTTGTATTTATTCTTACATATTTTAACTTCAGTCACCTTCAAAGTACTCTCCATTCGATGCAATAACACATTTTTTTCCCCACTGCTGAAAACAGCTTTTGAACCAGTTGATCTTGAAGCCTTTTGGTGCTTTTGCCATGTTTGTTTGACCTCTTCCACACAGGCAAACTGTTTTCCTTTGAGGACTTTTTCATCCAAAAAGTTCTCAAACAAACAAAAAATTGCTCAGGGTGAGATTGGGTGAATACGGAGGGTCGGCACAGGCTCATGCTGTTTTTGGTCAGAAACTGCTGAACACTCAGTGTGATGTGGGCAGGTACATTTGTAAGTCACCCATCATGAAAAGGGCAGATGCATTGAAGGAATCTTCAAAAAAAAAATCACGGAAGTCAAACTGAGCCAGCTGGTATACTGATACAGATGGGTTCCTAGAACACTCACCTAGTGGCGGAAGCCTGTACTACCAGGTTACCACCTTCCAGAAAATAATTCCGTATGGGGTGTGTGTGTGTGCGTGTGTGTGCGTGTGCGTGTTTTCCTCCTCACAGACACATATCATCACAATATTCCTCTGCCATATCATGAGTTTCATTTTACAGGTGAGCAAACTGAGGCTAAGAGACTTCACTGATGCCAGAGAGCCCGCTTCCTCCAACTATCAGCCCTTACATCTGTCTGATTCTTGATTAGCTCGCAATAACAATATTCGTGCTCCTTCTCTCAGCAGACTCAATAAAGGGAAGGGCCTTTTCCCTCTTCAACAGCCGCATTCCTTTCTCAGACTAGATTTATCGCCAGTTCACCAGGGTAGGAGCTAGCAAAGCTTGACCTAACTTTGATGAACAGACCCATTGACCAATGGAGAAGTTAAGTGCGCTATAACACGAGGGCCTCGGCTTGGGCGGGATTAAGAGCGGGAACGGGCCGCTGATTGGACAGAGGCACGTTGTGGATGGCGGAGACTCTGAGGCGGGTGCTAAGCCCGGCCGGGTCCGGGGAGGATAATTTAGCTGAGGCCGGACCACCTTTGCTGCTGCTCGGCGGCCCTGGGTCTGGGAAGACAGCTCTGCTATTTGCGACGGCCCTGGAAGCGGCAGGGGAGGGCCGAGGCCCAGTCCTCTTCCTGACCCGGAGGCCTCTGCAAAGCCTGCCGGGAAGGACGCCTGCAGCGCTCGACCCCCTACGGCTACAGGTAACTCGAAGGTGGGACCCGAGTCCGACCGGCCAGTCGAGGGGCGGGTCGAGAATTGAGTGACAAGTAGACAAGCCAATGGCAGGACAAAGGAAGGGCGAGCCGGAACAGCCATTCTAGGGCGGAGTCAGGAATGAGCTGGGGCCGGAGGGTGTGAGGAGGTGTTAAAATTGAGAGTATCTAACCAAGGGGCGGAGTTCATCAAAGGCGGTACCCGGAGGGCCCGTAAGGAGCCGGACTAACCCTGGTTGTTGTCTGGACGCGAGTGGATTCCAGAGAAGTCGGAGTCAGTGATGGGGTCAGACTGGGAAGCCTAAAGGTGGGTTTTGCATGGAAAGATTGCCCTGGAGACATGGCAAAAAGACCTATCTTGCTTTGAGGACGTACTATCATTTCTTTTCATTCTAATCTTGCCATTATCGCTTAAAAACCGAGGCAACAATTAAAATAATAAAATAAAATAAACCTTGTTTTGAACTAACACCGAGCTGTGATGAGTGATGGATTAATAAAAAGGGGACGGGAGCAAATAGAATATATCGACTACTGAGCTGTTTCACTTAGAACCAGCTGTGTGGGGAGTGAGAGCCTCCTACGGGAATGTATGCAAGAAAGCAAGGCTTTTAAAACTGGGAGACTGGCTTCTGGTGCTTAATCCGCTCCTTTGCCTTTTTTTTTTTGAATCTCCCTCTAGAAAATCCGTTTCCAGTACCCACCCTCAACCCATGAGCTCTTTCAACTCCTGTGCTCTGTTCATGAGGCCCGGGGGCCAGCTCCCTTCCTTCTGCTGCTTGATGGCCTGGAAGAATACCTAGCTGAAGACCTGGAGCCTCAGGAAGCTGCCTACCTGGCTGCCCTGCTTCTAGACACAGCTGCCCACTTCAGCCACCAGGTTGGTCCTGGCCGAGGCTGTGGGCTCATTGTTACCCTCCAGACCCAGGAGGAAGGAAACAGTGGGGATGCCCTGCATCTGTCCATTCTTCAGAGGTATTTCCCTGCCCAGTGCTGGCTGCAGCCAATTGCATCAGGCTCAGGACAACACTGCTTCAGAGCCTCTCTGGAGCCCTGTGGGCTGGGCCTCAGAGCAGAGTGGCGTGTGGCTTTCCAACCAGGTGGAGAGATGACAATCACCCCATGGCCTACCCAGGCTGGTGACCTCAGCTCAGACAAGGGTTCAAGCTCCGGAGGCCAGCCTTGAGCTTTGGTGTGTGACCACCTCTCTATGCATGTTTCCCATGGCTGGAATACTTACCTCAGGGACATTGTACAGATTAAAAAAACCTAAAGAATATATAGCGCTTTTTCTCTTTTAAAAAATAGCATTATTATATACATAAGGTACCCTATCAGCATATTGCTTAGTTTTGCTATTTTGAACTTTATAAAGTTTTATGAGAAATATAACCTTTGAGACTTATTTCTTTTCCCCCTCAACATTGTTACTAAGAATCAACCATATTTTCTTTTTAGTATAAAATTTTTGTATTTAGAATTAGCCAGCTGGAGTCAGTTTAGATAATCCCAGTTTTGTTGGCAGCATCCAAAGCAATATAGTCTGAAACTAGTGGAACATATGCCGTCTTCTCTCATCAGGCCTGATTAGAATGTTGACCTTGGGCATGTCAGTGTCATAAAGCTTCTCCTTAGCCTATCTGATCTGGTGCATGTTGGCCTTGACCTCCACAATGGACACAAGTATGTTGTTGTCTTCTATCTTCATGGCTGACTGGGTAGCCAGGAACTTGATAGTATAGTGGTCAAGCTTGTTTCTCCTAGGAACACTCTTCTGAGGATATTTAGGCTGCCTTTGGAGCCATGGTGTCTTAGGCCTCTGCAAGGTGGGTGATGTGCAGATCTTACTGTGGTTGTGAATGCCTTTCAGCACTGCTTTCTTTGTCTTTATCTTGGCTTTGGCTTTGGCTTTGGGAGGGGAAAGGGCTTCCTTCTTCACTTTGAGCACCATCTTCATGAAAAGCTCAGCCACATTTTTTAGTTAATTTCTTTCCCTACTGCATATAATTCCACCGGTGACTAAACCTCAATTTATACATTAGATTGACTTTTTAATGAATATTCTTGCACACATAACCTGTTGTATGTGTGTGAAGGTTCCTAGAAGTGGAATTGCTGCAGCAAAAGGTATGCATATGTTCAGCTTTTCTAAGTTATGTCATACTTTTAAAAGTGGGTCAACGTGCCCTGGCTGGTGTGGCTCAGTGGATTGTCAGCCTGTAAGCCAAAGGGTCACCAGTTTGATTCCCAGTCAGGGCACATGGGTTGCCGGCTAGGTTCCCAGTTGGGGGCATGCAAGAGGCAACCAGATGTTTCTCTCCATTTCTTTCTCCCTCCCTTCCCCTCTCTCTAAAAATAAATAAAATCTTAAAAAAAAAAAAAAAAAAAAAAAGTAGTTAAACTTGAACTCCCATTGAACCACTTGATGACATTTGTTGTCATCAGAATGTTTTCTTAAAATGGGGCCTAATATAGAATAATATAGAATAAAGCCCTATGAATTATTGTTGTTACTGTTATTATTATTAGTGGCCAACAAGCTAGAGGCCCATCAAACACGTTTCCTCCCCCGCAAGTGCGCAGCTAAACTACATTTCCTGGCCATCCACGATTCTAGGTGGGGTCACAACCATTTCTGGCCAGGGGAATTTGTGAAGAGATGGAACCCACTTCTAGGCTAGATCCCTAAAATAACCCACAGAATCTTCTCTCTCCTTTCATTTGCTGTCTGGCAAGATGCAGAGAATCCATCTAAAGATCCCAGGGTGGCCTTGGAGGATGGTGAAGCTGTAGAGTGGAAGAGTCTGGGCTTCTGACTCATCCCAGGGATGGCTGCCAACCTGTTTGAATTGAGAAATGAGGGAGAAACTACTAATTGTGTTAAGCCACTCAGATTTAGAGCTAGTTTGTTACAGCAGCTAGCATAACTTAGAGAGGCTAATTCATTTTATTATGATTATTATTCTGATTTCCAGGTCCTGAATTTCGGATTGAGCTCACAGCCTTTTATACTGCTCCCCCTATGGCCTGAGCCATAAATGAGCAGCAATATATGTATATACCAAAAATAATAATAATAAAAAAAAATTAAAATACTGCAAAGTTGTGACTTTCTGAGGATAGATTAGACACAGAGATAAGGTCAGAAATGCCCTGAGTCCGGAGAGAGGCCTCACTGACCCTGCCAGATAGGCCTTGAGCCTCGACTAGCACTTGAGGTCAGGACCCACCCCAAGCATCTTAGTACAGGAGTCCTAGGAGCAGGCCACGTAACTATGGGGTGAAGGCTCTGGGGCTGGGATGAGGCTGTTCTCATAAGGATTGGAATAGGGGCCATTGGATGAGCCCCCCTTGGCTCCCTGCGAGCTTCCTGAGCTGTAGTCAGTTGAGATGCCAGAATCTGACACCACAAGGTAAAGATACTTTAGGTGGGGTGGGGTAGGGGGCAGCTCAGGGGGCAGTGCCCTTGGGCGCAAGAGCTGGGAGCTGGGGTCCAGGATGGTGTACTCAAAGCTGGCAGCTGAGGCCCTCTCTGGCTTCAGGACCAAAATAGATGAGCAGGAGGATGCTTCTGAGTCTTCATCCAAGGCTGTGTCCGAACTACCATCAGGCTGGGGTGGGTCATCACTTGGTGGGTTCCGGGGCAACAACCACTTGTCCAGCACCAGGTAGGTGTCCTGGGCATGCTCACTGCCCACCTGGTCCAGCAGGGGCCCATCATCATCTGTCCCTGACTCCACTGCTTGTGTCACTCTCCAGCAGCGCTCAGAGAGGACTTCCAGGGAAGTTGGTGGATCCTCTGCGAAGGGGGTACAGGGGCTCCACCACAGACAGTCGTTCTGATAGAGCCACAACTGGGGAAACAGTACCAGCCAGCTCAGAGACCTGGGGTTTGGCCACAGGAGCAGAGAAGCCGCAGGCCCCAAAGGAACAACCAGGACACCTACCTGGAAGTTACCCTTGTGAGTGGTAAAAAGACCCTCAAACTCACTCTCAGGACTTGGAATGCCAGGCCAGATCTTCTGCTTCAGAACCCTGGTGAAACAAAAAGAAACAAGTATATGGGCATATGTCATTGAACACCTATGTCCCTTCTGAATCCAGTGATAGGGGCACAGATACTCCTAGCCTCTGGTGATCGATCTTGATGAAGGCAGAAGAGCACATAAGGGGTGGGGAGAAGGAGCTTTGGCTGAAGCATCTGTAGGGCCCTACAGGAGGGTAACTGAGACCGTGTTTTGAAGGATGTATAGGAGTTCAATACACACTGTCTCATGCCCCTTTAACCTGGCCCAGGCTTGCCTGGAGGTCTATAATGTCACTTCTCTCATTCTTCATGGTTCCCCAATGCATTCAGAATAAGTTCCAATCTCCTCCCCAGAGCCCTGCAGATGACCCTGCATATTTTCACCCATGTTACTCCATTCACCTCATCATTCACTACTCCCTTTTCACTCACTCTGCTCTAGCCATAGAGCTCTTTTTGCAGCTGCTTCAATGCTCCAAACTCATTGCCACTTCAGGGCCTTTGTACTTGTTTCTTCTCCCTGCTTTTCACATGGCTGCTTCCTTCCAACCTTCAGATTTCCGCTTGGGTGTTCACCTCCCAGTGGTCTTCCCTAATGATGATATCATTTCTCCATATCCCATTTGTTTCTGTGATATCACTCATCACAATTAATAATCAAATGTGTTGGTTTCCTTGTTTGTTATTTGACTCAACCATGAGATCCACAAGGTCAGGGACATGTCTGGCTTGTTCTCCACTTTCTCCCCAGTGTCTAACACATTGTTGACACTCAATATGTATTTTCCAACCAAATAAATAAACAGGACCTTGAAAGACAACTGGGAGAGTGCTAAGTGGACGAGGCAGAAAGAGCATTCCAGGCAGAAGGAACAGCATGTGCCAAGGCTTGGAGATGTAAAACCACCTGGTATGTGCCTAGAATTACAAAAACCTCAGGGTGGTTGGTCATATCATAAAGCATCTGAAGAGCTTAACAGGGACGAGAAGACAGGGGCTTAAATCTTTCCTTTAAGCCCATGTCATTGACTTTACAAAGGCTGATGAAATTGGGAATCTGGAAAAGGGCAGCCTCTGAGACAGAAGGAAAACCAGATGACTGTCCCCCAGAGCAGAATATTTTAATTAAGAGCCTGGGTCTGGTGTGGCTTGCACCTCAGCCTGTGCCACTGACTTCTGTGTGATCTTGGGCCTCTGTCTGAACCTAGATTTCCACAGCGAAAGGGTGGACTCTGATGGGGAGTGGTCTGGACTAGGTGCCAGAATGGGGTGCTCACCGGCGGTGTGAGAGGAGGGCAAGCACGGCCAGCAGCAGCAGGATGAGCACGAGGATGAGGGACAGCGTCAGGATAAGCGGGTCCAAGTCTGGAACAGCGGGAATTGGTCAAGGCAGTGGACTAGCCCCACACTCAGCCCCAGTCCCTCCTACACCCCTACTAGCTGTCCGCACTAGCTAGTTCGCAGCCTCACCACTAGCTGTCTGCAGCGACGCAGGCTCTGACCAAGCGCTCCAGAAGCCATCGAAGCTCGGCTCTGCCATTCTCGCACGTACCATGAACGTATAACGCGTTCCGCGCTGCAGATTGCTCAGCACGCACTCGGTGCGGCCATCCAGGATCTCCACCTGGGATCAAGCCCGGATGAAAGGCATGGCCAATACAAGCCAGGCAACCGATTTAGGCACGTAGGGGGAGCCAATCAGAGAAAGGAAGGACAGCGCCCAAGGGGCAATGAAACTAGGAGGTGGGACGCAGAAAGGCTAGGGCCCAATCAGAACAGGGCCCCAGGTAGATGCTGAGGCAGAGCACCTAGGGAGCTGGGATGTGTTGGGACTAAGATTCTGGTGGGCTGGGGAAGCAGTAAGAAAGGGGCCTCATCAGTGGGCGTGGAGCTGTCTTGGGCGCCAGGATGTCAAAGGACTGACCTAGAGGGGTGGGGCCATGGTGACCATCCAGGCTGGACTTAAAAGAGCTGGAGCTTTAGGGCAGGTTCAGGCAGAAACAGAGGGTTGAGCCTCACCCTCTGCGCGCTCCCTGAGGCGCTGCCTGCGGAGATGTTCACCTCGTAGCGTATGAGACTCGCCATGGGGGCGCCGGGTGGTGGGAGCCAGCGCAGAACCACATGGCCGCCTTCATCAGCCCGCCGCGCTTCTAGCCCCGCGGGTGGGTCCAGGAGCACTACGAAGAAGGGTAGCTCAGGTGGGCGGCGATGGAGACTCCTTCCCAACCACTCCCCAATTCTCGGCAAACTTACCCACTTCGTTGATCTGGATGACACGGTGATAGCGTGGAGCACCCGATGAGGCTGCTGTGACGCGCAGCTCTAGGGGTACAAAGCTCGACGTGTCAGCAGTAGGCAGTGAGCACCAGAAGCGCACAGCTCCGCGGGCCACAGGTGCCTGGTGCAGACGACACAGCTTCCATTGCTCACCTCTGTGAAGGGACCAAGGAGGAAAGGGAGCAAGCTGGGAGGCATTGACCCGACAATGAGTTCATTTTGGCCACTACCACGAGGAGGCGTTCCAGCCCCACCTACGCGACTCCTTAGGCCTGATTTAGAGGTCGTCCTTGCCCTGATGTTTGCAGTCCCGCTGCAGCAGCGATCACCGGAATGTTCCAATCCCCGCCACTAGGGGATGTGTCAACCCTGACTCCCCGAGCTTCCCACCAACCCGGGAGGCTCCAACCGGCCTGGCCACGCACGCCCGCTCCCTCTACCCGTGGGGGCGCTCCAGACTCACTCGAGCTGGTAGGAGAAGCTGTAGTTGTCTGGGTTGACCCCGGGGCTTGCTGCTTCCTCCCAGAAACACACCAAGTCCTCCAGCCTCTCGGTGAAGCACCAAAGCTCTTCAGAACCGCGGGCCGCCAGCAAGGCCACTGGGGATTGGGGGATAAGGGGAAGGGGTCAGGCGAGCCGAGCCCTGTTTTCGGACCACAGAGCCCTCCCCCTCTTTCCAGCCGCCTGTGTGGACTGATAAGACAAAAAACCCCACCCAGCTCTTTATCCTAGCGGAGCCCCGGAGGGGTACGCAGTGGTGGTGCCTCCCCAACCCCCAAACACAGGTTCCTTGCCTTACTGTGGCCCCCATACATACCCGTCCACTCCACAATCCGCGAAACTGAGCTCTGTGTTCAAGGCCTCCGTCTCCCGCTGCCCTGCCCGCCCAGCCCTGGACGAGCGAGTGTGCGTGTGTGTGTGTGTGTGTGTGTGTCCGCGTGTGTGCAGGAGGCGGGGCTCCCTATCGGTTGCGGCAGGTTCCCGGGCCGCTGGAGAGCGCCAACTGTGCCCCCCACCCCCGTCCCTCTCCCTCAACCCAGCGACACGAGGGATCTGGTGCTAGCAAGCAAACCATGTTTACAGTCTTCCGCCGCCTGGACCCTCTTGGCTAGGGCCCAGGCTTTCTCCTCCCTCCCCTCCTGGAGGGTCCGCTAGGTCCTTTCCCCTTAGGGACTCTAGACCTCGGAGTCCAGACCCAGTAACCACTCTTGCCCCATTAGCATGCAGCATGCCCCAGGCTACCTGAAAGCACAAAACAGGAAACTTTCGTTTCTCTTCAGCGTTCCTCCCAGTACCCGATCTGGGGACTTAGACCGGACACCCCATCAGAACCTACTCTAGGGGTTCGGACACCAGCTTGATCCCTTGGAACCAGGCTTGGAAGTTCAGGCCCCAGCATTTCCCTCCAGGACCTAGTGTGGGGGCCCCCACACAGCTCCATCCATCCTTACCCTTGCTTTCAAACTTGGGGTCCAGGGGATTGGGAAGGGGAGCCAAGGCGGCCCCGGTGAGCAGGAGACAGAGGGAGCTGACTCTAGGCCAGAGGGGCGCCCCCAGGTTCTTCATGATGCAGCCCCCGCCAAGGGGCCCAGAGCTTCGACCCCAAGTTTCCTCCACCTCTGGCACAGTCCACAGCTGGGTCAGCAGCTGCCTCCGCCGGACACAGCTGACCAGGCCCTTCCCGTCCAGGCGTCTCCAAGTGGCAGCTCCCCCGAGGGGGCGGGACCCAGGCAGCTTGGGCTGAGATAAGCAGGAGGAGGCAGCCCTGCCAGACCCAGCGGGAGGGGGGCAGAGGGCCTCCCAGGCCCACCTGCGGCTTGGGACCAGAATAGCTCTGGTTTCTACGTCAGAAACACTTTCTGGCTTTGTGACCCTGGACAGGTGACCTACCTTATCTGAGCTTCCGCCTTCTCATCTGTAAAATTTGGCTTTGCATATAGCAAACATTTCAAAACTGTGAGCTACTGATATTATCATGTTAATCAACTTCTCTCCCCAGTCTGGGTAGAAATAAATAATGATCGTAATTGATCATGTATTTGTAAAATTACATATATTCTGGCGTGTGAGATTTTGTGAGGGTCTTGGGGTTGTTGTTGTTGTTTTGAAAAAAAATACTGTTTAATTTGTTTATTTAGGATTTTATTTTACAAGTAGCGTGGAGTTCTTTTAATAATGTGTAAAGTAATTATAGAACAAGCCGTAAAAGCTATGCGCTTGGGCTGAGTTTAAACTGGGAGAAACAGCCCACAGAGGTATAAGCCTGAGGAAGGGTGATACCTACAGGATTGCTCCTGCCAGCCCCGGATTGGCCGATTAAACGCTCCATTCCCCTGAGCACAGTGATTGGTTCAGAGTGGCCATGTGATCCAAATGCAGTCAACAAGCTTCCATCCCAGGACTTAACCTGGCCGTGCCAGGAAAGGGGGTGTCACTTTTTATTGGGCCACAAAGTGGGCAGATAGAGTAGCCATTAGGAGGGAAGAAACTGACAGGTGGCATAAAGTTAACATGGACTTTTGCACCATTTATTACCTACCTTTGCCTGGAAGGCTCTTCCTCTAAATATCAGGGAGTCACTGCCTCACTCTATTCAGGCCTCTGCCCAAAGGTCACCTCTTCTGTAAAGCCCTCCCTGATTATCCTATTTAAAATAGCAACCCTCCTACTCCACACTCCTCGTTGTCCTTAAGCAACTTCTTATATTTTGCATCTGTTGTGCTTAATATCACCTAACATGTATGTTTTATTATTGATTCACTGCCCTCACTACAGACACACAGTAGGAGCTCAAGAAATGTTTGTGGAGTCATGATTAGAGAAAAGCCCAGCTGAGAGATGTAAACATATGGTTGATCTTGTGTTAATCATTGGATACAGCTGTGCCTGTGTACGCCTGCAATTTTTTAAAAAATATTTTTAGAGAGGGGTAGGGAGAGAGGCAGAGAGGGAGAGAGACATCAATGTATGGTTGCTTTTCACCTGCCTCCAGCTACGATCTGGCTTGCAACAATGTTATATACCCTGGCTAGGGAATCAAACCAGCGACCTTTGGGTTCACAGGCCTGTGCCTTATCCACTGAGCCAACAGAAATGACTCAGTGAGAATCTCTTCCTCAGGAAATTGGTATTTGGGCTGTGTGCATGAGAGAGAAAGGCAGAAGCAGTAAACTGTGATCCTGAGAGACCAGCTAGCTCAATGTTAAGTGTACGTGTTCTGGTACATTGCACCCCAGCCCTGCCACTTACCATGCCACCTTAGATACGTTGCTTAATCTCCCCTAGTCTCAGTTTTTTATGTATAAAATGGGCAAAATAATTGTACCTATTCCATAAGGCTATTATGAGGATTCAATGAGATAGATTACATCAAGTTCTTAGAACAGAGCCTGGCATATAGTAAGCACTCTGTAATGATAGCAATTATTTTATTTTTTGTTGAGGTATAATTGATATACTACATTTTGTAGCAATTATTATTTGTTTAAGCTAGTTCAAGATACTGTTACTTATATCCAATTAGTACTAAAATCTTAATAGTCATAGCAACTCCTCACTTCACCCCCAAACAAAAGCATGTTGTATACTGCAATCTATCTTTTTTTATTTTATTTTTTTAAAAGATTTTACTTAGTATTTCCAGAGAGAAAGGAAGGGAGAGAGAGAAACATCAGTGTATGTTTGCCTTTCACCTGCCTCCAGATATGCACCTGGCTGCAGGCCTGGTTATGTGCCCTGGCTGGGGAATCGAACCAGCAAC
Organism: Noctilio leporinus; assembly: GCA_004026585.1. Lineage (NCBI taxonomy): Eukaryota > Metazoa > Chordata > Mammalia > Chiroptera > Noctilionidae > Noctilio > Noctilio leporinus. The sequence goes on along the minus strand of PVIW01002353.1, from coordinate 131,331 downwards.
CTTTGGGTTCACAGGCCGGTACCTCATCCATTGTGCTACCAGCCAGGGCTTGCAATCTATCTTTTACCAGACCTTACATCATCCTTAGATTCTTCTTCTATCTCCTCTCCCACACCAGACAGGGCTGGAGCATCCCCTATTATTGCTCCAAGGACAATGTTTACAACCCTAGGAATTAGACTTTTCTCTTTTCCTAGTAACAGCACCCAAATGTAATTTCCATTTTTGTGCCCTTCCAGACTTCACTCTTGTGATTTGAAGTTTCTCTGTCAGCTTAAAGGATGTACACAGGACCAGGCCTGGCTAATTAATATATTACATTCCTCTGACCAGTGATTGGTCCAAGGGTGGCCACATGACCCAAGTTGGTCCAATGTGCATCTTTTGCTGAACCTGATGGGAAAAAGGAATTAGTTCTCCTTGCATGCATGGAAAGGCGGATGTAAGGTGGGATGTAAGGTGGGATGTAAGCTGTACCCAGGAGGTGTGAGCCGGCCTTGGAGTGGGGCTACATTACTTAAAATGTTCTTCAGAGTCACAAAGAGTCACAGAGTAACAGAGTCACAAGTGACTGTGGTTCAAGTAAGAGAGACATTTATTTCTCTCTTATGTAACAACCCAAGTAGTAACAAAACAATATGGCAGCTTCCTGGTGGTAGACAACCATGCTCCTTTCAGTTTGTTGCTGTTGTTCAGAGGGTGTGAACAACCCTGTCCAAAATGACTCACTCTAAACAGCAGGAGTCAGAAAAGGAGAAAGGGGAAAACTACCCCTTCTCTTTAAGAGCAGAACCTAGCATTTGCCCACATCCTTTCCCTTTACATTTCATTGTCCAGGACTCAATCACATGACCACATTTTGCTGCAAAGGATACTGGAAATACATTTGTGAAAAATTTTGGGTTGATGCATGTAATACAACAACAATAAAATTAAAAAAAACTTTTTTGGGTGACCAGGTAAAAATCACTGGTTTTATCACCATAGAAGATGATGGATTTTGAGGGCACAAAGGGCAATTTTATTCTTAGAGCAAAATTAGAGCCAAGAGACAGCAACAAAATATTGATAACATGTTTTGAGTCTCTGAATCCAAGTGTACCTGAAGCTAAACTCACTGAACTTTTCAATCACACAAGCAATTAATTTTCTTTTTTGCACATGCCAATTTGCATTGGATTTTTGGCTACTTGAAATATAAAAAATCCTGGCTAACACAGTGAAATATAAAGCCCCTAGTTATTGTCCAGTACAGAGTGGAGTACATAAGTGGGCATATTAGTATTATTATTGTTATGACTCTGTTGTAAGTGGCTCTACAGCTCACTCCATCTCTGCCTTCTTTACCTGTCTTCTTCCTACCCCTGTAGAGATAGACAGCTCAGCTTCTCCTTTTGTCCTCACATCCCTACTGACTCATGGGTATGATGCTATTTGTCTCTAATTCTAATGGAATTTTACTTCTTCATCTCCCATATACACAGCAGAAAAGAAGCATATCACCCCCAAAATGTTGGGGGAGAGAGTCCTGAAACCTACGTGTATGACAGCCACCCTCACCCAGTGTCTGGTCATGCTTCACCCAACCCCTTTCTTAGGGCTCTTAGTTTTTTTCTTTTACATTAAAATATTTTTATTTATTTATTTATAGAGAGAGGGGAAGGGAGGGAGGGAGGGAGGGAAACATCAATGTGTGGTTGCCTCTTGCACACCCCCAAACAGAGACCTGGCCCACAACCCAGGCATATGCTCTGACCAGGAATTGAACTGGCAACCCCCTGGTCCACAGGCTGGCACTCAATCCACTGAGCCAAAACCAGCCAGGGCTCTTTTACATTTTTATCTTAATGAGAGTGAACATGAAGCACAGGCCCCAAACAAAGAAGACTGATTTCTGTATCATCACTTTGGTCACTGTTTTCATGTACTTCAGTCAGTTCTGATGCATCTCAAACAGTTACAGGATTTCTCTGGGGAAGGGTCTGACCTCCAGCATGCAGTGGAGTTCTCCACCATCTATCACTTTGGAATAGGGACTCAGTGCCAAGAGGGTCAGAGGGGCGGGGCCCACTTGGAGGGAAGGGGTCACAGGGTATGGAGCACAATGGGTTGTACTGGGGAATGGGAGTGCCCTCCTTGCTGCCATGGTGACACAAGCTGCCCACGGGACCTGTGTACTGGAGGCAGGAGAGGGCCAACTCAGGTCAGGGAGACTGAGGCTGTGTGCCCGGCCTCCTCCTTCTGCCGTAGCATGAAGTCTCCAGGGGCCGTTGGACTCATGGCATAGAAAACGTTGGCATTGTCAGGAATCAGGAGCTCTGGCCAAGTGTGAACATGATAATGAGTGGCCCTCACTGTACAACCTCCTACTTCCCCCACAGGGACCTAGGTAACCTTCTGCCATTCACCCTGGGGCCTGAACAACCTTGGATCCCTTCAGCCAGTGCTAAGCTGGCCTCACTCTCCTCTCATTGAGAACCTGGACAACTCCCTACTCAAAGCCTGTACAACCTCATGTTTCCTCCCCACCATTTCCCCTGGAGTCTAGGCAACCGATACTACAAGCTTGGGCAAACCCTGACCATCCATCCCAAACAACTTCCTTTCTATCCCACCCTCCCCTCCCCTCACAGCTAATTCCCAACCAAGTCCATTCTGCTCTTACCATGAACTTGGATAACTTCTGACTTTCCACTTCCTGCCTGCACAACCAGGGGCCCTTGACACTTGCACCTCATATATTCCTTCCTAATGTCCAGCCCAGTCCAGGTCACATCCTTTGATATAGCAACCTCTTGCCTCTTCTTTGCAAAAAACCTGACAATCTCCTACACTGAACAACCTTATTCTCCCCTACCCTGAATTTCAATACCTTGTGGCCTTCTCCTATGACAAGTTCAGATAACTTCAGAGTCCTCCTGCTGAGCCTGGACAAACTCATTTCCCCTCAAATAGAAGCCCAGAGCCCCTTCAGTCTTGCACCCCACCAGACTGAGCCTGCACAACCTTATGACCCTATATATTTAAGCCCAGACAACCCTCTACAGTCTCTCTCATTTAACCCTGGAGAATCACATTTCCCCGTAAATCTTAGGGAGACACCTTTGGTGTCTCCTTGCCTCACACTGAGCCAGGATAACCACATGAACCATATAATTGAAAAACAAATATTTTACTGCCTCTTACCCCCACCCTGCTTATCTTATCCTTACTCTGTGCCTGCACCACCCCAGAGCACAGCTACCCCTCCTCCCCCAGCCAAGATTCCAAGCTGTCCCTGCTCACCCCTGTCCCCAGGAAGGACTTGGAAGAGCTGGTAGTCACGAACCCAGGGCTGGGCCACATTGTGCTTCTGCAAGGCTCTCTGCACCACACTGGGAGTTTTGTCCTGACTAGTGAGCTAGGAAAAGAAGGTGAAAATCGAGGTGTGACAGCCTGATCCCCAAGGGAAGGGCTTCCCCCAGCAGGTCCCTGGCCCGGTTCCTCACCAGGATGCTCCGATACAGGTTCCCATGGTCGTTGTCAATGCTAACTCGGATGACTCGGGCCTCTGAGCCCTGCTGCCCCGAAAGAGGAATTCTAGGACAGCTCAGGGTCAAGGCCAGAGGCAGCTGTAGGCAGTGGGGATGGGAGCTGAGCAGTGGAAGAGCACTAAACCCCTTCCTCATTAATGTATTCAACACATGCCCCTACACATCCAGAGCCAGGGGACACATAATCAGGGCACACACACACAAGTCCACATGTGTGCAATCCCATCACACACAGAGCTTCACTCCCTGTTACACAAATTTACACAATTGATAAACACACCAGCCCGTGTTCACACACAAGAAATCCTGTGTACACAGAATAGTGAGTACATACATACGCTCACAGTTGTTGTACACACACAAGTCCAGGTCCATGAACAGCACTGCACATGGTCCTGTGGATCTGTGGATATTCATGTCCACATTTCCCCTTTGGGAATGCAAATCCCTGGTGACACACATATTGTCACAAAAGTGTGTGACTGCATTCCTGAGTGCCCTGTGGGCAAGTGAACACCCAGGTCTAGATCAGAGCACAAGCCAAACGCAGGGACAATTCCTCAATCAAGACCATGAAAATGGACATGGTCCCTTGGACAGACACCCCAAGTGCTAAGTTCAGAATGAGTACAATCTTCTGTGTACATGCCTGGCTGCAAAATCCCATACACTACACGTACACATACACACACACACACACACACACACACACACACACACGGCCCCCTTGTTGTCCACAGTTCCACAGGCAGTCCTGGTACCTTGGTACTGGGGCCCTGGGGCCCTGGAGATGCTGGAGGACTTCCAGGAGGAGGATCCCTCATTCTAGGACTGGATGGGGGAGACCCTGGGGACAGACTGGGAGAGATGCAGAAGTCTTAGGTGGTGAAGTTACCCCATCCTCTGACCCTATCATCTCTAATTCCTTCACTAAGGGGGATGCTCAAAGCCCTGGCTAATGGCTCAGTGGGTAAGGCCCAGGCCTGCGAATCCAAAGGTCACTGGTTCGATTCCCAGCCAGGGCACATAAGCAGTTTGCAAGCCAGGTCTCCAGCCAGATCCATAGCTAGAGGCAGGTGAAAAGTCAACCATACATAAATGTCTCTCTCCCACTCTGCCTCTCTCCCTTCCCCTCTCCCTGAAAATAATAAATAAACTCTTAAAAAAAAGAGGGATGCTCACCTGGAGGTGGGAGAAGCGGGGTCCCCAGGACTCCCACCAGGGGATGAGCCTCTTTCTCGGGACAACTTCCTGAGGATGGGGACAAGGAATGAGGCTAAGACTAGACTCAGCCCCAGGAGCAGCACCCCCATCTCTACCCATATCACCCCCACACCCCTCAAGACTCACGCACTGAGACGCTTGGTGAGGCTGATTCTTCGGCGCACACGTGGGGAGCTGGGACAGGAGGCGGCTGGTGGCTCAATGACACGGGAGACTCGATAGCTGAGGGATCAAGGTGCGGTTGACAGGGTTTGGAAGGTGAGAGTTAAAACTATTTAGGATCTGGGTTTGAGTATTGTGGGCACCAAACATGAGTCAGGGCAGTAAATGAGGTCATGAAGCGATTAGGGATGAGATGGGATGGCTTGGTTGGCAGATCACACAGGGATTCACAGGGTGGAACTGAAGAGTCAAATTGGGTCGAGTATAGAATTCAAGGTCAGGCGATCATCAGGGCCAATAGTTAGGGTCATGGATTCAATAGAATGAAAGGAAATTATTGGGGTAGTTGAGTTGAACAGTAAAATAAAGGTCAAAGTCAATCAGTTATTCAAAATTGGGGGGTCAATGATTGGCTCAGAGAGTCAGATGGGGGGTCATGAATGGGTCACTGGTTAGAGTTGAAGGGGAAAGGAGAACACATGAGATGGTTTAATAGCCATCTGTACATTAAAGGTTGAAGTCAGAAAGTTAGATGAGGTCAAATTTGAGGTCAGAGGTCACTTGGGGCCAACAATTGGGCTAGAGATAAGCAAAGTCACAGTTTGAGGGTCAGGGATCAAGACAGGAAGTTCTTAGGGGAATCCAGTGTGTAACCCAGGGTCAGGGGTCAGTGAGATGGGGATGGGCAGGGCACAGGATCACCTCTGTTCCTCACTGAGCTGGCGCTGGGCATGCAGGGCAGCCAGGACGGGTGGGCACGGGCTCAGGCGGTACCTCCGACAGCGCTTCTGTAGCTGCAGGATTCGGGCCAGGATCTCCCACTCCTGAGGGCACGGCTTCTGAGATCTCACCCCTGCCCTAACCCCACATTGGTCCCTCCTATGCCATCCCAGTGCCCACTCACCTTCCTCCTCTTCTCAAAGTTGATGAGATCCCCCTGGGGGCAAACTTTGTCTGAATTGGAGACTCCAGAGTCAAGGACTGGTTGAGGGTCAAGGTTAGGAGTTGGGATGTCAGGAGCCCCACTGCACTAAGGGGGCTGGGGTCCGGAGTGCAGCTAGGGTCAAGGGTGGGGTGTCAGGGGGCCCACTGTGCTGGGGTCAAGAGTCAAACCTCTAGTTTGTCCGGCAGGGCTGTGTCCAGCATAACCAGGTCCGTGAGAAAGGTTCCAAGGTAGGGGACCGGACCTGGGGGCAGCTTCTGTGGCCCCCAGAGCTCCAGTCACTCAGTCATCACCAACCCCTTCAAGCTCCAGCCCCTTCCATGAGAGTCCCACTCGTCTCCCTCCCAAACTGCCATTACTCACTGAAGGCAGGCTTCCTGGGGCAGCATTCTCCTCTAGGGTTTCCTCAGTGGCCTCCTCCTGCGGACAGGGGAAGAACTCAGCAATCCTGGGGTCTCTTGGACCTCTCCTGCAGGGAAGGTACCTCAATACACACTCATTTTGCTTTTAGCAATCACAAACCAGTTACAGAAGCCACACTCAAAGGAAAGTGAAGGTGGGGGAGCAGATAAGTGGCAGGGGGCAGGGCCCTGCTGGGATTACCAGAGGTGGGGATAGTGGGTATCATGACCCCCAGGGACATCCTTGTTCCACGATTGATGGAACAGGCCCCCAGGCAATGTAGCCTTCATAGTGATGCTCTGCCTGGTAATTAATGTCTCATTGCTGGGACAGTTAGGATTGTCCTGGGTGTCTCCCCTGACTGGAGCCTGAATCTCCCCCAGGGCAGTAACTGTGGCTCTCTGGTTCATGGCCAAGCCTCCTGGCATAGTGCCTGGTACACAGTAGGTGCTTAAAGCAGAGCTCCTTCTTCCTTGAGATCATCCTTATGTGAGATATTCATTCACTGAGAGACTTATTGAGAGCCTACCCTGGGCCAGGCACTGTTGCGAGTCCTGGGGAAACAGCAGTGAGCAAAACAGACAAAAACCTTGGATTCATAGAGCAGACACTGGGAAGGGAGTGCAACAACCAAGCTTAACATGTAATTAAGGACATTCAGAGATAACAATAAAGGGGGAGTGGAGATGCTGGAGGGGCACAGGGAGGGCATCTCCAAGGGGGATATTTGGGTAGAGACCAGCAGGATGTAAACGTGAAGTGTGTTCCATCTGTTCTGGACTCACCCTAAAAAGCAGCACCTAACCACATTTAGAACCTCAGTCTTGCTTACAATAAGTCTGGTGTGTGGGCACGCATTTTTAATTTTGCTGATTTAAGTCAAGTCCCTTGAACAATTGTTTTTCGCTCTTTGCTGTGATTCTAGCCTTAAGTGATCTTTTTTTTTTTTTTTTGGTAACTTATGGTATTTGTTGAATGAATAAATAAGGTGGTTACCAAGTGTGAGCTACCGTGAGGGCAGCAGAGGCAGTCAAAACTCGGGGCTGCCCACCTACAAGGACAAAGTCATTCCTGAAGTGTTGGGAAAGGATGATGAATGTCAGGACAAGGACCATCTACGCCTTGCCCGGCCCTGGGCCCCCTTCTCAGGCCTCTCTGTACCTGGGAAAGAATCTCTCTGCTGCTGAGATGATTGTTCTCATCGGAGAAAATCTGTGAAAGCTTCCTGAAGGTGGATAACGGTTCCCTGCAGGGGACGGGAGAAGGGTCAGGGGTTGGTGGCTGGGAGGGTCAGGGCTGGGATTGGGTAAGGAAGAGTCTCGCCCCAGCTCCTCTCCGCATTGTTTCTCACCTGCCAACTGCGCCCCAGCAGCTTTTGAGCCGATATATGGGGTTAGACTGCAGGGCAGACAGGATGGCGCGCAGGGAGGAGAAGTTCCGCAGTTCCCTGCAGCGCTGGAGGCGGTGAGGGGATTTGGTGGGGGCTCTGGTCAGACCCCAAGCCTGACTAGGTATTATCTGCCTTCTATGATCTTGTGACTTCTGGCCCCACATCTGACAAGCTATCAAGACCCAGTTTCTCCCCCAGGAGCTCCACCCTCTCCCAACCTGTAGCTCCAGCCCCTCTCACAGCGGCCCCTTCGTTGGCTACTTCTGATCTTGGCTTCTTGTGTTCCCCCTCTTACTCTTCCCGCGCCCGCACCACCTCTGCTGGACCCAGACCATTCCTCTCTGAACCCGCCTCAGGCCAGGTTCCCCTCCTTTTCCCTGCCACACTCCCACTCTCCCTTCAGGGCCTCCACTTCTTTCTCAGCCTCTCAGTTTCCAGATTCCTGCCCCGTCCCTACCCAGTAGTTTTCGCGACCCTTGGCCCCTTCCCTTCTCTGCGCTTTGGTTCCTTCTCCAATCCTATCCCCCAACCCCCGCCCCCCATACCACTCTCTTATCCTAAAACCTACCCAGTGTCCCTTGGTTGCTCCAGGCCTCAGACAGCGCAGATTTCTCCTAGGCTTTTCCTTAGGCACCTTCCATCTGCCACACACTCCACATTCCCAGACTCTCATCCTTGTTCTCCCGCCCACCCTCCTGCCTCTGTGTACCTAGCCCGCCTTCACAGCCAGCCTCCACATCCCGCCCCGTGTCCCTTCCTTGCAACAGGTACCTGGGCAATGCGGATCCACTTTTCCAGCCGCTGAGCCCTCTGCGGGACTGCGAGGCCCGGGACCCCGAGCACCGAGCCCAGCACACAGCCGGTCACCAAGTTGAATTGGGTCACAGTGGCACGCACAGTGGGGGCCGTGCCTGCGGCCCCTGGTCGATCCCGCTGTGACCAGACAGAACCCAGGCACTCCCAGGGCCGCACCCGGGTGAAGAGCTCCTGAGAGGAGGGAGTTTGGGGGTTTAGGGGATTAGGATCTGTGCTGGGCGGGACCTGCCCCTCCTCTTCCCCACCCGCTTCCCACTGCGCCCCCTCCGCAGCCTCACCACGTCCATCAGTGTCAACTGCTCAGCCACTTCGTCTACATTGAAGTCCAGGAGCTCAGGGCCTTTCTGGATCAACTCTTCCTCCTCTTCCAAACAGCTTTCAGAGGAGTCTGGGTTGAGGGTCTGGGCAGTTCCAGGGAGCCCTGAGAGAACATTAGTGGGGGTTAAAAAAGTCTCAGGTGTGTGCTCAGTGGATTGAGCGCCAGGTTGTGAACTGATAGGTCCCAGGTTTGAATTCCAGCAGGAGCACATGTCTGAGTTGCTGGCTAGGTCCCAGTTGGGGTCGTGGGAGAGGTAACCAATCAATGTTTCTCATGCACAGGGATGTTTTTCTCCCTCTCTTTCTCCCTTCCTCCTGCTCTCTCTAAAAGTAAATAATGCTGTACAGTTAAAACATAAAATAATATTGAATGTCAACTGTAATCAGGTAAAAAAACCCAGTAGTTAAAAACTAAATGCAGAAAAAAAAAATATATATATATATAGACAGTGTTTACAATTGAAAAATAGTTATATATTTCCGCTTACTTGAAATAAACATATTTCTTTTGTAACAAGAAAAAAAAAATAAAAGTAAATAAAATCAGCCCTGGCTGGTGGCACAGTGAGTGGATAAGGTGTCGGCCTGCGAACCCAAAGGTTGCTGGTTCGATTCCCCAGCCAGGGCAAATAACCAGGTTGCAAGTCAGATCTCCAGCCAGATCTGTAGCTGGAGGCAGGTGAAAGGCAACAATACGTTGATGTCTCTCTCCCATTCTCCCTTCCCCCCCTCTATAAATAATAGATAAAATCTTTTTAAAAAAGTGCTCAAGTGTGAATCTAAGCCTGGCTGTATGACAGGGTAAGTCTCTTAGCGTTTCTAAGCCTCATGTTCCTCATCTGTGAAATGAAGATCTCCTTGAATGGTTGTGAGGACTCCAGAGCAATAGTAACATTCATCGTGTAGATTAAGCCCACAATTTAGCACACTTATTAATGAGCCAGATACTATTATCCACCTTCTCCAGGTGGAGAAACTGAGGCAGGAACAATTTGCCATAAGTAAATGACGGGGCAGAAATTTGAAGCCAGGTGCTCAAAGACTAGCATAGAAAACAGCTTTATAGCCCTGGCCTGATAGCTCAGTTGGTTAGAGCAGTATCTCCATAACCTAGAAAGGTGGGGCCTCCATCCTGATGTCAGTTCACGTACAAGAATCAACCAGTGAAGGCATAAATAAGTAGAACAATAAATCAATGTCTCTCGCTCCCTTTCTCCCTAAAATCAACAAATTAAAAAATGACAGTAAGACTTTATTACATTAAAAAAAAGGAAATAGAGCTTTATGACTTTGAGACTTTATTAGGGTAAAGTCTTCTGCCCTTTTCTGTTGGTGAGAGTTGGTACAACTTTAAGAGAATGTTATTGTCAGAAAATGCCAAGTTCAAATTCAAACTTGTCCACCAGGCTTGCTGTGCAAAGTAAAACAATCCTTTAAACCTCTCTGTGTCTGGTTTTCTTCACTTGCATTTCTTAAAAAAAAATTAAATGAGATCATGCGTAGCAGGCTGCTATAAAGTATTCAAATATGAATGACATTAGTGGTAGCGGCTTTCAATGGTGGCATCCCCTAGAGGGCATTTTTAGAACTTGGAATTTTGCTGCAAGGGGGGCTGACGTGCACTGTGAAGAATTATGCCACCCACCCAGCCTCCAAATGTCCAAGACGTCTGTGTCCTTGCTTTTTAAATTAATTCATTAATATTATTTTATTATTAAAAAAAGATTTTATTTATTATTTCCAGAGAGATAGGCAGAGAGGGAGAGAAACATCAATGTATGGTTGCTTTTCACCTGCCTCCAGCTACGGACCTGGTTGATGATCTGGTTGATGACCTGGGTTGCAACCTGGTTACATGCCCTGGTTATATGCCCTGGTTATATGCCCTGGTTATATGCCTGGCTGGGGAATCGAACCAGTGACCTTTGGGTTCGCAGGCCGGCGCCTTATCCACTGTGCTACCAGCCAGGGCTCTTTTTTTTTTTTTTTTTCTTCCTTCCTTCCTTTTGTTCTTCATGCATTTGTGCCCTTGAAAAACCTGTTTACAATAATCTGCACCTAACACCCAACTATCTTGCTCAGAAACACTAATTATTTTGACTCCAGAAATTCAAGGACTGTCAAACTCCAAACTTTGTTTGGTTTGGAAATTGCAAATGGTGTTCAGCATTTTGGAAAATGATGTCACCAACATCTATGTTATTGCTTCTGTGTCACCAATACACTCCTCTGCATTAGTACGTGTTTGTGCCTATCACATTCACCATAATACTATGACAAAATTTCACCATGTCTCCTAGTGAGGCATGCCCCAGTACCAACATAGAAGCAAGTGTAGTTTGTGTAAATTGCTTTCATTTTATTTTTCTTTGTATTACAGTTACAGCATCATGTTATTATTTTAAAATTGCCTGTATAAATCTGCTTGACTACTTGCCTTTCATTTCAAAATAGGACAGGTGATATTGCAAAATAATAGTTTTAAAAAGTGGCCCTGGGGAAAAAATTGTACCTATATCTAATCAAAACCTTCAGCAAATATGGAGGAGAAACATGTTACATGTCAGCATGAGAAAGCAAACAGGCAAATGAAGAACGTGAGACATTGCTCAGAACAATCTTTTTCTACTAGCATTAAATGAAAGGCAAAGGTGCACTCTTGTGGGATAAAAGGAACCCAAGCAACCATGAAATGCCTTAAATGGATCTTTGTGTTTCAAAGAAACAACTGTAAAAAAATTTAGAGACAATAGGGGGATTTGACTACAGCAATTGCTCATTTGTTGGAAATGATTTTCAGCAGAAAATATATATATATATTTTTAAGTCCTTGTCAGGTAGAGACATACACCAAAGTATTGATGTGTGAAGTGACCTAAGTCTGGGATTTGCCTTCAAATCATCCTGGAATTATTATTATTATTATTGTCAAATTGATGTTTAAAATGAGTGATGGGTGTTTGAGAGTTCCTTATACTATTCTCTCTATTCTTGTGTATGTCTGAAATTTTCTATAGCTAGAAGTTACCCCAGCCCTAACTAGTGTGGGTCAGTGGATTGAGTACTGGCCTGTGAACCAAAGTGTCACTGGTTCGATTCCCAGTCAAGGCACATGTCTGAGTTGTGTGCCAGGTCCCCAGCTGGGAGCATGTGAGAGGCGACCATACGTCAATGTTTCTCTCTCTCTCTTTCTCTATCCATTCCCTTCTCTCTAAAAATAAATAAATGAAATCTTAAAAAGAAAAGTTATCTCAAAATAAAGATGTTAGGTTCCCAGAGGCTGGCACACAGTAGGTGTTAAATACATGTTCATTCTCTTCTGACCTCAAGAACTCATAGCTTAGGGTAGGATTTTCAAGAATTTTCTGCAATGGTGAAAGTATTTTCTACCTGTGGTGTCTGATGTGGATGCTGAGCTCTAGAAATGTGGCTAGTGCAATTGAGAAACTGATTTATTTTATTATTTAAAAAATATTTTTACTAATTTACTTTTAGAAAGAGGGTAAGGGAGGGAGAAAGAAAGGGAGAGAAGCAACAATGTGTGAGAGATACATGGATGGGCCTGCAACCCAGGCATGCGCCCCAGCCGGGAATCAAACCAGCAACATCTCAGTTCGAGGGCCAGTGTTCAATCCACTGAGCCACACCAGCCAGGGCTGAATTTTCTTTTTAATTTTAATTGTTAACATAATTAATTTAAGTTCACTTTTAATATCACCTGAGGCTAGTGGCTATACTGCATTGGATAGTGCAGTTCTAATGACTTGGAATCAGGTGGTGAAATCTTGAAGGCAGAGGAAGAAAGACAGTCAATAACCATGAGGAAAGATGAAGAGATACAATATATTAAAGAATGAGGATTAGGGATATAAATTTGTTTTGTGCTAGGGATCAGATGGAACATAGACGGGTGAAAGATGATACTTTATAAACAGGATGTGATTATTCAGTCAACAAATCTGCATTGTTCCTGCCCCTGGGGACAGGGGTGGGGAAAAAGACCAATGAGTGCTATATAGAAATCTAAGGCAGGCTAAAAGGACACAGAGAGGGAGAAAATATTGTTGAGAAGGAATCAGAGAAAGTATGTCTGAGGAGGTCACAACTGAATGAAGTATGTGGCTATTTTTTCCTCCTCCCAAAGCTCTCTACAACAGAGGTTGGCAGATTTTTCTATAAGCAACCAGGCAGGCCCTGGCCAGTAGCTTAGTTGGCTGAAGCGTCATCCTGTGAACTGAAGGTCTAGGGTTCGATTCCCGGTCAGAGTACATGCCTAGGTTGCAGGTTTGGTCCCCATTTTGGGCACCTACCTGTGAGAGGCAGCCTATTCCCCATGGATGCCATTTCCCTCTCTCTAAAATCAGTAAGCATGTCCTCTGGTGAGGATTAAAAAATGTTTTAAAAGAAAAATTTAAAGGCACATATTCTTAATTTAAAAAAGAAAAAAGGAAAAATGCAGGGCATCCTGACCCAATGCTGGAATGTCTTTGCACTTAGGATAGAGTGAGGAGGGGAATACTAGATAAATGCCAATATTAGACAAAGGGTTATTATCCCCATTTTACAGGTGAGAAAACTGAGGCTCAGATAGGATCAAGAACCTTGTCCAAGATGTGTAGCTTCCTGAATGGAGATGTCCCCTGGGGGAGGGAGTAAGCAGAAAAGGCTGCTCAGAGCACTATCAGTTCCCTGACTGCCTCACCTGTGGAAGCCTGGGGCTGCTCCTGTTCTTCCTGCTCTTGTTCAGGCTCCTCCAGGAAATCTCCCAGCAGCTTCTCTGCTTCCAGGGCTTCTGCCCCAAATGGGGCAGCCCAGCCCAGAAAGGTACAGACACTGCCCAGGTCTGAATGGGCAGGGGGATCCCAGAAGTCCTGAGGGTGGTCCCGCAACCAGGAGCCCAGCACTGATACCACAGCCCTGGTCAGAGGGTCAGGGTCTGAATTCAGCTGGGAGCTCTGCAGCCCCTGAACCTCAGGTCCGACCTTTGATCTCTGGGACCTCCCACTGCTACTCTAGGGGACACCAACCTCAGGTTCCTGTTGAAGCTCAGATCTTGATCCTCTCTTTTCTTGATTTCTACCCTGGAAGGAGCCCCCCAGTCAGATAAAGGGTGGCAGGGAAGAAGAGGGCTTAGAAGAAGGGTTCTGAGTTTGGGGGATTCCTGATTCTAAACATGAGGGAGGACTCAGGTGAGAGTCCGGGTGGGAGCATGGGGATTTCACCATTGGTACTGACCAGGGAGGCAGGGGTGGTGGTGGTGGCGGCAGGAGAAGGCCCAGAACACGTGCAGTGGGCACAAAGGCCTGGTGGGTAGCCAGGAAGGCAGGCACAAAGCTCGGGTCCTGCTCATGATCTACAGACACCAACTCCCACACCAGCCGCTCCAGATGTGCAGCCCTCAGCACGCGCACCTTGCTGGTGCGGTAATGGAGGAAGGTGTTGGCATTGGGGCTGGGGACCTGTGAGGCAGGGGGCAGTGTTGACACTGAGTAGTGGCCCCCAGAGCACCTCTTTACCAAACACACCCATTGCTAGCAGGACTGTTGTATCTGATCCTCCCCATTCCTCTGAATGTGGCCCTTGGACTTATTATTCTGCGCTATGCACAAGTGCCCTGGACACCATAGTCCTCCCAGGCCCTGCCTTCTGCTGCCACTCATTTGTCCCCATTCGTCCTCCCCACCTGCGGGCCCCTAGGCTGCTCTCAGGTCTCCAGCTACGCTTCACTGGCTGCCTGGGTCTCTGGCCTCCACCCGACTCGCGCTCACCAGGCGGCTTCTGAAGACCACCCCTCCCTCTCATGTCTGCCCCAATAACTTGCTGGCAGGTTCCGCTCATGAACTGGGCCCTGACCTGACTGCACCTCACTCATCTACCACCCTTACCTGGACTCCCATTTTACCTGGCCACCCCTAAGCCCCGCCCTTCCCTGGGCCCCGGCTCCCGCCCTCCACTCCGCCCTCGCCCTGTGACTTCCAGGTATCTGCCCTGCGCCCCGCCCTCACCTGGACTTTTCCTGCCCCACGGCGCCCTTCAATCCCCTCCTCACCTCGCTGTCCCCAGGCCCTTCCCTCGGGCTCAGGCGCTGACTGCGCTGCCTCCTCAGGGAGACACTGTACACCACCCCGTCCTCAGTCTCCTCACCCCAGTCCTGCAGCGGTGCCTGGACGTGGAGGGCGAGGGGTTCAGGGCACCAGGGGGCCGCGCCTCCCCTCTCCGGGCGGGGAGTCAGGTCGGGCCTCCCAGGAGTTACTGAGACAGGCTGGGGAAGTCCTCCCCACGGTGCGCACACCCTCTCCTCCCTGATCCTGGAAGGATGGGGTGGCCTCTGGGGACGTCCCAAGGTCCAGTCTCATGGAGTCTTTCTGGCTCCCCTCCATCCCTAAGAGGAGCCGCTGAGTCGGAGGAAAAGAGGCTCCAGGTAGGGAATAGGGGGAGTCCGAAGGGTCCAGTCTGCGGGGAGACAGGGTCTGGGGCCGGGGGCGGGCACCTGGAGTTCTTAAACCTGGGGTTTCGGGGGAGGCGGGGCCCCAGGCCCCTGGTACCCTTACCAGGGCAAGCTCCTTCCCTGCGGTCCGCAGCATGGTCCGCGCTCGTCCAACGCCACTGCGAGGCCGAGTGAGGCGCAACGGCCGCGGCCAGCGGGCAGTGTCGGGGCACTTTCGGCCCGTGGGGCGGGGCTGACAGGCCTCGTGGGGCGGGGCAGCGGAGACCCACAGCTCTCTGATGCCCCCAGCTGGACCCCAGCGCCCAGTCCAGGCCTCGGGGTGAAGTCCTGGTTTTCCCTACAGGGGTGTGTCATTTTGTGCCCAGGAGAAAGGCCACTTCTCTATCCCAGGGGAGGGCTCTTTTGTGTCCCCAGGTATTCGAGCAACCAGTGTATATAAACCAGAGGGGACAGGCTTGTGTGCCCCGGTGGAGTCCTCTGTCCTCAGGTGCGGGGGGCTGGTCCGCCCCAGTTTCAGGGGATATCTCTGGAGGGGCGCAGGGAACATAATCTGTGTTCCCAGTTGACGGGAGTTATCGATCCCCAGGTCAGAGCGGGAAGAGCTGGGGGCCCTGGATTTGTGGAGCAGCTCTCTTTGGGGAGATGCGCAGTCAAGGAGATGCAAAAATACCCGAGGCTAGTTGGTGACCTTTATTTCATGATTATGAGGCCTGAACAGTTGCCTGGAGATATTTACTCCAGGCACCGAAGGCTGATGGCCGACTCTACTCCCTTTTCCAAGCTTCGTTCAGCCCTGGAGGGGCCCTGAAGGCCGGTAGCTGGGCGCAGAGGGGTTGGGAGCTCTGCTGGCGCCCTCGCCAAGTAGGCACGAGGATCTAGGGCCTCCGAGAGCGACTGCGCCTCTTGCTGCGATCGATCAACTTCTGGGAACGAATCTTGAGCTCCTCGCGAGTCACCACATTGTCTTCATCCTCAGTCTCCTCTTCGTCTGCGGAAGTGGAGGGGCGGGGGAGAGGGGTGGCGGTGATAAGAGGATCCAAGTTTCCATCCCAGTCTCAGATTTCTCTGCCCAGCCTTTTACACCCCACCCCACCCCACCCCACTGTGACCCTTAGCCGGTCCCGGGCCACCTCCCACAAACTGTTTCTCTGCTTGGGTTTCCAGCTCCCAGACCCGCTTTTTTTCCTCCCTGTACTGACCGAAGAACTTGTCCTTGGGACTGGCAAGGGGCATGGTGATGCGGGTGTTGTACGTGGGCAGCTTTCCCTCTAGGCTGGAGTAGAACTGGGAAGGAGGAGAGCGGAAAAGACTGGGTGGGGCAGGGGCTACAGTGAAATCTTGTTCCCTTCCTTCCCACCCCATTCCGAGACAGATGGATTCCACACAGCCCCTTGGGCAATGCTCCAGTTTAATTTCCCTGGGGCCCAGCCTCGTCTTTGGATCTCAGCATGCACCCTGAGGTCCAGTCCCACGTCCTTATCCCCTCCTACCCCTGCCCCCAGCCGCCCCAGGTCCCTGAGGCCCCGCCCCTCAGCGTGGAGGCTCCCCCCAGCCCTCCCCCTAAGTCTTGCCCTCGGGCCTCCCAGGACCATCCCGAAGCTCTCCCGGCTCAGTGAACCTCACCTGTTTGTTGTCCCTAAGGCCCATTCCCAGCCCATCGCTCTTCTTCAGGTTTTTGTGAGTTGTCGCCAGCTCTCTAATGTCGGCCCTCTTCCCCTCAGCCCAGTCCCCTGTCTGCACAGGTACCTCACGAGCTGCAATGTGACGAAGCATCTCTGGCACGTCATGGCTCTCGAGTTGCCCCTGCAGCTTCAGCAGCTTTTCCTCCAAGAGGCTCAGCAGGTTCGGCAGATAGTCACCTGCCTTGGGATCCAGCTCTTTCCTAGTGAAACTGCTGGCCTCCTGCAGGAGCGGGTGGGACGTCAGTTGGTTATGCCTGGGGACTGGGCATTTACTGACAGGGGTCAGGTCTTTAAAATGAGGGACCTCCCACAGAGGTGGTCCTATTCCCTGTGGGGAGGGGCCTCCCACAGTCAAGGGCCACACCTGTGAGGACAGATCCTGGAAACTGGAGACTCAGGACTAGGAGTGCTGAGGTCTTTTTGGGAGGGAGAGCTAACTCTTGAGAAACCATTGTGGAGATGACCTGAAGAAATGGTACTTAGCTGGGAACAGGGCAGGGCTTCTCCTGTCTCATTGCTTCAGGATTGCAGTAGGGTCTTTGAGGTTTGGGGTTGGGGGCAAAGTGGGACTTGCTTCTGGAGGTGGGACTTGAGGCTGCATAAGGTCTCTGAAGTCCTGGACTACTTAAGATGTAAGGGGGTTCCCTAAGGAACTCTGGGTAAGGAATCCCCTCTAAGCAAGGCATGGGGTAGGTTCCAGTGGGGTGTGGGGCAGAAACCTCACCTGAGGGGTTACACTGCCTGTCCTGAGTGGGGCTTCCTCAGGGACCTGGCTACCCACTGTGACATGGTTCAGCTTGCCCGCCAGGTGCTCCAGGCCCTCCTTCAGCATTTGCATGGCCCGTGTGGCCTGTTCCAGCTGGCCCTGGGCCTCAGCCCTCCGCTGCTCCTCCGCCTTCAGGCTATCCTGCAACTCGGCCTGCCTCTTCTGTTCACTGTAGGAAGTAGGGAGGCAGTTCTGGGAGTGCAGTGGTCCCCCCAGGCCCCCACCCTCTCCCTGGGGCACGGAGCCTCACCTCACCAGCCTGGCCTCCCCCGAGTACTTGAGGTCTTCGAGCTCCTGCTGCAGCTGCTGCTTCTCTTGCTTCAGCCTCAGCAGCATCTGCGTGTTCTCGTTCTTGAGCATCTCCAACTGCGTGAAGGTGTCGCCCTGCGCCAGGAACCTCCGCACCACTGCCTGAGGCCCACCCAACTCCAGTCAGAGCCAGGGCCTGGGCAGGCCCAGGTGCCACCCTCTTCCTTAACCCCCGAGCATGAAGCACAGGTAGGTGGCCTAAGCTGGTGATGTCTGCATAGTGACATTTAGGGACTCTGTGAGTAGGACAAAGGGTTGCCTCAAGGGTAGGCAGCCTCGGATGAATAATTTTTGCTGGGCCCTTCCCTCTTTATATCAGGAATTTGAATCAGCCAAAAATCCGTGTGCAGAACAGGTAGCAGTGACCATAACTGCTTTCCAAAATCAAGGTGCCAGCAACACTTTAGGAGTTAATCTTGTTCAATCCCATGAAGAAATACTGGTCAGTTATAGAAGGGAGCTACCCACCAGGCCAATTTCTGAAAAGGCAACTGGCCAAGTGCCTCAGGTGATGCCCTAGGTCCGAGTTCTGGAACTTCTCAGGGGTCATCCCGTGGGAAGAGTAGTGGGTCGGAGGGAGCCCAAAGGGGAGAAACCAGACTGAGGTCCAGTTGGATCAGTGTTTGCCATCAGGGAACATAGGTTCTTAGAAAACTTCAAAGAAAACATTGCAAAGAAGGGGTCCAGGGCAGAGGTTTGACTTCCCCTGTATCCTAGGGTGGCACCAGACATTTGGCTGAGCCCTAGACCATGTTATAGGGGATGGAGACACAGGAGAGGAGGGACAAAGCTCCAGTCCTCATAGAGCCCACATGCCAAAGAAGTCGGTGTCACTGGTGTAAGAGTGAACAGAAGGAGAGGGAGAGGTGGTGCATCGAGACAGTTTGCATGGGTTTTGTTGTAAGGGGCAGCAGAAAACGGGGCAGTAGCTGGGGGACGAAGGTGTATCTTTTAAGACAGCAGGTTTGTGTGCCGAGGAATTGATCCAAGGTGGAGAGGGCCATGGGCAGCACTCACATGTGTTTCCGCCACCCCAGTGGCATCTTTGACCTTGCCGAAGAGCACCTCCATCTGGTACATGTTCCAGCGCAGGTGCAGCTCCTCCTCTTTGGCCCGCTGGCTGTCTTGGATCGTATCATCAGACTGCAGCAGCAAGTGCTCTCGCTGGGTCTGCTCCAGGTTGAGGTCAGGTCCAGGGTCAGGTTGCGGACAAGGGCTTAGGACAGAGGCCAAGAAAGGGTATCTGGACAAGGGTCAGGGAGTGGGTAGGGCCCAGTCTGGGGGACCAGGGCAAAGGCTCAGGCCAGGTAAGGGCAACCAAGCTGGGGTCACTAGGGGTGGGACATGGCCTTGATCCTGGCATCCCTAGGGGCACCCACCTTGCGCTCCATGCGTTCATTTTGCAGTTTCCTCTCCTCTGCCTGTTTCTTGCATTCAGTTATGTAGCGCTCGCGCTTCTTGCGCTCTCGGAACACAGTCTCCTCCAGATACTGCAACTGATTCTGAAGGATGGGTAAGGGAACAGCAGGACCAGCTGACACCTACCATGGCTTAGGGCTGAAGCTGCAGCCTCAACTGAGCCAGGCCACAGGGTCCTAGTAGATGGGAGGGGCTCTGGGACAGCTGGGATTCAGATTCTGGGGTCAGGAGACCATGGCATCTGGGCACAATCCTCAGGGAACAGTGGGCTGGCACCTTAGCGATGTCCCGGGCATTGAGTGCCTCCTGATTCACCACATTCAGTTCCTCCAGCTCATGTTTGGTCTTCACCACCTCAGCCTCCATGGAGTCCAGACGGTTCTCCATGTGAAGGCTCTCTTCCTGGGATGAGAGGGGTGGGGCAGACCTGTGACTGCTGTCCCCACACCAGGCTGGCCTTCCCACTTGCCTTCCCCTCCCCAGCCACTATGGTCCGACCTGTAGATAGGCCTTGAGTTGCAGGTACACATTGGTGATGTGTTCTGCCTCCTCCGCCTTCATCCGGGCCTTTTCCAGACGGTTCTCCAGGTTCCGCAAGGTCTAGAGGGGAGAAAGGCTGGGCTGAATCCCTGCCCCTCAATTCCTCTACCCCCTCTGCCTCTACCCACCTCCCACCCCTCCACAGCTCACGGGCCCTACCTTAGCCACCTCAGTGTTGCCACCTTGCACCTCTGCTATCTCCAGCTCACGCAGACTGTGCTGCAGCTGGAGCTCTTCCAGCCACTTCTGCTGCAACCCCACCTGGTGCAGCAGAGCATTTCGCTGCTTCACCTTCTCACTCAGCTGGTGGTCCAGGTGCTCCAGGGCCTGCTGGAGGGAGGGGATCCAGAGCAGGGGCCTGAACCTCCCCCTAGTCCTTCCTCCAGAGCATCCTTCTCCCCTATTTTGGTTCTCATCTCCCTTGTCTCTGAGCAGTGTCTGACCTGGCTAACTCTCCTCCACAGATTTTCTACTTTGGTGGCTTCAGGAAGCCCATGCCCTGGTTTTCCACCCACCACCCTGTTTGCCCCTTCTTTGTCTCCCTTGCCTTTGGAGAGACAGTCCCAGGGTCTTCTCTCCTATGTCTACACCCACCCCCATCATGATCTCCTATCCAGTCTTGGGGTTTTAAAGGTCACCTACCAATACACTGGAGACACCTAAATTTAGCCTTCCCCTGAACTTCAGGCTCGTATACCCGCATCTGCATTGCTTTCCAGATGCGTCCACAGGCACCTCAAAATCATGGCCAAATCAAGCACCTGATCTTTCCCCAAACCTGCCCTTCTCAAATCTCTCAAATCTTCCCCATCTCAGACCACCACAGCTCTCTTCTTCCAAGTGCTCAAATCCAAAACCTTGATGTCATCCTCACCTCTCTCTCTCTCTTTTTTTTAAAAGACTGTTTTCAGAGAGGGGGAAGGGAGGGTGAAAGAGAGGGAGAGAAACATCTTTGTGTGAAGGAAAGAACCATCAATTGCCTCTCATACGCCTCCAACTGGGGACTTGCCTGCAACCCAAGCATGTGCCCTGACTGGAAATCGACTCAGTGACTCTTTGGTTTGCAGGCTGGTGCTCAATCCACTGAGCCACACCAGCCAGAGCGCCTTCTGTTCTTCTCTTGATGTTGTCCTTACCATCTCTATTTCTCTCCCACCTATATTGAATTTGTTAGCAATTCTCTGTTCTACATCAAAGGTTCCCCCAGAGCTCGCTTTCCTCCTATTTCCAACTTTCATCCTAGTACACCCAACACCATTTTCACCACAGTGACCCCCTCCTGGCCTCCATTCCTGCTTTCTCACAGTCCATTTTCCACTTCCCTGAGTCTTAGTATGCAAAGTCTGCAGGGGCCTGATGTAAAATTCTGCAGCTGATGACTTCCCTGACCTCACCTCCTACTGAGCCCCACTCACTCACTCCTGTCTTGCTACACTGCTTTCCTACACTTTACACTTATTTCTACCCCTGGGAATTTGCATTTGCTGCTCCTTCAGTCTGGAGTGTTCACACACGCACACACACACACACACACACACACACCCCAACCCCTATCATTTTCTGGTTGGCCCATTCTCACCTCAAATATCACCTCTTAAAGAAGGTCTTTGCTGACCCCCCGAGTCAATCTAAAGTGTGAACCCCCAAGCTCCAGCCAGGTAGCTCAGTTGGCTAGGGCATCATCCCAGTATGCCAGGGTTAAGGGTTCCATCCCTGGTCAGGGTATATACGAGAAGCAATCAATGATGCATAAATAAGTGGAACAATAAATCAATGTTTCTGTCTCTCTCTCAAGAAAAAAAAAAAAATCAATAAAGGCCCTGGCTGGTGGCTCAGTGGATAGGGGCTGGCCTGTGAACTCAAAGATCGCTGGTTTGATTCCCAGTCAGGGCACATAACCAGGTTGCAAGCCAGGTCTCCAGCCAGGTCCGTAGCTGGAGGCAGGTGAAAGGCAACCATACATTGATGTTTCTCTCCCTCTCTGCCTCCCTCCCTTCCCCTCTCTCTGAAAATAGTAATAAAATTTTTTTTAAAAATCAGTAAGTGAAAATTTAAAAAGTATGAACCCCTCTCAGTGGGGACTTGTTTTTTTTTTTTTTTTCACTGCACAATCATCAACACCTAATATCATGCCAGGCACATGGTCGGTATGTGATAAAAATTGAGTAAATGAAGGAGTAGTGGCTGGTATAGAGAAAGGACTGGAGAGAGAGGGGCAGAAGGTAGGGAGTCCAGTGGGCAAGGGATCCAGGCAGAAAATTAAGGCAGATTGTCAATGGAGTTGGGGTGGGGCAAACCTGGCCTGTTTTGCTCTTCAGGTATGGCTTCTCTGACTTCCATTCTCGAATCAATGCCTGGATTACTTTCTCATCTCCCTGCAAAGAGAGGAGCCCAATCACCACTTACTCAGGCCACCTGTACCTGAGGCAGTTCCCTGCTCCTGGGAATGCTGGCCATGACCTCTAGAACCTCTTCCCCCATTTCTGTACCCTCACCTGGAGCAGGTCCGTCAGCTGTAGTTGTAGCACCCTGTTCTCCTCGTGTAGCTGGTTGATGACTTCCTGATTCTTCTTAATGTTCCACTGGGTGCTCTCATAAAAGGCCTTCCGGTCATTCTCTGGGGTCATGTGACATGAGTAGGTACAAGGAGTGTGTCATGGGGTATGGGAAGACTTTCCAGAGAGACTATCTTTTTGTAATTATCAACTTAACATTATTACAAACTTTGCTTTGAGCATTTATTATGTGTTGGACGCTAGACTAAGAACTCAAGCTATACAATATTATATGCCAATAGGTGCATATCCATATTGTACCCATTTTACTTTATTTTTATTTTTTAAAAGATTTTAATTTACTTTTAAAGAGAGAGGGGAAGGGAAGGAGAAAGAGAGAGAGAGAAACCTCAATCAGCTGCCTCTTGCATGCCCCCAAATAGGGACCTGGTCTGCAACTCAGACATGTGCCCTGACAGGGATTCGAACCTGTGATCTCTTTTTTTTTTTTTTTAATTTTATTGTTATTGTATTACATCCATCCCCTTTTTGCCCCCCTCTGTCCCCCTCCCCACCCACCCATTTCCCCCAAAGTCAATCCCCCCTGTTGTCCATGTCCATGGTTCCTTTATACTAGGTTCTTGTCTAAGCTGCTCCCCTTTCTTGCTTCTGCCTCCCCGCTCTCCCTTCCCCCCAACCCCTTTTCCCCTGACCATTGAAGGCCTAGTCACTGTATTCATATACTTGGTTCTGTTTTGCTTGTTGTTAGTTTTGCTCATTATTGTCCCGTAATGGGTGAGATCATATGATATTTGTCCTACGAACCTGTGATCTCTTGATTCTCAGGCCAGTGTTCAATTCACAGAGCCATACCAGCCAGGGCTTGTACCCATTTTATAAGTGAGAATTCTGAGGCTTGGGCTTATTAGATTGTTCAAGATCACGAGCAGTCTGATTCTGATCTTCATCCACTATGCAAAATTACCCCCTAATTACAATAAATAATAACAAAAATGGTTTAACCAAGATTTCCTTACTTTGGCATGTCTGACACTCGTGATGTACAATTATTTGCTGTGGGGGCTGTCCTGTATATTGTCAGATGTTGAGCAGCATTCCCGGTCTCCACCTTCTAGATGCCAGCAGCCCCTCCCCCAACCTGCCACCAGCAATAATGTGATAACCAAAAATGTTTCCAGGCTTTGCCAAATGTCCCCTGGAAAGCAAAAATGTCCTCTTCCATTGAGAACCACTGGTTTAAAATTTTTAATGTGTTACGATTTGCCAGGCACTGCTCTGAGCATGTAACACATTTCAGCTACCTAAGGGGCAATCCTGCTGTTCCCATTTTACAGACAGGGAGACTGAGAACAATTAGGTTACTCTTAGTCCCCCAAAATCAAACCATGGCATATGCAGAACCAGGATTTAAAACCCAGAAAAATGTCTCTGAAACTTTTAAAAAATCCTCTCCTGAGGATATGTTTATTGACTTTAGAGAAAGAGAGGAAGGGGGACAAAGAAAGAGAAAAACCAATGTGTGATCTGTTGCCCCCCATATGCATACCCACTGGGAAGCGAACCCTCAACCTAGGTATGTGTCCTGACCAAGGAACCAAGGATGTAACCCACAACATTTTGGTGTACAGGATGATGCTTCAACCAACTGAGCCACCTGGCCAGGGTTGGAACCAATGTTTTTCACCACATCAAGCATGATAGAAGAGTTGAAATTACATGAAAGAATGAAATAAAGTCTAGTTGGCTGAGTCCAGGAAGTTTTATAATATGAGCAAAACCACAAACATGAGTTTTTGCCTCCAGAACTAACCACCTGGATGAATGGTGGTAAAACACACTACTTATCACACCGGAGAGCTGGGTGGACACTGTTGACTCCTGACCATTTTTTGCCCTTTGGAACCATCTTACCTAATAGTTGTATCTTCCTTTGTAACTCAGCCACCTGCGCTTGCACAGCGGACCTCCCCCCGCTGGCATGGATGGGTCCCTTCTTGGAATGAAGTGGGGGCCAGGCCTGTGCTGCGCCCTTGCCTCTAGCGTGGTGATGTTTGGCCTGAGCCTGACTGCCCTTGGCCTTGGAAGAGGTGGAAAGCTGGTCCTGAGAAGGCACAGCGTTGGCGGAGGCCGCCCTGCACAGGGGAGACGTCATGACTGGGTTGGGACCAAAGGGGCGACTAGGGATGGACCCTGTCCCGGATCGGTCAGTTCGGATTTCTCTGGCTTTGGGAGAATGCGCTTTCTTTCCGACGGTTTGGAGAGGCCTCCCAGCGTCTCCCAATTGCTAGGTAACCTCCTCCCCTCCTCCCTTCCGCGCTCCCATGGAAACCGTTCTGCACTACTGCTCTCATTGGCTGATGACGCGAAGAGGGGTGGTTCCAACAGGGGGCGGAGCGGAGTCGCGCAGCCTGAAAATGGGGGAAGGTACTTTGCAGTCATGTGTTAATCCTTTTTTTTTTTCTCCTCCCATTCCAAACCCACCTGGTGTTCGCGGGTGTTTTTCAGGAAATTTTGTTTTGCTACTGTAGAATCCGCCACTCCCAAGATGGAGGGACCTTGCGCCGCCATTAAGCGCGAACCTTCGGAAATACTCCCTCTAAGGCTTCAGAGTCCTAGCCAAGATGGCCGTCTTGGTTCCGGAACAACAAGGGCCACTTCCAACATGGCGCCCCTGAACCGCCGTTTTGGTGCACCGCGTGGTGCCGGAAATGATGCACATTTCCGCCTTTTTTCTGCCGGAAGAACAATTGGCTGCTGGGCTAGGGGGGCGCGGTGGCTATTGACCATTGACCTTTGCCCTTGCCTCGTGTAGGTGATGAACTAGGGGTCGAGTGGGCACACCAGTTTTCTTTGGGGGTACCGAAGGGTGGGAAACGGGGAGGCTGTTAACCGCTTCGGCGTATTGGCGGGAATTGGATAGTTCACCCCCCCCCCCATAGGGAGCGGAAGTTTTGAGATCCAGCCCATTGATGTGAGCAAACTGAAACCCCTCCACCGGGCAGGGTTGGAGAGGTAATTTCCCGGTACCTTTTCCTATGAACCTCTATTGCCTGGAAGTAATGAAGGGATCCAATTGACTGGAGGAAGAGGTGCTTTCCTTTGGCTGGAAGTAGCCCTCTGCCGCTGACCAGCGGCCCCTTTCTTTGCAGCGTTGGGGCACAGCGCGTGTCCCTGCCGCCTACTTCCTCCCGCAGAACCGGTTTCCGGCCTCTATCCTCCGGCGAGATGTTACTGTTGCTGCTGCTGCTCCCCGTGTGCTGGGCCGTGGAGGTTAAGCGGCCCCGGGGCGTCCCTCTCACCAGTGAGTCTGCCTGTGGATGTGGGGGGTAGGGTGTAGAAGGTATCTTCTTTGGTTCCTCGACTAGGTATTTACAGCCTCTGACCTCAGTCTCCCCAGTTCTGGGTAGGGAAAGTGGCAGTGCTCAGTCAGTGGGTGGAAGAAGAGGTGCCATTAGGCTGAGATGGCTTCATCCTGCCCTGGGCTGATTCTGCTGCCCTCATCCCCAGACCATCATTTCTACGATGAGTCCAAGCCTTTCACTTGCCTGGATGGTTCAGCCACCATCCCTTTTGATCAGGTCAACGATGACTACTGCGACTGCAAGGACGGTTCAGATGAGCCAGGTGAGTTTTTCTCCATGCATTTATTCATCGTACGTTTATTGAGCACCTGGTGAATGCCCGGTCCTTTGCGGTAACGGAGACAGATCCAGTCCTGCTCCCTCTTGATTGAGTGGAGAAATCGGGCCCAAAAAGGAGTGGGTGGTTGTTGGTTTGGCGAGGAGAGAGAGCGCCACAGGTGCAGTGGGACTGCAAAGAGGCTCCCAACCCAGCTTGGGGATCAGGAGGTGCAGCCTTAGCTGCAGCCTGAAGAGTGTTGCAAACAGAGAGGCCAGCATGTATAAGCATCCCGAGGTGGGAGAGAAGGGCTAACAGAGACAGGTGATGGCTAGGGAGGGAAGCGTTGGCGGCACTGTTCTGAGGGTCTTGGTGTGGAGAGTCAGGAGGGAGTACTGGAGAGTTTTGTCTGAGGCCTTGAGCGTGCAGCCGTTTCTTTCCCTTATTTAGAAGTGGTGGTTCTACTCTTCTTGTGCTGTGTGCAGGTGTGTTGGGGTTCTATCTGGGTAAGGCCCTGGGCACACTCTGAAAACTTTTTTTTTCTTCCCACAGGCACGGCTGCCTGTCCTAACGGTAGCTTCCACTGCACCAATACTGGATATAAGCCCCTGTACATCTCCTCCAGATGGGTCAACGATGGAGTTTGTGGTAAATGAGATCCCATTGGGGTTGGAGGAAGATGTGGTGGGTGGAAGGAGGACAGGAGACACCGTTGGGTCTGATGGTGCCCCTGCCTCTGCCCTCAGACTGCTGCGACGGGACAGATGAGTACAATAGTGGAATCGTCTGTGAGAACACTTGCAAGTATGTGGGTTCCACCCACCCCTTAGGACCTTACCTTGCCCCACCTGGTGGATCAGGCCCCTTCTCTTTCCTGCTTTTGTGTATGGAGTGCTCACTCTGTGGCAGGTGCTTAGTGAAGGCTCCACCACCAGTTGTGTCTCTGGCTGGGAAGCAGGTACCACATTTGTATGTTCAACGGTTGAGGAAGCTCAAATTTAGAAAGAAGGACTTCGCCAGGGTCATGTAGCTAGGAGATTGCAGACCTGGGACTTGAACCCACGTCAGTCTAACTTGAGATTCCATGCTGTTAATTACTACACTTCGGAGCAGGACCTGAAAACTGAAATGCCCACAGGCGGGTGATCTAAATAGCAGAAGCAGGCTGAGTATAAAGCATTAGGGGATGAAGGGTATTGGGGCATCTAAAGGGATAGTTGACAGCAGGTGACAGGGCCTGGTATTTTTTCAGTGAAACCAAAAGTCCTGATATTTATGTTAACTGTCTTGATTGAAGTTCTTTCATTTAGGCATTTA
This sequence comes from Noctilio leporinus, assembly GCA_004026585.1. Lineage (NCBI taxonomy): Eukaryota > Metazoa > Chordata > Mammalia > Chiroptera > Noctilionidae > Noctilio > Noctilio leporinus. The sequence continues at coordinate 103,928 of PVIW01002353.1, read as the reverse complement.
AGTGTGATCATGTACAGCACACTTACCAGCCAGGTTGTGCAGGAGTCTGCGACTTCTGTGCTTTCCTCTCCTTGCTCTCCAGAGAGCCGACTTCCAGCTCCACATCTCAGCACTCCCTAGTCCCTCTTCTGACCCTGAGGGTGGGTGAACTGTCCCTGAGGGTGGGTGAACTGTCCGTTATCTTTTCCCAAAGACAGGGTCTCTAAAGCCAGGAGAGCCTGGGAAGGTGGAGAGTTTGTTCTCATCTTCCCCAATGTGAGGGCAGCAGGTGGGATTGAGCCCTTTTGGAAGAGACACATCTGATGGGTCCTAAGTGCCCCCTGGTGGTGCCTGTGTGTCCCCTCACCCCAGAGAGAAGGGCCGCAAGGAGAGAGAGACATTGCAGCAGATGGCAGAGGTTACCCGCGAGGGGTTCCGCCTAAAGAAGATCCTTATTGAGGACTGGAAGAAAGCCCGGGAGGAGAAGCAGGTGAGTAGCCCTGTGGGGCTGACCCAGTACCAACTGGGCCTGAGGCCTGGAGGCATGAGCTGGCAAGACTGGGTGGGGTTGACATTTCCCTACAAGTGGTGCCCTAGGGCCGGTTACCTACTGCATTTTGGTTGACTCATTTGTCCACTTGGTATGTGGTTATTAAGCTGTTACTGAGTGAACAGTGGTCAGCACAGGCTTGATTAGAGCTTCAGGTGGCAGGCCGAAATGGGCTTGGGGGAGCTCTGCTTCTACCTAGGATAAGAGGGATGCCTCTCTGTATCCCGGGCCTGTGGGCCTTTTGTCTATGAAATGGGGGTGATGACTGTGTGACTGTGTGACACAAGATTGTGTCAGTCAGTAGTAGCTGAGTTAATTAGCACCCACCCAACAATTAGGGTGGGTGCTTTGGGAGCCAGAAGAGGGTGAGCCCCCAAGTGTGTGTCTCCTTCCCCTATCATGCCCTTGGCTATCTGATGGGTCACAGTCCTCAACTCTGCCCCTGGGCTTCTGCTCAACCCACCGAGCAGGAGTTTCAGCTCTGTTTCTCTGCCCGAGGAAGGTTCCATCCAGGTCTTTCTCTCCCACCCCCATGGCCTAGCTAGTGAGGACCCCCCAGATTCATGGGGCAATGAGCTCCTTCCGGAGTCAGGGGATGGTGGGGGAGGTATGTGGAGAGGGTGCCTCTAGGTGACCTTTGCCCTATAGGGGAGTTGGGAGGATCCTAGTACCAGGCCATGCTGAGGTGTCAGCCAAAGTCTTGGGAGGAAAGTGATCCTGTGGGTGCTCAGGCTAAGACCCTCCAGCTTGGGACCCCATTCTTAGGCAGGAGTCTGCCCAGTGCGCTCATTCATTCTTTGAATATCCACAGAGGCACTGGGCATGAGGGTGGAAGCATACCAGGAACTGTCTCAAGGGTAACCTTGTTTAGTAGGAGGGACAGGCTAACAGAAAAGAATGCCCGGGGTTGCTGGGCATAGCAGACTCTTTATCTGGTCCCCTCCTTCTTCTACTGGTCTTGGGGGCTGAAAGCCAGGAAGACTTCCTGGAGGATGAGACCTCGAAGCTGAAATTTATAGAGTAATTCAGAGATAGTCAGGCGAAGTGTTTCAGACAGGAGAAAATCATGTGTGAAGAACAGGAGGCAGGGAGCATTTGGAGGTCTGAACGTTGTTAGTGCCGTTGGGTCCTAGAGTTTAAGATAGCAACTGGGTGGGTGGGGCTAGAGAGGCAGCAGGAGCCTTAGGACTACATGGAAGTATCTGGGTTTCTGTTCAGTGGGCTGCAGGAAACCACAACAAGGCGAGGTTGGGGGACAGGGAGGTGTGAGTTTTGGAAAGATCTTGCAGTTGCCTTGTAGAGTAGAGCAGGGAGGTGGCAGTCTGTGGGGAAGAAGGTAGAACAGAAGGAGGACTGGCTCCTTGCCTTCTGCCCACCCAGCAAAAGCTCACTGAGCTACAGTCCGAAAAGAAGTCCCTGGAAGACCAGGTGGAGATGCTGCGGATGGTGAAGGAGGAGGCTGAGAAGCCAGAGAAGGAGGCCAAAGACCGGCACCAGAAGCTGTGGGAAGGTATGGTCATAGGGTGGCCGTGACTTGCCCTTGGCCGCTGGCCAGGAAGTCTGGGCCCAACATGTTGTCTGTTTTTCCTCTGATTTATTTCCTGCTGGCCTCAGGTCCCTGTGTACCTGGTTGTCTTCCACTGTGTTGGTCATTGTATTTGACAGTCGTTTACAGGGGTAATTTGCCTAGGATAAGAGGTACCTCTCTAGATAGGAGTTCTTCCTGCCAGCCTTGTGGGATCACTAACATTCAGGGATCCCCAGATTCAAATTCAGGTTGGAGCTGAGATCTGAGTGCAGGCCGGGCAATTTCCAGTCCAGTCTCTCTCCTCGTCCTGAGGGGATAGCCCCATGGAGTCACAGTGTAGTTACTTGGGAAGGGGGTCTGTTCTTATGTTCCCCATCATGGACTTTGATTTCTGCTCCCTTGGTCCCACAAGTTCTCATCAAAATAGACAGCCAGATTTGCCAGGATTGCCAAATCTTTCAGGGCAAAAATCTGCCTCTGCATCCCTTCCCTTCCCAAGTGCTCCTTTGCCCTGGCATTTTGTACTACCATGGTTTTTTCATTTGGTTTTGGTTTTGGTTTATTTTTTAAAAGATTTTATTCATTTACTTTGAGAGAGGGGAATAGGGGGAGAAACATCAGCATGTGAGAGAAATATCAACCAGTTGCCCCTTGCACACCCCCTGACTGGGGACTGGGCTGCAGCCTAGGCAGATGCCCTGGCTGGTAATCAAACCATCGACCCTTTGCTGTGCAGGATGACACTCAACCAACTGAGCCACACTGGTCAGGGCCTGCCTTACTGGGTTTTAAGATGGATTTTTTTAAAAAAGATTTTATTTATTATTTTTAAAGAAAGGGGAAAGGAGAGAGGCAGAGAAGATGAAAGAAATCAATGTGTGGTTGCCTTTTACCTGCCTCCAGCTAAGGACCTGGCTGGAGACCTGGCTTGCAACCTGGTTATGTGCCCTGGCTGGGAATTGAACCAGCAACCTTTGGGTTCGCAGGTTGACGCCTTATCCACTGTGCCACCAGCCAGGGCTGAATTATTGATTATAAGAAATCAGGACAGAGCCCTGGCTGGTAGCACAGTGGATAAGGCACCAACCTGGGAACCCAAAGGTTGCTGGTTCGATTCCCAGCCAGGGCACATAACCAGGTTGCAAACCAGCTCTCCAGTCAAGTCTGTGGCTGGAGGCAGATGAAATGCAACCATACATTGATGTCTCTCTCCCTCTCTGCCTCCTCCCTTCCTCTCTCTCTAAAAATAATAAACTTAAAAACAAAAGAAAGAAATCAGGACGGAGAGTCAGAGAGAAGAAGAATGCAGCAGATACTCAGATGAAACTGAATCCACCCAGTTCTCCAGGTCCATAGCTGGAGGCAGGTGAAAGGCAACAAACCATACATTGATGTCTCTCTCCCTCGCTGCCTCTCTCCCTTCTCTGCTCTCTAAAAATAATAAATACAATCTTTAATAATAATAATAATAATAATTCAGTGGTTTATCCTACAAGTGTTTGGTGAGTGCCTGCTGTGTGCCAAGCATACCCCAGGTGCCAGCAACATGACACTGAAGCGGAGGGAGCAGCAAGGTGGCCGTGTGGCTGGAGGGCAAGAGAGAGGACAGTGGGGGAGAGACATGGGTAGGGACTGATGGGCAGGCCGTACAGGGTATTTATTAGGGACCATGGGAAGGAGTTGAGCTTTGAGCCCAAGTGAGATGGGAACCATAGAGAATTCTGAGCAGAGAAGGAATGGGAGCCAGAAAGCCAGGGAGGAGCTGATGATGGAACCTTCCCTGTCCAGAATCCCAGTGGCTTATTGGGTAGAGGCACCTAAAGGATCCCCCTCCCTTTTCTCCTCAACAGAAGTCCTTTCTCTCCCCCTATCCTGCCTGGCATGTCGTGTGTTGTGTACGTGCGCCCCACCCCCCCCCCGCCCCCCCATAGATAACTGAAGGCCTTGGAGACCCGGGCCTTAGTTATATCCTCTCTCTTGAGTGGTCTTTGGTTGACACCTTCCCTCTAGTTAGAAGTTTGATCAGACCTCTACTGCCCACACAGCTGTCCCCACACTGAGCCTTCTCTGCAAATGTTGTAAAGCTAGTTTGCCCCTTTGTCCTGATTGAACCTGGCTTCCTTTACTCTTTGTCCTGGTTTCTGAGACCTGGATTTCCTGTTTTTTAAGTGTGAACTTTCTCTCTGCCTCCTTGGAATCGATTGCTCCGGGATGATGTTCTGTTTTGTTCCTGGCAGTCCACACTTTCTTCCTGCTTGGTGGGCCCCAGGCCCTGGTGCCTCTTCTGGGCTGGGACCCTGAGCCCTGGCGTCCTGTATCATTGGTTCCTCATGCACATACCCAGTTGTACCTGAATATGACTGTTCCTGGATGTCCCATGGGGACCCCAGTCTCCATTCCCCAACCTCCTTCATGTTGGAGAGTGAACCTGATGGGGTGCTTGGGCCTCTTCTCATGGGGGCCTCCCAGATATAGTGAACCTCAGGCACCCCCCACACACACACACATGGTCTTTGCCAGCCCTTTCTTGTTCAGATCAAAGTCCCAGGGGTGTCCTGGACTGCCCCCGACAGTGGCCTGCCTCTGGGCTCCACTGCCCAGCACAGGGCTGGGTACATAGTGTTGGTGGAGGGCAGATTTCCAGGTGGGAGGAGCCAGGGAGGGGCCAGCAGGCAGAGTTGAGGGTGACGGAGTGGCCCTCCACAGAGCAGCAGGCTGCCTCCAAGGCCCAGCGGGAGCAGGAGCTGGCGGACAGCGCCTTCCAGGAACTGGATGACAACATGGACGGGGTGTGAGTGTGCCCAAGCTGCCCAGGCTTGGGGTCCCCATCTTCCCCCTGCCTTTAGAAACCAGCCTCCCTCCCTCCTTCCTCCTTGCCATGGCACCTGACCTGGTACCAAACTTGCTCTGAATAAGCCTTTACTTACCGTGTAAAATGGGCCTAGAACAGGCAGGAGGTTTTGGAGGAGGTGAGGGAAACCTGCCTGCCAAGAAGCTGAGTGAGGTGACGAGGGATTCCACTATTTCCAAGCCTCTGTGGTCAAAAGCTAGAATCCCAGCCATGTCCCTAAACTAGATGGCTGATCCCAAGCCAGTGGCTCAGACAGGGTGGGCTGTCAGGAACAAGGGAGCTGGGCAGGCACCTCAGCAGTGAGAAGCAGGGGCCTTCACAAGGACGAAGGGAGCAGATTGGGTAGGGCAGGTGAGTCCCTGGTTGGCAGCAGTGATAGCTGGGAGACAATGTGATGCTCAGGCCATCACAGACAGGGCTTCCCTGGGTGGAGCGCACCAGGCAGAGGGCAATTTGGATACGTTTGGTTCTGAGAGTGGAAGGAAATGGATGTTGCCGATGGGTCAGGAGAGCAGGGTCTTAGGGGGCACAGAGTCCAGGTATCTCCCCACCCCTGACTCTCCTCTGAGCCCCTTCAGTGTTACAGAGACTTAAGGAAGGGCTAAGAAGCAGGGGCCTGGGTGGCGGTTGGTACCTATTCTTCCCAGGGTAGGGGGCTGGAGGGGACCCTAACCCTAGAGCTCACCTCCCAACTTCGGGCTGCTCACCTCTCTGTCGTCTCTGCCTGCGCCCCTGCAGGGTCTCGGTGGCTGAGCTGCAGACCCACCCGGAGCTGGACACAGATGGGGACGGGGCGCTGTCAGAAGGGGAGGCCCAGGTATCTGTCCCACGCTGCCTCTCGGCCTGGGATACCTAGAGTGGGTTTCCCCTGAGGCTCTGGGCTGCCTCCTGGAGAGCTCCCTGCTGCCCCAGCGGGCTCCTAGCCTTGCCTGAGGGAGCCAGGCAGGCAGCCCCCGTGTTACTTGTCCCTGCCTTGTGGAACCTGGTGGGTCCTGGGGGTGTCACAGGGTGTTTGGTCGGGACAGAGCCAGGTTTCCCACACACGGGCCCCCACTGGCACCCCCCTATGAGTGTTTGTACCCAATTTGCACTCCCCACATTTGTAGTTTTGGCTCTCTGCACAGCTTGGACCCAGCTTGCCATTGCTCTGTCCATCACTGTCCCCTACTGGATCCTTTCCCCGAGGGCCTGGTGATTGTGGTGCTCTGCTGTTTTCCAGTCCAGTTGGGGAGGGTTCTGCTCTCCTGCTGGCCTGTGCTGCCCCCTTCTGGCTGCTGCACTCCTGGCCCAGGCATGGCCTTGGCAGTTGTCTTACCCACTCCTGAGGCTCCCCCCTTACACATGGCTGGGATACAGGAGGGGCGCCTGGCGGCCCCCATATTGACACCATCTCAACACATACACACAGACGCTGCTCGGAGGAGACACACAGATGGATGCTACCTCCTTTCATGACCGAGTCTGGGCTGCCATCAGGGATAAGTACCAGTCTGAGGTTAGTGGGGTTGGGGCAGGGATACAGTCCTCCCTCTTCCCCATCCTGACTCCTGATACCTCATAAAGAAATTGCCTCCAGTTCTGGCACCTGGCCACCTTGGCCACCTTGGCCAGCTGGGCCACCCCAGGGCCCTCCCAGCTGTCAGTCCCTCCCTCCAGGCCCCACAGAAGGGGTGGAGGCACTGAGGCCACTGCTGGAGCCATGGCTTGAGTGTGGACCCAGCCCCATCGCAGTGAAGGGCGGAATGCAAGTCCACAGCGCCATGCACCCTGCACTCCTACCAGGTACTGCCCACCAGCCCACCTGCGCCTTCTGTGCCTGACCTGATGGAGTCCAAGGAGGAGGAGTCCCCAGTGTCCTCACAGCCTGAGGAAGAGGAAGAGGAAGAAGGAGAGAGAGAGGAGGAAGAGGAAGAGGAGGAGGAGGATTTCCAGGTACAGGGAGAACAACCCAAGGTGGAGAAGGGGAGAAGGGAGATTGGACCCGGGGAAGGCCGCTTGCTGACTGTCCCTTTGCCAGGAGGCCCCGCCCCCACTCACGCCCCCTGAGCCGGCCAGCTCCACCAAGGAGGACAAAATGCCTCCCTATGATGAGCAAACACAGGCCTTCATTGATGGTAAGTGCTCACTGGCTTGGGAAAGAGAGAGCTTTGTCCCTACCTGCCACTGTAGTCACCGGAGAATCAGGCCTCACTCTCCCCCCCAGTAAGCCAGAGGGTCTGGGGGCATCCTGGGATGCATATCTGGGGCCTAGAGAGGCCGGTACCACCCCTACCGGCCCCAGGGACCCTTCTGGCTCCTCACTGGCTGCTGGTTGGTTGTGCCACACTCCTGGGTGGGGAGCGAGTGGTGCTGCAAGGGCCTTGGCCCTGATCACTTCGGAGCTGAGCCCCTGGGCAGTGGGTGCCCAGTGGGTGCCTGGGGGTGGGGCCGGTGGCTTCCTCACCTTTCCTACCCAGAACAGTCTTGGTGCGGGAGGGCGGGGGAGCAGGTGTATCTGGGCATTCCTTCCTCTTCCTGAATTTGGGTAGGGGTGCCTCTGACTTTGCCCCCACTTTGCCCCCCACCAGCTGCCCAGGAGGCCCGAAACAAGTTTGAGGAGGCTGAGCGGTCCTTGAGGGACATGGAGGAGTCCATCAGGTATGGCCACAGCAGGGTAGAGTTTCCACCTGCCCTGCAGCTGAACTCCCCAGAGGTGGTGGTAATAGGGAGTTGTCGGGGCAACCGCTGCTTCCAACGTTCAGCTTTGGTTCCTGAGGGGAGGGAGGGTCCTCAAGTGGCAGGGAGCCAGAGCCCAGCCCCCAGGTGGCCCTCCATTAACGCTGAGGACTTCCAGTGTTGTCCTAAGTCAGCCTGTGGCAACGAGGCTGCCACCTCACAATTTGGCCTTCCCTTGCAGGAACCTGGAGCAGGAGATTTCCTTTGATTTTGGCCCCAACGGGGAGTTTGCCTACCTGTACAGCCAGTGCTACGAGCTCACCACCAATGAGTGCGTCCCCTGCGTCCCCTACCCCAAGGGTGGGCGGGCAGGCCAGTGAACTTGGAGGGTCTGAGCCGGAGTAAGGTCACAGGGGTTGTGAGGGTGACAGCTTTGGGGGCCTTCAGCATAGTTTTGAGGGCCTGTGTGAACCCCTTCCCCCCTGCCTCCCTATGTGGGGATGTCAGGGAGGTGGGGGCCCTGTATCTTGCCCTCCCACCAGCCCCGTCCTGTGACAGGTACATCTACCGGCTCTGTCCCTTCAAGCTTGTCTCCCAGAAACCCAAGCTCGGCGGCTCCCCAACCAGCCTCGGGTGAGTGGGCTTAGGCTGAAACCCCGCTCCTTGGTATCCCCTAGCCCCCAGCCAGCCCATCCCCAGCACCTCTTTCTCTCTCAGTACCTGGGGCTCCTGGGCTGGCCCTGAACATGACAAGTTCAGTGCCATGAAGTACGAACAGGGTACTGGCTGCTGGCAGGGCCCCAACCGTTCCACCATTGTGAGTGTTTTGGGAACAGGGTGGGGGTCTGGGTGGGGGAACCCACACCTGGCTGAGCCCACCAGAGCCCCCACCTGCCCACCCGCCCTCCCTAGGTACGCTTGCTGTGTGGGAAGGAGACAGTGGTGACCAGCACCACGGAGCCCAGTCGTTGCGAGTACCTCATGGAGCTGATGACTCCTGCTGCCTGCCCAGAGCCACCCCCTGAGCCACCTGCAGACAGCGACCATGATGAGCTCTAGCCCAACCCAGCAAAGGTGGGCAGGGAAGTGGGTCTCTGCCTGCCTGGACCTGGGGGTGCAGTGGTGTCTAAATGAAACAGGTCCCCCTCTCCTCACCTGTGTCGCTTTGTCACTTTCTTTCCTTGTTAGGCCTTTCACTGGCCCTAGAACCTCAAGACATGGAACCAGTTCCCAGTGGCTCCGCCTACCTGCCCCACAGGCTGGACGAAGGCCTGCCCATCCGAGCCTCCTTGTCCTCCCCACAGGCAGGAACCCTGCCCTACTCTCAGGGTGGGTTAGGTGGGGCAGAGCCATTTTTCAGACCTTCAGTGGCCCCCAAAGACAGACTAAAGGAGTGCACCCTCCCTGAGCCCCCAGCCTGGTGGCTGCTCACTGCCTGCCCCACCCTGCACTCTGCCCAGGGCTGATGCCTCCCCTGCTGGTGGGGATGGTGAATTGACTGTGACCTTGAAACAATAAATGATATCCCAACCCATCTGTGTCTGCCTTGCTTTACTTAGGCCAAGGGTGGGCACAGGGCAGAATGCAGAGGCAACGGCTGTCAATGGATCCTGGGTTTGCCTCGTCTGCCATCAGGCTGGCTCCCCAGGTGAGGTCGCATCAGAGCCCGAGTCACGGGAGATGGTTAACGGAGGTTCCCCACAGACTGCAAAGTTGGGCACCAAGAAGCGGTCTCCCATCCATCCCCGAGCCCCGTCTGTGTTGAGGGGAGGCCAAGGAACTTGAGATGAGACGCAGGCCCAGAGGAGAGTGGCTTCAGCAAGACCATGCAGCCAGGGCCGACAGCACATACTCCAGTGCTCCCTACCCACTGATGCAGACACCCAACTGCGGCCGTAAGATTCTGAACTTTTATTTTCTGGCATGAAAAGTACAAATAATTAAACAATTCCATGTAAAAGTCTGTTACCGCGGCCAGGCCTGTAATCCGGTAATAAATAGTCTAAACGCAACTCAAAGTGTTCTTGTTGGGTTTTGGGGGATTTTGGCCTTTTTTTTTTTTTTTTTTTTTTTTTGCAGTTTCTTATCATCTCCAACATATGGACTCTGTTGTGATGTGAAGCCTTCCGAATAAATAACAGGATGATGACGGGAGGGCTTGAGGGGCTGAGCCTCCTCCTCAGGGGCCCTGCCCCTGTCCCCCAGGGACACAGAAGACCCAAGGCCCCCTCCCACTGGCTGGCTTCTGGTCGGGGGCCTGGCTGGTTGGGCTGAGTTCTGTGTTTTAGAAAAAAAAAAGAGTGCCCTCCCATTCTTGGTGGCAGGGGCCTAGGCCTTAGCGGGGGAAGGGGATTTGGGGAGGTACCCTCTCCAGAACCCAGCCCCCCCAGGGTGGGGGACAAACCCAGCCCTTATTGCTCACAGATGCCCCCAGCACGCTGCCCACGTGTCCCCACGTGCAAGGAGGGCAGAGGGGAGAGAAAGCCCCAAGAAACAGGGAGAGGGAGGGACCTGTTGGGGGTCCTGCCCTGCTGGAGGGGAGTGGGGAGATTGGGAGGACTTAAAAACCACAAGAATAAATAGGTTCGTGTATCAAGAACAAGCTAAGGTTTTCACCAGCTAAATAGGACTGAAAAAATTCTCAAGACGAGCAAAAATAATCCCATTGAGACCGGGCGTCGCTGGCCACATGGGGGACTGCCTCGAAGAGCACACATGCCCCCCTGGTGCCACTCGGCTACCGTTACTGTTATTAATAATTATTACTTTAATGTTTCCACTTCCCCTTTTATAAATAAATTAGGCATAACCACATCTCAGCAAAACTTAAAGAAACAAAGAGAACATCGTGGTCCCTTTAAACTTGCAAACTGGATGAAGGAACAGAAATATACACAAATGTCCTTACAGGGCAACAAGAATAAATAGTTAACATAGCAATAAGTTAAAACTACAAGAAGCTAAATTCGGCAAAAAAGTACAAGAAAGTTAACTGGTGCCAGTTTATGTCTGGGTTTTTTTTTTTTTTTTTTTTTTTTTTTAATCTCTTCTGGTTTTTTTCTTCCTTTTTTTTGTCACTTTTTTTTCCTCTTCTGTTTGTGTTTTTTTGTTGCTTTTTTTCTTTTTGTTCCTTGCAGCAGAAGCTCCACAGACGTTTAATAACAAACACCGGGGAGGGGTGGGGGAGAGAGAGCTGGGCAGTCAGATGGGGCCATGGCCAGACACCAAAGCAGGGACACTGGAGGAAGGTCAACTGAATTTAAAATTGGGGTTTGCACTTTTCAGTTCTTACTGAACCCACTGAGGAGGGTGGGGGGCTGCAAGGGCTCTGGCCTTTGGCTTCTGTTGGAATTTTGTGTTACAAAGAATGAAAACTAGGGGAACAGAAAGGCCAGACAGAAGCCGGGGCGGGGGCTTGGAATGGGGGCTGCGTCCACTGCCCACACTCATCTGGAAAGACAGAAAAGCCCAACGAACTGAAAGAGGGTGACGAGTGGAAGGGAAGGAAATATGGGGCTGGGCCCCTGGGCCCATCTACCCTGGGCCTGGTGAGGAGGCCCTGGGTTGGGGGAGGCTCAGGGCCCAGTCTGCCCCTCAGCCCCAGGGACAGGGAGTCCTTTGGCCTCAAGTGTTGGGGGGTGCTGCCTCCAGCCCACCATGATGCCAAAAGTGAACGAGGTATCGTGTGTGTCTGGATGCATGGACGCTATGTGTTCACGCCTGTGTTCATGGGTGGCATGGACCACTGATGAGCCAGAAGAGAACTCTGCAGAGAACCCGGGTGGGGTCGAGTGGGGCCGAGTGCCAGGAGGGGGCTGGGCCGGCCTGGCTAAAGGAATCGACTTGGGCCCTCTGCCTGGGCCTGAGGGATGCTATGGTCATGTCTGTGTTCCTGGGCGTGTGTCTGTTTCTCTGTGAACGGGTGTCTTGATTTGTGTCTCCAAGTGTATGTCACCTCTTTCGTACATCTATGTGTATGCATGGAAATATTTACATGCCTACATGTGCCAGGGTCCATGCCCACCTGTGGCTACATTGTCCACGCACAGGTTCAATTGCTGCCATGTTTACATGGCCCCGTACTTTCGAGTTCTATGGTTTCTACATGTGTTTGTCTACTACGTGTCTGAGTTTGGCTGATTCCTGTGTCCGGGTCATGTCTCTGGGTCTGCTAGAGCTGCTGTGTGTTCCTGCGGGGTGTGTGTTTCTCTGTGTGGCCCCATGGCCTGTCAGCCCCTAAGCCCTGCTCCCTGTCTTTGCCCCAGTTGGTAAACATAGCCTGTCAAAATAGTTCTTTTTTTTTGTCTTTTTTTTTTTTCAAGTTCAAGAATCCCCAGTAAAAATTCTCCACGAGGTCTTTTTCCCTTTTTACAAAAATAGAGTTTTTCTTCCCCTCCCACCCCCCTTTTTTTTCATTTTGTTTGTTTCCAGCCCCTCACCCTGCTCCTCACAACCCACCAATGGGCTCTGGGCCAGGGATGCCCACACCCCTCTCCTGTTTTGCTTTTTGGGGATTTTTAAACCTGCTTCCTCCCCCATGTAGGCTCACCTCAGCGCTGGGGAGGCCTGGAGGAACCCCCTCCAGCATCTTCCCCGCAAAAGCCATCCCAAGGAGGGTGGTTGAGGGTTGGATGGGGGCACATCTCTGCTTTCTTTTTAGCCGAAAAAGGAACAAAAACCATCGCCATGAACAAAACCAAGACGAGAGAGTGAACAGCCCAGCCTGGGGTAGGGGCAGGAGGATGGGGTAGGGGACCCCCAGGCACCCCCCCATTGCCTGCAGACCCTCCCAGCCCGAGTGCTCACCCTGTGGCTTCCGCAGGGGCGCGGGGCCTCGTGCCATTCGTGGTCTGCCTGTGCTGTCTCTCTCGGGCCCCTTCTCTCTCTCTCTCTTTCTCTCTCTCTGCTGCCCGGGGAGGGTGGGGAGGGCGGCAGTGGCTCAGGCCTTGTGCTGTTTGCTGGTCTTGAAGGACACCTGCAGCACACGCTCGCCCAGGCGATAGCCATTGAGGCTGGCAATGGCCATGGCTGCCTCGTCGTAGTTGGTCATGGTGACAAAGCCGAAGCCCTTACATTTGTTGGTGGTGAAGTCGCGGATAACCTTGACGTTGGTGACCGCCCCAAAAGGCCCGAACAGCTGCCACAGCACACTCTCGTCTGCCTCCGGCGACAGGTTGTACACGAAGATGCACCAGCCAGCACCCGCTGCACCCCCCGACAGGCCCACGCCCGCCAGGCCGCTCATGCCGTCGATGGCGATGGGCGAGAACCTGGCGATGAGCGACAGGGGACTACTTTGGGGGTCACGCGGGCTCTGCCCTGACCCCCGGCATGCCCCTGACCCTACTGTGATCCTGTGACCCCAGATACCACCATGACCTCTGATCATGCCTTGACCTTGGGACTCTTGTCCTGACCCTGCTGTGTCCTCAGTCTATAATTCCACCTTCAGCCCTATGAGCCCCCAGTCTTCATGGTGACTTGTGCCCTCTCCAGACCTCTGACCATCTCTGAACATTAGGCCCTCACCCACCATCCTGCCCCAGGTCCTGAACTACACCCTGGCCCCATGGTCTTTGGCCCCATTTGGTCTTTAGCTCTGCTGACCCTGACTAGTTCCCCACGTCCCTGGCCACCTGTCTTCCCTTGGCATGTCTGCCCATGCACCTCCTGCCTTACCTCCCGACTCCATCCTGACCCTGCCCTTAACTACCTTGTCCCCTTTGTACTACTGGCCACCTGGCCATATGCCTGGAGGCCCACCCAAGAAGGGCAGCACTGGAACCAGAGGAGAGTATAGCTATTTAAGTGCCTCCCTCCTGTTATTCAGGGCTCAGCACAACCGCCCCGTCCTCAAAGCACCTCCTCTGACCCGTAACGTGGCCACTTTCTCCCTCTGCCCCACTCTGGCCTTTTCCTATTTAAAATGTATATTTACAATTGGCTCCCTCTTCTCTAAAAGGGTTTGTTTCCGGTGGTGCCCCAGCCCAGAACAGCTCCCAATGCACGGTAGGCACATGGCTTTGCTCATATGGGGGGGCTCTCGGGACTAACTGCTCACTCTCTCCTCCGGCCCTTTGTGCAGGCCATTCCTGCTGCTGCAGGAACTCCACTTCCACTCTGTTGCCTCGATGGGTTGGGGCTCCTTCTGGGTCCCCATCACTCCTTCTGTCCACTTCTCCACCCTGATCACTGTTCATCTATCTGTCTCCTTTCCCACTAGACTGAGGTAATTAATAACAGTAACAATAATCGTAAGAGTAGCTACCTTTTATTGGGTGCTCACTATGTGCCGAGTACTGTGCTCAGTATAATTTCATCTCCATGAGGGACCCGGTCTGGCTGGGTCATGCTGGGTACCCAGCCGCAGGCCAAGCAGCCAGCACTCAGCCTGCGCTCAACAGCTTATGATTCAATAAACTCGGGACCTTCACAGGATCAGAGATGTGGATAATGTCACGGGGGCCTTGAGGTCCATCCCTGACTACAGGGCAGAACAGGCAGTCAGTCTGTGATGCTCAGTAAGGACCACCAACAGTGGCAGGTGAAACTTAGGCTTAACATGGGAACCAGGGAGCATGACTGTGACCTGTGCAACACTGCCCACCTTTCACTGGGCTGGAGAGGGTCACTGACAGGGTCCCTGGGCTCAAATTCCATAGTAGCTCTTTGTAGGCATTTACTAGGCTTCACAACCCCCAAATCGCTTGATGGAGGTGCACTCCCAGGGGCAGACATGGCTAGGCTGCCTGTCCTGGGGGCAAGGTGGTGGGGTATCTGTTAGGGCAAGAGTCTAAGGAGGAACAGCAAGGGGCTGGGGGCAGTGGGGTGGGGGCACTGTTACCTCTTGACTCCGTAGGCCATGTTGAGTAAATTGTCCAGCCTGTGGAGCAGAAGGGGTGGTCACCGGTGGCCTCCAGGCATGTCCCCTGCTGTGCTGCAGGCCGGCCAGCCTGCCCTCCCTGCCCCCACCCTGCAGGCCAGCACTGCCAGCCCTGCCCCCGCCGCCTGCCCGGCTGGACACTGCCTGGCACGGACCGAGGTCACTCCGGCACCGCCTCCCGCCTACCCTGCCACATCCTCATCTTCTCTCTCCTGGCCACTCAACCCCACTTGCCTTCCCCCACCCTGCAGGACTTGGGTCCCCAGAAGGAAAGGTTTGAGTCTCTTCACCACAGTGGCTGGGCTGGGCAAGTGATAACACTTCCCTGAGCCTCCAGGTCCCCGTCCATCACATGAGACAAACTGACATTCTCACAGGGTTGATGCAGAACAGATGAGTGTGCCTGGCATGCAGTGAGCACTCATGGAACATGTGTGAGGAAGCTGAGGCAGACAGCCGGAGAAAGGGCAGTCAAAGCTGGACCTGATCAGATGATTCTAAACTTAATGCTGGTAAGGCCACTCATGGTGTCCTGCACATACTGAGCACCTACTATCTACAACGGCCTGGCCTCAGCACCTGAAAGAAGCCCATCTCCCTTCGATGCCCTCAGTGACCTCGGCATGGGAGCACTGTACCAGCGTCCCTTTGCCCTGCAGGAATAGGGCTCAGGGAGGGGAGCAACAAGCCTTGGGGCTCTGGCTTGGGGTTCTGGGGTATCCAGAGCTAGGCTGGCGGGGGGGCTCACCGGAAGCGTTGTGTCTGATGGTGCAGGGGGCCTGCATAGCGCCGGGCTGATGACTGGTAAAGGTGAGTAAGCAGGGCCTGCCCTGTCTTCTGACTTGGGTTGTTGGCAAACTTGACCGTGATGGGCTCAGCTGCACCCAGTGGCTTCTGCCCATTCAGTCCTTTGATGGCCTCCTCAGCCTCAATCCTTTTGTCAAAGCGGATGAACCCCACACCCCGAGACACACCTGCCACGGGAGAGGGTATCGTGAGGACTCTGCCTCCTCCCAGGCAATCCCCTCCTGCTTCCTTGATTCTCACCCTGCCATTCTCCATTCCTCTGTTTTGGTCCCACCGTGGTGCCTCCACCCAGTGCCCAAGCCAGGTGCATGCCCACCCCACCCCCATGTCTGACCTGTGACCTGGTCCACCAGGATTCGAGAAGTGATGATGCGACCGTATTGGGAGAAGAGCTGCTCCATTTCCTTCTGACTCATGGTCTTGGGGAGTCCACTGACATACAGGTTGGCATCTCGGATGGATGCCGAGCTGGGTCTGGCATAAGACACCTGGGGGAGGGTCAGGTGGACATGTGTAAGAGGGAGACCCATTTTGTAGTTGAGGAGAGAGAAGCTACGTATGAACCACCACTGAGTCACAGAAATGCTTCATCCCTTCACTCAATAAATATCTCTTGAGGCGCTGGCTGGTGTGGCTCAGTGGATTGAGTGCTGGCCTGTGAACCAAAGGGTCACCGGTTCGATTCCCAGTCAGGGCGCATGCCTGGGTTGAAGGCCAAGTCCTTGGCTAGAGGCATGTGAGAGGCAATCACACATTGATGTTTCTCTCCTGCTCTTTTGCCTTCCCTTCCTATCTCTCTAAAAAAAGTAATAAAAATAACTCTTTGAGTGGTCACCATGGTTACAGCCAACTGGGACTTTAGGGAGAGGACATGACCATGGCCCTGCCTGAATAATGATGTGGGACTTTTCACCTGAGGAGGTCAAAGGAGCCACACCCCTGGGTCACATGTCTCCCTGAAGACCTCAGGGACTCTGTGTCCGAGCTCATGCTCTCATGCTGGACATCCCATCAGCATCAATGCTTCTCACATCTTTGGAAAGTGAGCCTGGAACACTGGTCCTTTCTTTTCCAACTACACTGGGTCACTGAGAGTCTTTAGCCTCCAGCTAAGCCCTGATGGCCCCTAAATGCCCATCCTCAGCACAACCCTGGCCCCTGAGCTCTCTACCTGTGTAACACCTGACTTCAGGCACCCCAGGAAGGTCACCTTCGGTGCAGAGGCATCTGGCTTTCGACTTCCTCCAACTTGCTTCTATTCAGTAATGGCAGCTCTGTTCTTCTGGGTGCTCAGGACTTAACCTCAGTTGTCTTTCATGCCTCTCTGACTTTCACACCCACATCCAATCCTCCTGTCAGCTTCACCTTCCTCATTATCCAGAATCTGTATACTTCTTCCCACGTTCATCTCGCCAATCTGGCCCAGTACCCACCACTGCTAACTCTGAGAAGTGCGTAGTCTTCCGCCCTGGTCCTCGCTCCCAACCTAACCTCTCATGGCTATTCCCCCCACAGCAGCCAGGGGGCGCCTGTAACATCTGAGTCAGGGCCAGTCCCTCTCCTCAGAACCATCCATGGTTCCTACCTTTAGAATAGTGACCTCCTACTCCTTCTTATGGTCCACCAGGCCCTTTACCATCTGCCCCATCACCCCCTGTCCTCATCTCCATCTACTGCTCCCTAATCGCTCTGTTCCAGTCACACAGGTCTCCTTGTTTCCCAAACACCAGGTCCTTCCTCAGGTCTTTGTACTGGCTGTTCCCTCTGCCTGGAATGTTCTTCCTCTTTTTTCTTCTCTAGGTGTCAGTTGCCATGTCCTCCCTGTCCTCTTCCATCTGAATTGGATCCTGATGCCTACCCTCGTTATTCTGTTTCCAAACACTTCTCTTTGAATCAGACTAATTTTAGTACGTTTTTTCGATTCATGTCATTAATTATGGTCCAGCCCAACGATGAAACTGCAGCTGTTTTTAAAAATGGTGGATGTGGATATTGATTTCCCTGAAACAGTAGTGAGTATTGTAAAGTGGAGGAAAGAAAAAGTCCATTTATAGAGCAGCGAGTATTGTGTGACCCTATCTCATTGTGTTTATCGATGTCCTGGAAGCATGGGCTGAAGAAGGGTCAGCCCCCAGTGCTAAGAGGGAGACCTATGACTGGCGGAAGCAGAGGGCCTCATGAATTCCTCTCCCCTCATTTCTGCCAATGTCTATTTCCTATTTCTTCTAAATTAACCTCTGGGTAGATAGGGGTCATTGTTAAGGGTCTGGCTTTTGTTTGGAGCTGAGTTGCCAGGGCATGTTGCTTCATTAGTAATAACTAATTTAAAGACTAACAAAATGAATAAATTAGGCTGAAGTGGATCAGGGTGAGGGTGCTCTTGGGGTAGGGGTGGGGGAATTCTAATTAATGCCATTGTGCACATCTGGAGTTGTCCAGAAAATGAAGAAAACATATCAGCTGCTATTAGTTCTGTAATGATAATTAAAAATCATGGCCATGTAGTTAACAATTTTTACTCCACCACAGGTCTTTGAACTTTGAGGGGTAAGAACTTGTTAATGGGTTGAAGTTGGGGGTGACTGTAAGAGGGGGATCTGAGCTCGTGGATGGGTGTCTGGGGTCGGGGGTCATCTGAGAAACAGAGTAAGTCTTCCAGGACCTTTCCTGTTCTTCCATGATGCGCATTAACCTCGGTCTCCCCTCCTCACCAGGATGGTGCCTGCCACACAATGGATGGCTGAAATATTTTGGACAGATCTGCTGGAACACTTAGTCAGGTCTAATCATACAACACAGCCACCCTGGCAGGCGCGCGCGTGCACGCACGCACACGCACGCACGCACACACACACAGCCACAGTGTGCTATCCAATGCACAGTCTTGGTAACTACCTAAGCAGGAGGGTAACACAAGACTTAGGCCATATTCATGGCAATTCTGGGGATCTTGTATAATTACAATAAGAGTTGCATATACCTATCAAACCGCCATGTAATCCCACAACATTACACATGTTGCACCCTGAATAGGACACAGGCAGACATATCCACACAACTTCACTGTGACATGCAAACACCCTATCACAGCCGGACACACCCATGAAGCCCCACCAGGCCACAGCTGGTGTCACAGTGCGTGACAAAGTACTTCTCAAATAGGTACCATGTTCCACAGATACAGTAACACATCTGAAGTCTATAATAGCTCAAGCTACGTGACAGCAGCCATTCACACAGGCATGGTGTCCAGCAAACACTGTTTCACAGCCTAGCGCCATGCACACACACACACAGGGGCTTACAGTTAATCACTAGGGTGCACTCTCATGCTTGGGGCCTTCTGGGTCTAGCTGGCAATGAGAGACCCCTCAGGTCATGACCTCGCCCCTACGGCAGGAGGAGAAAGAGGTTCCTATACCTCTGTTCCCATGGTGAACTGAGGGTCAGATGGGTGCCACTCTAGCTCACCTTCCCTCAGGGTTCAGGAGCAGATTTTTGGGGTGGAGTCCAGACACTCCAGGCAAACCTAGAGAGGGGGGTTTCCATGGCGATCCCACCCCTAGGGAACATGGGCTCCCAAGGTCCCAGCTGCAGCTGCTGAGAGGGGAGGTGGTGGGAGGAGAGGCCCACCCCTAATCCCGCCTTCCCAGACCCTAATTAGGCTCCAGCTGGCAGATGGGGCCCCACCCCTCCCCCATTTCCATAACAAAGGCAGGGAGGGGGCTGCCCACAGGATCCTGGTCACTCTCTCCTAGTGCCATTTGTGTGTAGAAGCTAATAGTCTACCCATTTGACAAGTGAGGCAACTGAAGTTCAGAGAGGCCAGTCGGGAAGCTTTGGGGGAGAGATGTGAAGCCCTCAGGGATAAATCAAGAAAGATGGATGGCATGAAGGGGGTGGCCCTGCTGGGTACAGTGAGAATGGGTACTAATGCGGGGGCGGAGGGAATAGGCAGTACAAGGGAACAAGGGCACCAACCTTGATGGTCTTTGTCTGCAGTTTGAGGCCGTTGAGGGTGTTGATGGCTTTGTCTGCGTCGTTGGGGTCAGAGTAGTTCACAAACCCGTAGCCGAGGCTCTGCCCTGTGAGCAGGACCAGGAAAATGACCTACCTCCCTGGATCTGCCAGTATCTTCCCTGACCCAGGCTCGAGAGGCTGATTACCCCAGGACACCTTAGACCCCAGGCCAGAGTCCCACCTGTCCCCATCATCCCTGAGACACCTCACCTTGGGCCACACCTTTCTCCCAATCACACCTCAGAAACCTCCAGAGTCCCACCTGACCCCATTACACTTGTACTGCTGAGGCTGTCACCGCTGGCCCGCCGCCTCCCCACCTGCCGGAAGCCCCACCTGTGATCTTGTCCCGAACCAACTTGCAGGACTCAATGTCACCAATGCTGCCAAAGAGACTCTTGAACTCATCCTGGGTCATGTTCTGGGGCAGGTAGTTGACGATGAGGTTGGTTTTGCTGTCATCAGTGGCTCCATTTGTACCAAGGAGTGGCCCATTGGGCAGGGCCGGGCCGGCCGGGCCCCCTGCCACCTGAGACTCCATGGCCCCGAGTATCTGCTGGAGACAACAGGCCACACCCGCTCACGGCCCAGTCCCCAGGGGACCAGTGGGGAGTGAGGAGGGGCTCGGTGGTGACGGATCAGTCATGTCTGATAGGGCTTGAACATGGGGAGAGGACAATGAATTATTCTAGTAATTCCTTCCACTCCTTGAGCATTGAGCAAAGCACTTAACATACAATTTTACTGTGAAAAATTCCTCATCTAAATGCTATATATGCCCCTTTGTATATGTTTGCCTGTTTGTCTAAAACCAACTTGTGCATTTTTAGAATACTAAAGTAAACATTTCTGTCTTCAGAATAAACATTACATCTTTACTAGGTTCGAAGCCCTCTCTCATAAGTCCCTCCCTGTCCACGCACTTCCCTCCTCCCACAAAAGGTAATTCCTATCCCAAATGTGTTGACATTTCATGCGTAAAACTGAGGCATTTACCCTCAGTTTTTCCACTAAGCTTTATTTTTTAAGTATAACCTAATACCTGCAAATAATGACAGTTTCACTTATCTCCAGTCTACACCTGTTAGTTACTTTTCTTGTCTTAGCACAGGGGCTGGAGTATAATAGTGTCTTCTTTATTCCTAATTTAAAGGAAATGCTTTAGGCATTTTACAGATAAATGTGATCTTTGCTGTAGGTTTTTGGCAAATGGCCTTTATCAAGTTGTAAATGTTTTATTTCTAGTATCCTAATGAGATATAATTTTTTTTTGAATAATGGATGGTTAGCCCTGGCTGGTAGCACAGTGGATAAAGCACTGGCCTATGAACCCAAAGGTCACCGGTTCATTTCCCCAGCCAGGACCCATAACCAGGTTGCAAGCCAGGTCTCCAGCCGGTTCCGTGGCTGGAGGCAGGTAAAAGGCAACCATACATTGATGTCTCTCTCCTTCTCTGCCTCTCTCCCTTCCTCTCTCTCTGGGAATAATAAATAAAATCTTTGAAAATAAATAAATAAATAAAATAATGGATGTTTAATTTTATTGAGTGTTATTTTCCTCTATCTATTTTTTATTGAGCTATAACTGACATATTAAATTATATTAGTTTTAGGCATACAACATGGTGATTCACCATGTTGTATACATATGTATACTTGTATATATTACAAAATGATGACCACAGAAGTCTAATTAACATCCATTGCCATACATAACTACAAAATTTTTTCTTATGATGAGAACTCTTAATATCTACTCTCTTAACAACTTCCAAATATATTCTACATCTTTTTTTATATCTAAGGGCCATATCAAGAATAATTTTAAAGCCACACTGGGTGCAGAAGGAAATAGGGCTGGATTGATCAGTGTTGTCAGTCATGGGCATGGGAAGGTAAAGTAGCCAGTATTTCATTAGGTCTTGTCTTAGGACATGGTTGGTGAATAGGTCGCCCTCATTTGAAAACTCAAATTGATTAGTAGGTTCTTCCTAGAGGGGTGAGTTAAGAAAGATTTGAAGCCCCACCCAGTTTCATCATGGAAGACCACTGTGATTTATTAGCAATGTCTGCTGTGGCCACAGAATCAGAAAGAGTCAGCATAATCTCAGCCATTCCTGACCCAAAATACAATACCATAATTCTCCCCAAATAGTGTGCCCTCTAGGCTAGGCACTGAACAAAGCCCTCTACAGGCAATTTCTTTTCTTATTCACAACAACCCTAAAAAGAGGAGGGTTTTATTCCCTCTGCTTAACAGGTGTATGGACTAAACACTTGTGCCTTCCCTGTTCATGTTGAAACCCAACCCCCAAAGGTATGGTATTTGGAGGTGGGTACTTGGGGAGGTAGTTAGGTCATGAAAGTGGAGCCCTCATGAATGGAATTTGTACCCTGTTCATAGGGACAGGGGAGAGAGCATCTCTCTCTAAACCTGTGAAGACACAGCAAGAAGACAGCTGTCTGCAAACCAGTAGGTGAGCTCTCACCAGGAATTGAATCAACCAGCACCTTGAATTTGGACTCCCCAGACTTCAGAACTAGGAGAAATAAATGTCTGTTGTTTAAGCCATTGGTTTATATCTTTTTTAAAGATTTGATTTATTTTTTTCAGAGAAAGGGGGAGGGAGAGAGGCAGAGAGGGAGAGAAATATCCATGTATGGTTGCCTTTCACCTGCCTCCAGCTACGGACCTGGCTGGAACCTGGCTTGCAACCTGGTTATGTGCCCTGGCTGGGAATCGAACCAGTGACCTTTGGGGTTTGTAGGCTGGCACCAATCCACTGAACCACCACTGAACCAGCCGGGGCTCTGTTTTTGTTTTTTTGTTTTAATGATACATTTTCATGGCAGCCTGAGCTAAAACAACAGATAAATAAAGTGAGATTCAAGGATGTTTAGAAAATTACCAAAGACTTTGCAGCCTAAATGGTGGAACAGGGGTTTGCACATGAGCTTTTCTGATTCAGAGTCTGTGTTTCCAACTTCTACTGCCAACCTAGCACCAACTCTAACATTTCCCAGCTATATTTCCTCAGGTGTTCTACTTAATGCTTCTGGGCCTCTGCTCCACTTTGCTGCAAACTTCAAATTACTGTCACAGTGGCCTGGAGAAGTATCTGAGGCCGTATCTGGGGGCAGCTGGAAAGCATTCTGGGGATCACTTAGCCATGTCTGCCAGGAACACAGCCACAAGAAGTGGAAACAAGTTTGTCACATCCACCATCACTGCTTCATAATCCTATTAATAACTGACCCACTCCATTGAGGATCTACTAAGTGTTCAGATACTGTGTGATGTGTTTCAAGGCATCATTTCACTTATTTCTCTCAACAATATTGACACCCTGGTCAAGTAGCTTAGTTAGAGCAGCATCCTGATATGCCAAGGTTGCAGGTTCAATCCCAGGTCAGGACACATGGCACAACAAATCTATGTTCCTCTCTGTCTTTGTCTTTCTCTCTAAAATCAATCAATAAAAAATTTAAAAACCCACAATTTTGAAAGACAGCAACATATTCTCCGTTTTACAAGTGAGGAAACTGAGCTCAGAGGTGTTGAGTGATGTAAATGGGGGACTTCATTTTCAAACCTGTTTGTCATGGACTTTAGATCTATTTTTAATGACTGTGGCCAGTTCATTGGGGCAGCTCTTCCCCCTTATAGCTGTATGTCCTCAGGGATAATCTTAGCTCTTCTGTGAGCCTCCCCTTCCATTTATTATTATTAAAAGGATGGCACAGGTCAACTTCTCTCCAATTGGCTGAGATTGACTGCCTGGAGGATTATTCCGAGGCCACATCTGGGCTGAACAGAAACACACTCCGAGTTGATTAGCAATGTCTGCCACAGGCACCTGCAGTAAAGCAGTGGCACACACTTCATGGATTTGCATCCCAGCGCCTAAGGTGGATATTTTACTAATAATCTGGCCATGTATCAAGTGCCTATTATGTGCTAGACAAAATTCTTTTTGAGAAGTTCCAGATGATTCTCCTAATGTTGACTGTTAAGGGACTCTTTCTTCCATTTAACAGATAAGAAACTTGAGTGTCAATAAAGAGGTAGGATTTATATGAGGTAGGGCAGTAGGAAAATGATAGGCCAAAAATTAAAGCCAGAGTTTGAACACCAGAGCCCACTTTCCTAGTGAAAAAGCCAATAATAGTAAAAAATAATAACAATAAAGTGAAGCTGAGCACCCACTCTACGCCATACTCTGGGCATAAACTCATTGTGTTGGCTGAGTTTGCTATTCATTCAATTCAACAAATATTTACTGGTTGCCACTATATGATAGCTGCTGGCCTCCCCTTCCTCACCACATGCCCCTTGACACTCACATTGCCTCTCTGGACCTCTGTCCCTTCACTAAAGGAACAGAGATCACCTATGTACGGCGATGGATTCTGAATTCCTGCTCAGGCTCAGTGAGACAGTTCTGCAATCAGTTGATAATGTCTGTTATGGCAGCCTGACAAGCATTCCTCAGTACACAATCCTGTTTCAGGACGTACCAGGGTCCAGCTCTGGAACTCCTACTATGTGCCAGGCACTGAGCATGTGCAAAGTTTTCACTGACTTTCCACAACCGCATGGAAATCTGGAGACATCTTTTCTATTTCGCAGATATAGAGAAAATAAGGGACAGAGAGCCATGTGACTTGCCCAGGGTG
This sequence comes from Noctilio leporinus, assembly GCA_004026585.1. Lineage (NCBI taxonomy): Eukaryota > Metazoa > Chordata > Mammalia > Chiroptera > Noctilionidae > Noctilio > Noctilio leporinus. The sequence continues at coordinate 79,978 of PVIW01002353.1, read as the reverse complement.
ACTGGGGGAGGTGGTGGTGATGCAGTCAGGGTTTGACTAATGATCAGATGGCCCCAAAGCCTACTGGGTTACAGGCTACCCCTGCCCCAAATGCTGTCCTCAACTAGGAGGGGGTTAAGAGGTGCCTGGGGGGTTTTCTACCTGGGATCTTGAGCCTCAGCCTACGAATCTCACCATCACCCATCTCCCTCCCATCTGTGCCAGGGCTTAGTGGGATCAGTGTCGCATGTGTTTCCTCCATGGCTGAGCCAGCTAAGCTGCTAATGGGGATCAGATTGGTGGAGGTCACACCCATCCTGCTCCCATCTGCACCAAATGTGTGGCCTGGGATGACATGGGGATTGCAGGGACCTTTGGGAGCTGTCCCAGGCCAGGGATGACGGGGTAAAGTCAGCGGGGTGAAGGACCTTGGATGGAAAGGCAGATGCTGACTGGGAGCAATGGAGCCTTCCCTCCCACTCTTCAGCTCTTCCTCTTCCTGTTTTTCTCTCCCTTTCCCCCCATTTCTTTCTCTCCTCTGTTCATTTCTCCCTTCTGAACCACTCTGTTTTCTCCTCTGTGTCTCTCAATCTTCCTCCAACTCTTTTGCATTATTGCACATACATATGGCACACGAATTTTACAGTAAACACACCTATGGTCACTAGCTGTGTCTTACCCCCTTGATCCCCGGTCACAGCGACAGATGCCTGGATACTGGTGACAATAGGGCATTGAGTGGCTATGCATGGTAAGGCTGAGCCACCATGTGGGGCTGAGCTTCTCACTTCTGGGCCCTCTTGCAGGGCTTTCACGATCTCAATTTATCCCTTTACTTCCTCCCAGCCTGTCCCCAAGGTGAGTCTCCTACTAGGGGCCCTCCATTAGGGTAATCAAGAGTAATCATTAGAGTAATCAAGCCTCCAAGGCCCTCCTGTGACTTCTGACCACACCCTCTCCTCTTTGTGCATCTCTCTCCCTTTTTCACATGAGGGAAAAGATTAGAGGAATAGATGTTGGGGTTATGAGGGTCCTCAGGAAGCCACACTCACGTTCCAGCACCTGGGTGAGCACTGTGAAGTGCTTCCCCAGAGAGGGGAAGGAGTTGGCTTGAGGTCACACAGCAGGAAAGTGTGGCCTCTTGGGCCTCATTCCTCTGAGCCAGGTGGGCGGGTCCCAGGGTTCAGGAGGGAGTGCTGAGCATCCCTCCACCCACTGTGCTCTCCAAGACTCCAAGGAGACCCAGAAAGAAACACAATGTACAGAGACATACACACAGAAAACCTAGGGACTGGAAGAGCAAGAGGAGGAGGCCTGGGCTCCGGGACCAGACAAAGGACGCGCAGCGGCTCCGGGAGAAGAGTCGCTCGGCGGGGGCGGGGGAGGAGCCGGGGTGGGGCTAGAACTGGCCAGCCCCGCCCCCGGGAGACGTCTGGGCAGCCTAGTGGAAACCCGAGGGCTCGGGCGAGGCCGGGTCCCCGGGGTCCTGGGGCGAGGCCTAGATGGGCGGGGCGGGGCGTGGTCAAGTCGGGCGTGGCCGCGAGCTGGGGAGCTGACCAGCTCCGTGGCTGCTGAAAACACGGGGAGTGGGGCGAGTAGCGAGGGCGGGCAGGCACGCTCAAGGTCACCCCGCGGCCCAGAGCCTTGGTGGGGTGGGGCTCCTGGACCTGGCCTAGGGGGTCTGCCTTAGCCCCTTACCCCATTCTCCGGGAGGCGAGGGCCCAGCCGCCGGAAAGCCCCCGCGCCGTGGGCCCTCCCCTCCCCCTCTCCTCAGCCTTAGGCGCCCGCGCGATGCTACGGCCCGCGAAGAAGCGCCGAGAAACAAAGAGACGCGGCGGCAGCGGCGGGCCCGCGGGGCCTCCGGGCGCGCCCCCTCCTCTCCCCTCCCCGCTTGCCGCAAGGTCGACTGGCTCGAGGACAAGACGCCCGGATCCCCCGCGCGGCCGAGACCCGGGGCGCGCGATCCGACGCCACCAGCTCCTCGGGGCTCTCAGGGACGCCTTGCCGCCTTGTCCTGGCCCAGTCCCAGTGATCGGGGCCCTGCGTTTGCCTGGGCGGCCTGTGGGGTCCGGGCCTGGATGGAGGAAGTATCCTCCGCCGCGGCGGCACCTCCCCCATTCAGCCTGCTGGAGGGGGCAATCTTTCCCCCCAGGGCGTCGTTAGAATGCCCCCCGAATAGCAGCTTGGCTACCTAAGGCCTCTCAGTCTAGACTCTAAACGTCCTCACACTCTGGGCGCGGCCCTGTTCACTCTCAGGCCCCGAGGCTCGGTCCTACCCCCACCCCCAACTTGGGCCTAGCTAGGCCTGGTCCTACCCCCCCACCCTCCATCTCCGCGGAGACTGTGCCTAACCCCTTCCTGACCAGATTCCCTCTCAGCGACAGGGGAATACCTACAGTGACCATTCTTGTGTGCCCGGCGGGCGCGGTCCGTGTTGAGGGCGGCTCTGAGGGTCGTGCACTCCTTGGGGGGCACTCGATGCTCACGCCGGGGTCCGACCCGGGCGCCCTCAGGCGCGGCCGACCGCTGCAAAGGTGTCGGTGAAGGCGGCGGCTCCCTCGAGGGCCGAAGACGGGCCCGAGCCCGGGGACGCGCGCGCGGGCGGATAACCGAGCCCCGGGTAGTCTGCGGGCGGCAGGGATGAAAAGAGGGAGCGGGCGCGGGAGTGAGAACGCCCCCTGTGCGGCCCCACGGGGCCCGGGGAGTTTGCGCTTCCCAACCGAGATCGCGGTGCTCTGCCTTTCGCCTCTGTCCCTCAGCCCGGCCTGTCCGGTTCCGGGTGCTCAGTCCTCTCCCCTTGCCCGCCCTCCCTCCCACCCTCCGGCCCGCGCTGCGCGCTCCGCGATCTGGGCCGCGCCGCCGCCGCCCCCAGCCCTTTATATCGGCAGCTGCCAGCGCCGCCGTCGCTCATTGGCTACAGCAACCCAGCCCCACCTCCTCGCGGCGCCCGACGGCGCGGCAGGTGGAAGAGAGCGCGCGCTGGGCCAGACTCGCTTCCTGGGGACTCTTGTCTCCAGATGCGGGTCATTTTGCCCCCGTGTACCCTGCTTCCTGCCCTGGCATCCCCTTTTCAGGAGGACTAATTATATCCGAAAGACAGGGCGGGCTCTCCTCTATCCAGTGCCCGGAGCTGGAGGAGCAAAGAGGGCGAGGAGGTATCCTGGACGATTGTACGACTTTCAGGAGGTGCTGTCCACAAACAGGACTGGAAAGGGACAAGGATCCAAGATTTAAATGGGCAAGGGCCTGAGTTCCCGACCTTGGCCAAGAGAGGAAGGTTGGGGTGGCTGGGGACCTAGCCTGCCTGAAGAAGGAACGGAGGTCCTATGGGTTAGTTCTCTCCACAGTCCAAAAGCTGGAGACTGGCACCCTACAGTGCAAGGGCGCTCCGCACTGCTGCAAAGAAGTTAAAGAGGTTCGGGGCTTAAGATTTCAGGCAAACTCTGCTAGTGTCCTGCAGCCCCGGGAAAACAATGGGCCTCCTCAGACACCTTAAGCTTGGTTGGGGTGGGCATATATGCCATGCAAAGGTAACGGCTTTCCAGGTTTTTGATTGATTCTCCTGAGATAGAAAGTGGAGTATCCACCTTTGTCGCACATTTATGTCGGGGAGGCCTTCGAGTGCTAAGGTTTCTCCCTAGGGCTGGCCAACTTCGAGGCTTCAGCACCACAGACAGCTGCCTAACAGCAAGGTCGAAGACGCTGCGGGCGGGGGTAGCCAGGACCCCTAAACCCGAGAGTCGCAGCGCCCACCTTATCCTCATCCCTGCACGCCCTTTTAGGCTCCAGACTACCCGAGAGTGCCTTCAAACCATGCGAGTGGAGCCTATTTTGACCAATCAGGGACAGCCCTCGAGAGAACGAATTGCGGGAGAACGCCCTCAAAACTGAGCCAATGAGAACTCGCGCAGCAGAGAGCGATGACACGCTGATGGAGAAGGCAGTCCAATCAAAGTGGCCCGCACTGTCTGGGCGGTGGCCCTCTAGGATTTGCCAGAGCAACGTGGCTATTGACCCTGGGGACCTCCAACGACAGCTTGTTCCCAACCCCGTGATCCTTCCGGCTCCAGTGAGATCAGAAGCCTTTACCAGGAGAGGGCTACTCCTGGGCGAGCAGGCCCAAATGCGGTTCCCATGGAAACTGCGGCTCCCGCTGTGTGGTGATCAAGAAGGGGACTGAGTCTAGGGGGTAGAAGGGGTGGTTACCGGGGGTCGGGGGACAGGGGACACCCCCAGCGGCCGAATTCGCTCATCCTCGCCGAAACTTCTGTCTCCGCCTGGGCTAGCTCCCAGTTTGAAGTGTAAAATGAGGCTTTAGCGGTAGCGGGCTCCACGAGCTGGTGGGGCCAATCTGCGCAGGTCGCCACAGGGGTCCCCAGGGCACGTGCCCGACCTCGCGGTTACGGTCCCCAGGGTCACGTGGCTGCAGCCTTAATGGACCGTGCGACTCGTGCGCCACCTGGCGGTCGTGCAGCCTGGTCTCATTCCCCACTCCTCTACCCGGCAGTCCACAGGATGTGGTAGTCTTAGTATCCTCCTCCAGGGCCAGAGCAGCCGCCCTGCTGATACCAACTGCCCTTCCCCCACCCCAACAGCCTCCTGTTCCAGGAACCTGCTGAGCTCATTCCACCTAGGAGTTTTGGCACTGGGTGTTTCTTCAGCCTGGGATTTGCCTCCGCTAGCTTTCTTTGGGGGTGGAACCTCTTTTGTTATTTTGGTGTATACTCAAATGCCACCTCACTGCCCACTGATTTAAACAGCATTTCCAGAAACCGACACATTACTCTTTATTGCACAGTGGTTGTCACAGCCATAGATGTCTCACTGAAGTGTTTACTGAACATCTCCCCAACCAGTACCTGAACTCTCTGGGGTGAGGAATGAGTGACCAATGAGGGATAAGGACTGAGAATCAAGATCAAGTCCTGGGAGATGTTACCTGTACTCCCTAGGCCCCCAGTCCCCCAGCTCTGACCCTAAGAGAGGAGGGAGTGTTCAGGGTAGCACAGGCAATGGAAGCTGTTGGGAAAGGGCCCTGTCCTGCACTTCCCCTACTCCCCCACCACAGGCCTTGCTCAGGAAAGCACCAGGTTGGAGAAGAGAGGCCATCTCCCCCCAGATTATCCAGACCTAGGGGAAGGGCATCTTACTTTCTGGCTCTTTAATCTCGCTCTGCTCTCTAGACACAGTTCCAACAGTGTAGCCCCAATCTCCAGCTCCAGAGACAGGGCGGGGTGGGGGACCAGCCCTGGGGTGGGGCAGGGGTGCCACCTCTGGGCCTGTGGTCAAGGTGGTCCCTGTGGCTGTCCAGGTACAGGCCCAGGAATGGTATCACAATGGACGAATAAATAAGGGCAGTTGGTTGGGTGGGTCAGGAGGGTTTGTGGTCTGGGTGGCTTTTGAGAGTGTGGAACTTGACGCTGTCCAGCTTCTCAAAACGCTTCCCACAGCGCTCACAAGTGAAGTTGTACTGCACCTCTGCCGTGTGTTTCTTCATGTGCCAGTTGAGCGAAGCACGCTGTCGACACTGGTAGCCACAGATCTCACACCTGCCATCAATCAGAGCGGAGTCAGAGTGGGCAGGGCCAGTCCCAGAAATGGACAGCACCACCCAGAACCAGAGCGCAGGTGGAAATGGACATGGTAACCCCAGAGATGGAACTGGCCCTGTGCTGGTCCTGGCCTGGACCCCCTCCATCCCAGTACCCTTGCGGGGCAACTGTCACTCACTGCAGGGGTGTCTCCCCAGTGTGTGTGCGCCGGTGTACCTCCAGGTGGTTCTTCCTTTTGAAGGACTTGCCACAGGTCTCACAGGTGAATTCACGAACACCTGGGGGAAGAACAAGGCTGAGGATGATGCCCTTGAAGAGACCAGGTAGGGCACAGATTGACCAAACACCCACATCTCTAGGCTTGAATGCTGATGCTGCCCAGGAATGTCCAGGGCAGGGGTAAAATGTGAACTGGGGTCTCTGAGGGGCACAGGGTGCAGATGGGTCTGAATTTGACACCAATATTTGGACTTTGGAGCAATTTCACATAAAAACCCAAAGTCTGGTCTTAAAAAATCTGAAGCCATGCTCTCCTGCTGGGCACAGGCACCTACACTGGCCAGTGTCAGCAGCCCACACCCTGGGCTACCAAGGTGTTTGGAGCAGAAAAAAACAGGTCCTGTCCCAAGTTTGCTCCTCGTCCCTGCCCATCTGAGGTGGTTTACCGTCCTTCCTCAGCCCTGGAACAACTCTGGCCTAAGACCAACTTGTAGGGGTATGTGTGTGTGTGTGTGTGTGTGTGTGTGGAGGCAATGGGCCCCAAACTGGAGAAGAGACAGCCAGCCCCTGCCCAGCTCCACGTGATTTATAATGTGTCACTATGACTTGTACACTCCAGCTTACTGAGCACCAGGGAGGTGTCTAGTGGGCTCCAGGTTAAATGCTTTACTTCCACCATCTCACGCCAGTCCATGTGGAGGACAGGCAGGAAACTCTGAGAAGGGCAGTCCTGTGCCCAGGTTTGACCCCGCCTGCCCCTGCCCTAGCTCCAAGGCCCAGGCCCCTGTGCCCCAGGGCCTGACCTGAGTGGATGATCATGTGTCGCCGTAAGTGGTTGGATAAATAGAACTTCTTGCCGCAGCCAGGATGAGGGCACACTTTAGTCTTCCCTTTTCGATGCACAAGGTTGACATGGTTCTAGGGGCGAGAGGGGCAGGAGTGGGGCTGTGGGTTCTGTGGGTACAGGTAAGGGCTGCTGGGAGGCAAGCTGGGGCCAACTTCACTGTAGGGAAGAGAGGTGTTCTTGCTCTTGGGATGAACTGCCAACTCTGAGCTGGGACCAGGAGCACGATGGAATCAAAACAGCAGCTTTACTGAGTGTTTACTCCAGCCAGGCTTTGGGTTGGGGCATCAGTGAACCTTGTCATAATCTGTGAAGGGCCCAGCAGTTAGCCCAGTTTACAGATGGAGAAACAGACTCCAGAAGCTTAGTGGTTTGGCTGGTGTCTCACAGGTGGTCAGTGGCAGGGCTAGGTCTGGATTCTAGGGCTGTTAGCTCCACAGCAGACTCTTTTGCCATAGTGCTATGCTGCACCCAGGGCCTGGAGCAGGCAGCCCCCCACCCCCAAGTCACTTATTTCTTTGTCCTTTAACTCATTAGCACATCTCTAGCTCCCAAGCCCTACACCAGGCCTGGCACTGATAGGTGCTCAATACATGCTTAATGAAAACATGTTTTGGCAAATTCAAGGGCCTACTTGTGCTGCCTCCTGTGCCTAGAGCACGGAATATGATAAGACCCTGCCTCTGCCCGTGGAGCATCCAGGCCCAGTGGGCAAAGTGCAGGCATATTCTGATGATGCAGTGACTGAGGTTTGCAGGCCCCACTAGCCTTGGAGGGCTGGGGTGGGCTTCCTGGTAGAGGGGTATCCTGAGCTAAGACGGTGGCCTGGGCAGAAGTGGTGGGAGTTTGCGTGGCTGCGGAGCCACCAGACCAGGACCAGGCAGCCACTCTGTGTATGCAGAAAGAGGCTGTGGCTGGCTGAGGCAGGAAGGGTAGGTTGGAAGCAGGTGAGAATGTGGGAAGCAGGCCTGTGGCACCTGCTGGGATCTGGTGGGACCCTCCACAGGCCACACTGCCCAGACCCCAGTGCACAGGCAGTTGGACACAGAAGCAGACCTTGCCCAGCCACATGGGTGGTAGACTCACCTGGAAACTACTGAGGGCCACATACACCTGGCTGCAGCCCTCGTAGGGACAGTGAAACATCTCGAGCAGGCCGTCGGCATCCATCACTCGTGACCGCTTGCTCCGCCGCCTCCTGGAGAGGAAAGGGCCCATGGTATTGGGCCTCCAAGGGGACCAATGTCCTCATCCCCACCCCTGCCCACCTGATACCCACTTCTCAGGTTCCTTGGGGATCTCATAGATGATGGCTGACATGTCACTGCCATCCAGTTCTTCCCCATCTGCCTCTGCCTCAGGCTCTGTACTGTTAGGTACTGTCGCTGCCAGCTCCGTCAGCTCTGGGGCTACTGGTTCCTCCTTCTCCTCCTTCTTGAGCATGTACAAGTCCTCCTTTTCTAAAGGGTGGACATAAGGCAGGTGTCTGTGGGGACTAAGGCTATTGGGGAGCCCACTTTGGGGCCACTCCTCCCCCTCCCCCTCCCAAATCCCCCCACAGGCCCCCAGACTAGCATGGTCCCCCAGACCTTTCTTGGTCTCCATGCCTGCCATGGCAGTGGGGTCCATAGTGCTGGGCTGGCTGCCCTCAGGCTCCGTCTGGGTGTAGGCTGCTACACCCTCCATCATGGTGCAGGGCACCTCATCACCCAGGCCCCCACTGGGGGCACTGCTGCCTGCTGCCACGTTGAGGTGGATGCCCTCAGCTGTGAGGGCATCATAGCCTGGGCCTGCGATGATGATCACCTGAGAGCCGGGCACCATGCCTGGCATGGGACAGCTGGCTACCACCTCGCCCAGTGCCTCCTGGGGCATGTTCTCAAAAAGGGGGCCTGGGCCCACTTGCACGGGCACTGGCACGCACACCACTGTCTCCAGGGCTTCTGGCCCGCTGCCTCCTGGGTTGGGGCACAGCGTGGTACCCTGCTCGGCCAGGTTCTCCACATGGTGGACGTCGAAGGGGATGTGCACACCCTCTTGCGTGATGAGCCCGCTGCTGCCTGCCGGGCTGGTGGGGGTAACTGCCGCTGCTGCTACTGTCACCTTGGCTGGCTGGCCCTCAGGGGGCTCCTCAGAGTCAGAGCCAGAGCAGGAGCTGGATGAGTCAGAGCTGCCGGCCACCAGGCCGTTGTTCACTGTGGTGAAGAAGAAAGAGGACGCTTATAACAGTGGCAGCAGCAGTTGGTGTTTGCTGACTCTCCATTGCCAGAAACAGTGGTCACTTCTCGGTCCCTATTTTCCTCAGTTACCCCTGCTCCTCAAAGATGCTTCCCTCCCTTGGCTTTTGGCCCACTGCCGTTTTCTGACTCCTCCCTGGTGGCTCCTCAGCCTCTTTTGCTCTTACAGGTCTGGAAGGTTCTAGCTGGAACCTCTCCTGCATGCTTCAATCACCCCAATCACCACCAGGCTGACAGTGTTAAATACTGCCGATTCTGGTATCAGCTGCGTATATGACAACTCAATACAATTCTCATGCTATCAGGCCCCATAAGAATGACCCTACTTTATTTTTTGAAATTTGTAAAATTTTTCAAAAGATTTTATTTATTATTTTTAGAAGGGAAGGGAGAGAGGGAGAGGGACATCAGTGCATGGTTGCCCTTCACCTGCCTCCAGCTACAGACCTGGCTGGAGACCTGGCTTGCAACCTGGTTTCGTGTCCTGGCTAGGGAATCGAACCAGCGACCTTTTGGTTCGCAGGCTGGCGCCTTATCCACTGTGCCACCAGCCAGGGCAAATGACTCTTCTTTAGATGCCAGCTGCAAGTCCCAGGCCACGTGTACTTCTGGCTATAGACTGGGAGTTCCCATGACTCCATGTTCAGGTTTGATAATTTGCTAGAATGGCTCACAGAACTCAAGAAAGTACTCCACTTCCAATTATAGTTTTATTATAAAAGACATTACTCAGCAACAGCTGGATGGAAGAGATGCCTAGTGCTAAGTACAGTGGTGAGGACACAAAGCTGCTGTGCCGTCTCCAGGCATGCCATCCTCTCAGCAATTCCACATGTTCACCACCCCGAAGCTCTCTGAACCACATTGTTCAAGAGTTTTTATAGCCCAATCTCCGGCCCCTGTCCACTGTCCAGGGGTTGAGGTGGGGCTGAGGATATTGCTCCTCTAATCACATGTCTGGTCTTTCTGGTGACCAGCTGTTCTCCCTATCTAACGTGCCCCCTCCCCGCATTAGCATAGAGCCCAGGTGTGTTTCAAAGGGGCTCATGAAAGGGACTCATTATGACATTAGAAAAGCACTCCTAACTCAAGGAATTCCAAGGGTTTTAGGAGCTCTGTGCCAGAAATTAAGAACAAAGATCAAGAATCGAATTTTACGGTGCTGCCACCACCTACACCCTGGCACCTCCACTGGCCAGCACCAGCTGGACCTCCTGCGGAGCTGCAGACTGTTGCACCCCACTGCCTCTTCTGCTGACCCACCCTACGCGAGGGGCACACAGGCATCTCGCACTCCTTTCAGCAACTTCAGGCTCCGAGTTTTCCCTCAGAAAAAGCCTGCAGCATCCATCGATGTCCCCCATCTCAGGGGATGGCAGCTCTGTTCTCCTAGTTGCTCAGGCCAAGCCCAGGCCTATCTTTGACCTCTCCCTTTCTCACACCCACTTCCAATCTGCCAGTAAAGTCTGTTGGCACTGCATCCAAAACTCATCTGAAGGCCGAAAGCTTCTCCCTCCTCTCCTGCGCACACCAGGTCATGGCCCTGCCATCCCCTTGCCTGGACCATGCAGTCTCTTCTCGCTGGTGCCCCAGCTCCCCACCTCACCCTGACAGTCTGTCCTCCCAACAGCATCCAGAGTCTGTGAACTCTGTTTAGGTCACATCCCTCTTTGAGAACCTGCTTATCATTTCCTGTCAAAGAGATAGGCCAGCTAGCTGCTCACAAGCCTGGGCTGCTTCTTACTGGCACCTGAGTAGACTACATTTCCTAGCACCCCTTGTAGATAGATGTGACCATATGGCTAAGTCCCAATGAAATGTGAGTGGTAGTGAACTCCCACCCCTGAAATTCCACCTCTGTTCCCACCAGCCAACCAGGATTCAGGGAGGCTGGAGCCCCAGCACAGAGAGAACTTGGGTCCCGGATAGAAGGCAAGATGCGGGCATGTCTATTTCAGCAGCTGCCTTACTTCAGTTAATACCCTTCCCAATTCACATGGCATAGCAGCCAAAGCTCTCACTGCAGTCACATGGCCTGCACCTCCTTGCCAGCCCCACTAACCTCCCTCCCAGCCTAGGGACACTAGATAGCTTCCTGCCTCAGGGCCTTTGCACTTGCCACTTGCTCTGTCTGAATCCTCTTCTCTCAGACACCTGCGTAGGCTCCCTCCCTCATCTCTAGCAGACCCTTCTCATCAATTGTATTTTTTCAGGGAGGCCTCTGACTACCTTGTCTCAAATAGTACCTTTTTCTCTCCTTTATTTTTTCCCCCAAATATTTCCCACCTCCCAGTCTACTCTGAATTTTATTTGCCTTTCTTGTTAACTGGTTGCTTTCCCCTATAGACAGTAGACTCCACAAGGACAGGGTCTTCCTATACAGTCCATAATGCCAAGAAGGCTAAATGGCACAGAGTGAGCACATGTTTGCAAAAATGAACGACTCTCAGGTCAAGGCTGTGATGAAGGCCAAGGGGGCTGATATCTTACCCAGGCGTTTGGTGCTAATATCCCCACAGGGAGAAACCAGGGATAGGAAAAATTTCTGATTGTCTTTTAAGTTACAAATTCATGACACAGTTGGGGGCACACTGTCTGGGAACTCCATGTCCTATATGCCTAGAGGGTCACATGGAGAGCACAGGCTCTGGAGCAGACTGCAGCAGGGGGAGGGGAGATCCTAGCACTTGTTCTTCTGGCTGTGTGAACACTGGCACCTTATGTAACCTCTCTAAGCCTAGGGATAACCTGGTTCCCACTTCAGGGGGTACGCTGGGTATTTAAGGAGTAAATATGTGTAAAGGGCTTAGGATGGCACTAGTAAGCACCCACTATCTTTAGTATCGTAATGTCCCATTCCTAAAGCAGGTTCTGGGGTAGCAACAGAGGCAGTAGGGGTCTCAGCCCCTCCTTTCAATACCTTGTAATCTGCAGGGTGGGATGAGCCACCCTGAAGGAGGGGCAATCACCTAATGAGTTGAGAGCACAGCTAGGTGTGCGCCTGGGTCCCTGAGTGCAGTGGTTGGGCTGCTAAAGCTGACAGTGGGTTTTGCTCAAGATAATAAAACTCACAACAGAAAGGACCATGTACCCCTGGCCTCCCACAATGCCTGTGTGGGGGGGATCTTCTTACTGAGTGAGAGGTGGTGGGGCTGCCCACGCACATTCGGACAAGGGTGCTGCTTGAGGGAAGAGGGCTGGGCCAGGGATACAGCCCCTCCCTCAGCAGCTCCCCCTCGGCCACAGCAGACCTGGAACTGATCCTGGTGTTCATTCCCAAGAAGCTCGATCCAGCAGCTGCTGATATAAAAGTTAGGCTGGGGTACAAGGAAGCTCCTCTGGTGTCATCCCCATCCCAGCTAGATCCATCACCAGATGGGCCCATCACATTACCCCCAAGACCATAGTTTCTTGACTGCTCAGTGGGGCTAATGGCAACTATGGGGAGGACTCAGAGGGGTTTGGGGTGACCCTGGAGTGGAGCACAGTACAGGATGGCAGAGGCGTAGGCTTCACACTGGGGACCTGACCAACACACAGCAGGACGGCTATTGGCCAGGGTGCCCACCTGGAACACCTCTCGCCCACAGCTTCCCCTTGCCAGCTGGGATGCCATCTGCTCCATGATTCCTGCCAGCTCGGACTCAGCCCCAGTGACTGACCCCACCCTCAGCCTTGGCAGGGCACCTGACAGCAGGTCCCACACTCCTTCTTACAGCTTAGGCCAAGTCTCTGAGGCAGGTGGGCAGCCCCTCATCACCCACAGAATCTTCTTGCTCCCCCAAGCAGGACTCACTGGAACTCCGTAACTGAGTCCTTCGCAGTTCTGGGCTAGCAGCCAGCCCATGGGTGTGATCACCATGGGACGGCAGAAGAGGAGCAGGGACAGTGAGAGATGGGGAGGGTGGAGTGACTGAGGGATAGGGAATGGGAGACAGAAAGGGTGTGAGATGGAGGAGAGGCAGGGAGAAATGGTGGGGGGAGGCAGGGAATAGGAAGGAGACAGAAGACAGAGGACAAAACATAGAACAGTGGAGACAGACTGAGCAAAGAAGAGGGAGTAAGGATGACAGATGTATGGAGAGAGGGAAAGAGGATGAGATTGGGAGGGACAAACTTTGAACGGGGAAAGGGCTAGAGAAAGTAAGAGGAGAAGGAGGCCCGGAGAGAAGAGCCACCCTGGCGAGTCTGAGGCCCAGCACCTTCCCTCCTCCCTCTCCAGCTACTGAGCCAGGTTTCCTGGACCTGCTTGTGACTGGCCTCCGGCACAGGTGGGCAAAGTGCCCTGTGCCTTATCTGTCCCTCTGTAAAATGGGAACTGCATCCTCAGGATCTACAAGGACTCCAAGACTGCAGCATGGCCAGTAGAGTCTGCACTCTGTCCCTGAAACCAGCACTAGTGCCATCTAGTTGCACAATGTTTGCGATGCTGGCCTGAGGCTAGCAAGAGCCAGCAGGGAAGGAGTCCAGGGCAGCTCTCTCCACAAGGAAGTGCAGACCCCGCCACACTGAAGCCAATATATGCCCTTACCCTGCAGACCCACCTTTGTCACTGTCAGGGTCTGAGTCGCTGAGTGGCTTCAGGGGTGAGTGTAGATCTTGGAAGTAGCGATGGCCAGCCTCACACTGCCACACGGCTGTGGTGTATAGGCCGAAGGTGGGGTCCAGTTCAGCCAGGTGCGGCTCATACGGACAGCGGTGCTTGTGGTCCTCATACCAGATCACCACATTCTTCAGGCAGTTCACATTGCGTCGACGCCCTGTGTACACAGGCCGGGGTGGGCATGAGGGCCAGGGCTAGTCCACCCAGGGCAGTATGGACCCTAGTACCACCTAGGCTCTTAGGGGTTGAAACACCATCCTGGACCCTGTCTAGGCCTATTCCCAATTTGTAGGTGAAGAAACTGAAGCTCAAAGAGATGAGACACACCCTGGAGATAATAGAGACCAGCCAGACACTGTCCTCACTGCATGAATTAAGTCATGTAAACATCAGGGGTGCATAGTCATTGTTAGCTGCTTCTTACTGCTACAATCAGCGCTGCCCTGCGCCCACCTTGGCACCCTCCAATCTATTCCTCCCACAGCCACCTGTGAACACCTGAGTCAGGTCACATGCTGCTTCTCCCCAGAGTCCTCCTTTCCCACCTCACTGGGTGGAAAGTCACAGTCCTCCCAGAGTTATATGTTCTACCCAGTCACCTGTCCTCACCTCCTCCCAACCTTCCCCTTGCTCACTTCACTCCAGCCTTATGGCCTCCTTCCTGGTCCTCAACTGAGCCAGGTATGGTCCAGCCTCAGAGCCTTTGCACGGGCTGAGTCCTCTCCTGCCAGGTCACTGCCTTACCCCCTCCACCTTCACTCAGGTCTTTCCCTTGGTCAGCTACTCTGTCTTCCCTGCCCCTATAGCCAACTTCACCTGTTGTCCTTCTCTAGGTAGGACCTAGATACCATCTATGCTTATTCGTTGTCATGTTTTTTGTCCATCTGCCACAAGATGTCAGCTCCCCAAGCACAGGGACACTCATCTGGGCTGTTCCGCCTGTATATCCAGCACCTACGTACAGCAGGTGCTAGATGAGCCAATACTGCAAGGGGCCTGGAACGGTGGAGCTAGACCTCTGGGGCTCAAGTTCTGGCTCTGCCACTTCCAAGATGGGTGGCTCCAGGCATGTGACCTGGCTTCTCTGAACCTCACCTGCCCTCTCTGGTCAGGGGAGAAAAGAGTCCCTGTTCCCTGAAGCCTGGCAAGGAGGAGGTTAGGGAGTGAAGACATTGACAGGGCACAGAGGATGGCTGCACACAGTGTAAATGCTCAAGAATTGGTACCAGCAACGTGTGATGATCCTGGTCCCTCAACCAATGGGAAGGTGTGCTTCCCACCTCTGGGCCAGGAGATGAGGCGTGTGCCTAGGGAAGGTCCTTGGGTCTAGGGATAGTGCCTGGGTTCTCTAACACAGTGACAACCATGGGGGACCCACCAGTAAGATGCCTCCTCAGCTCAGAACTTGTCTCCTTACCTCCATTCCCACCCCTTTGGGATTTGGGACATCATGGTCTTAGCTCACCTGGCCCCTGCCTTTGAGAACTATGAGAATAGGAGGTGCCACTAGAGGGTTGTCCCTTAACAGCTGGCTATCATGCTGCTGGACACAGCTCGAGACCCACAGCCTCAGGGGCAGGAGGGACATGTTCCAGGCCTCTACTCTGACTGCCCACGCCCGGCTCCCCTTGAGCCTGGCACACAATATGCCCTTTAGGCCCTGGCACAAGCTGTTCCCTCTGTTCCGTCTGGCTCTTCCCTGGCTGACTCCCACACATTGGGCAGAAAAGCAGAGGAGCTAAGGGGACTGCTTTGGAGACAGGAGGACTTGAATTTGCAGGCTGGCCCTGCCCCTTTCCTGCTGTGCAGCCTGGGCAGTGACTGGCCCTTCCAGGATATCTTTATGCTTAAGATGGGGATGAAGACAGTACCCCTGTTGAACATGGAATAAGTTCAGTCCCCTTCCAGGCTGGGTCAGGCCTCTCCTGTGGGCCCCAGTGCCCTAACCCTTCCCCGTTTTGGTCACAGCCTTGCTCCGCCTGTCCCTTGTCTTTCCCAGGAGACTGTGGGCTCTGTGAGGCAGGTCTGGGGCTGTCCTCTCCACACAGCGCCTGGCACATGTGGGCTCTCCACAAGCAGTTCCTGAGAGAATGAGGGAGCGAGGCTGGGAGCAACAAACCAGGAACCCCCAATACCCACCCCTCCCCCTGGCTGTAGCCCCACTTACTTTTCTTCCTCTTTGGCTTTTTGGGGACCTGCTCCCAAGGCTTCCTGTAACAGAAAGAGGCATGACGGAGTGATGCAGGGCCTGACTGATGATGAGATAATGGCAGCAACTCTGGCTACCCCTCATCCTGCTCTGGGGCAAAACATTAGCTTCTGTTTCCTGAGCCTGTTCTATTTCTCATGGTCCTTCACTTGGGCTTTCTCCCCCAAGGACAAATGCCCTTGGGGTGGGTGGGTGTCTAGTACCATTAACCACCTCACAGAGTGGGACACTGAGGATCAAAGAGGTGAAGCCACTAGTCCAGTGGTCAGCCCCAAATGGTGGCCAGCCAGAGCCCCTTGCTCTCCTCTGCCCTTCAACCTGGCCCTTCTCAGTTAACAGTAACTACAATTTTCTGGGTGTCCAGGACCAAACTGGGGACATCTCTCATATCCATATCCATCAGAAAACCTGTTGATCCCAAGTTCAATCACTTAACCACATTTCCCCATGATCCTGACCAGGGCCAACTCCATTATGGCTCATCAGGACCAGCGTAGTCACCTTCATCCTGGTCTCCCAGCTCCTGCCTCTACCCCCTAGTCTCAACATAGGAATCGGGATGATTCTTTTGATGTTCTTGTTAGGAGTTTAAGATGTGGAACTAAAACTGCAAACACACACAAAGCTAGAGAGGAAAGGAAAGTGAATCTCCTTGAACCCATCACCAGCTTTAATAACTGTCAACTCTTGGCCAACTCATACCCCATCCATTCATCCCACCACACACAACCTAGGAAGTACTTCTTTTAACAGCTAAGCCTGATACCTGACTTTTCTGCACTTATGAAGGGAACTCAGAATTCTGTACTTAAAGAAGGCAAAACAATAATAATAATAATGAAATCCAACCAGAGCTCCCACTTCATTAGGAGGAACCATCAGAGTCCTCCTTGCAGCCCACAAGGCCCTGCCACTGCCCTGCCCTCATCTCCTCCCACTCCTCCCCCTCACTCACTGTGCTCCAGCAACACATTCCCCTCACTGTTCCACGTGCCCATTAGTACGCTAGACAGGGGCCTGTCTCAGAGCTTTTGCACTTGTTATTCCTTGTTCCTTTAACATTCTTTTCCTGGATATCTGCATGGCTCTCCCAGGCCTCCTTCAGGTATTTATTCAAATGCTCTCTTCTCAAGGTGCCCCACTCTGATACCTTATTTAAACCTCTACAGCTCACACTCCTGATTCTTCTTTCCTTTTATCACTTTTGTTTTCTTCCACAACCACTATCAATCTCTCACATACTATATAATTTATTTGTTAGGCTTCTTGTCTGCAGTAGACAGCTTTGCATGATAGACAAGCCTGTCTTTAAAATGTCAGAAATGTCAGCTCAAAAAAAAAAAAAAAAAGAGAGAGAGAGAGAGAGAGAGAGAGAGAGAGAGAGAGAGAGTCAGCTCCACAAAGCAGTGATCTTTGTTGTTCATTGCTGGGCTCTCCTCATTTATACAGTGCCTGGCACATCGGAGGTGCTCAATAAGTGTTCCTTAAACAAATGGATAAAGAAACACTGGAAATTCCACACTGATCATATTCTCCCTTTTCCCACTGGCTGCTAGAAAATGCCAAGGCAAATTCATGGCCCATTCACCTTTCCTACTTCATGTCTCTTGAACCCCTCTGGTCAGATTTTTACCTCACTATGCCACAAGACTGTCCTTGTCATGTCCCCTGTCACTTATGCCTCAATCTAATAACATTGTGTTGCTCATTTTCCTTTCTTTACTTTTTTTTAAACAATCTTTTTATAAGATTTTATTTATTTTTAGGGAGAGGGGAAGGAAGGGAGGAAGAGAGGGAGAGAAACATCAGTGTATGGTTGCCTTTCACCTGCTTCCAGGGTGACGTGGCTGGAGACCTGGCTTGGGACCTGGGTATATGACCTGACTGGGTATTGAACCAGTGACTTGGGTTCACAGGCTGGTGCTCAATCCACTAAGCCACACCAGCCAGGGTTTCACTTTCCTTTCTTTTCACCCTGGTTTTCACCTCTGTTTTCTTGTCCATGCTTTACACACTTGAACGGAAATCCTTCCAGGTACAAAACAAGTTATTAAGTAATTGAGCAACTGAAGTGATTGATCCCCTACCTTTGGTCATGTCTATTCCCCATAGGATAACCCTCACCTAGATTAGTGTATTTTCCCAATTGCACATGGGTGCCTAGGCCAGGTTTTTGCTACACAGTGCCTGGGTTGTCTCAGTGTCCCTGCCCCGGTCCTGCAGGCCCACACAGCTCCTGCTCAGCCACCAAGCTTCCGCAAATATCACTTTCAGTTTAGGGACCTCCAGGAGTTCCCTCTGGTCAGTGATTCTCCAGCTGAACATCAAGTTTTCCTTGGAAACTTTGCAATTAAAAAAAAAACAAAAAACAAAAAAAACAGGGTCTGCAACTGAATCAGACTAACTGAATCCGAAACTCCAATAGTGGGACACTGGCTTGAGGTTTTTAAGTACCCAGCATTTCCTGTTCTACATTTAGGCATATAAACCAGCCTACCATCCTGGGGAGCAGGTGAGTACAATTCAGCAGGATCTGGTTGACTCTAGGCCCTCAGATTCTCCCCCAGGGGAAACATGGGAACATGTGCAAATAAAACGAGGGCAGAACAAGGATTTTGTCGCAGAGCTGCTTGTGACACAAAACAAACATCACCTAACGGCTAATACTTGGAGTGCTCACTAAGTGCTAGTACTGTTCTAAGCCCTTTGCGGTGGTTTAACTCATTTAATCATCACATCAACATATAAGGCTGGAAGTGAAAAATTCCACCAATAATGCTCATTCTCAACATTTTCAAGATCGAGACTACAAAGGCGTCTCTCTGTCTTGCACCTGTGTGGCTGAGGGCTTCCTATTCACTCGAGTCTCCCTGGGGTGAGGTGCTCCTCAGGAGCCAGTAGCTGCAGGGGGATTGGATGTGGATTGTGATGGTTCTTAGGGCACGTGGGGTCTAGGATTGTGGGAACAGGGCCCCTCAGAGTCCAAGCTGGAGCACCGGAACCTCATGAGGGCAGGGCTGTTGGCACAGCGCGTAGTCACAACCTCAGAATACATTGTGGGAGATAAGGCCTGTTAGATCAAAGGAGCCAGTAGGGCAGGGCCGCCCCTCCAGGGACTGGGCAGTTAGAAAGCTTGGAGGTGGGGCCCGTAAAAGGATTGGTCAGCCAGAGCTCTAGCGGGCGGGGCCAAGAGCTCAGGAGGCGGGGCGAAGCTGGACACATCCTAGGATTGGGCAGTTAGAGCGACTGGAGGCGGGGCCGCATCCTAGGCACATCCCAGGACCGGCAGTCGGAGATCCAGGCCGGTACCGGTGCGGCTGGGCGGAGCTCAGAGTTGCCAGGGGCAGAGCCTGGGCGGAGGGGGCAGGACCTGGCTCATCGGGGGATGGGGGCATCTCCTCCCTCGCTCCCTCCCTCCCTCCGGCCAGCACCCCTCACCCGTGGCGACCGCTCCGCTGGCCGCGCTCCAGCGAGATGAGGTAGGCAGCGAGTTTGGCGTCGCTCCAGCCGCTGCGGCGCCGCAGGTCCACCCAGGGCCCGTGCGCCTCGCCCAGGTACACGCGCCGCACGTCGTATTTCTTCCGGGACTCGAGCCGCCGCCGGGCCCGGTCTGACTCCGTAAGCCGCGGCCGACCCCGAGCCTTGCGACCCGCCGCGCCCTCCTCGGCCACCGCCTCCCCCCCTGCGCCCGCCTCAGCCTCCGCCTCTGCCTCAGGCTCCCGCTCCGCCATCCCCCCCTCCCTGGTTACCAACCTCCCCCGTTGTTAGGAGCCCGGCCGGAAGTGGCGCGCATCTTCCGCGTCGCCGGGAAATTTCTCACAGATTCTTACTGCCCCGCAGCGTCAAAAGGAGACCTTAGAGAAATTGCGCATGCGTGGAACAAGCACTTGCGACACCCCACGCCACTCTTACTCCTTTTCTGTTAAACTTTATAACTTAGTAGCAACGGAGGGAGTAGCTGAAGGTTTGAAAACCCCGGGAAAAAAGACAGATAAACCCGCAGACCTCAGGGGCGGGGTTCTCCCTCCATGCCTTTATCCTCAGTGCGTGCTGGGGGATGACAAAGTTAGGGTGGGAGCTGTCAGATGAAGGCCAGGCTCTGCCCTGTCAGTCCTGGATGTTGGAGAGCCCTTGAGAAGTCATGCCACCAGGTATTAAAGGGGCAGGGATGCTACACTGCCAGAGAGGAGGGAAGGCAGCCCCAAACTGGAAAACTTTATTTGCTTATGTTCAAAGGCAATCTCATGCTCTCACACCAGTCCAAGCCTGTGCCTGTTCAGGCCTCAGCTCTGGCCCTGCTGCTGTCGCTGTGGATCTTCTTCTTCTTCCTGTCCATTGGGTGGTGGTGGGGATGGCTCCTCCAGTCCTGAGGAGGACGTCTGGAGCTCCCTGGTGGATGCTGCTAGGCGGAAGACCACAGGGATCTTGGCCAGGGCTGGATTGGTCTCCTGCAGGCCCTGGATCCACTTGGCCAGTGTGGCCTGGTCATGGGCCCCTGTCATACATATGGCGAAAACAGGGCCTTCCTCCACTGTTGGGAGAGATAGGCTCTCAGAATTTGTGTAGAGGGAACTGGGGCAGCCCCACACCTCATGCCCACACTACTTACTGACAAAGGGCATAGACTTCAAGCTCCCTGTCAGTATGCCCAAGCCTTTGCACAGGATGTGTACTCTGCCTAGCCCGACTATTCCGTGCTTCACCTGTGTGATGCCTCATGGCTCTTTAGGATTCCACCAGAAAGTCCTCGCTACCCACTTGAGGCTGGGTGATAACGCTACTTCCCTGAAACCCCAAGAGTATAACCTGCCTGTTCCCCTACTAGCTCTGTCCTGGTCACTCAGTAGCCAACATAGAGGTGCTCCATGATAGAGAAATGACAGGCCTGGAGCCTTTCAGATGTGTATATATGTGTTCTTGGGCATCTGCTGGGTCTGTTTGGTAACTAGGCCATGTCTCAGCCTATGGTCCCACAGGCCACACCTCATCCTAGTGTTTGCAATCCTGCTCATCCTAGTTTTTACCTTCATTGATGTCAAACGTATAGTCATCCCAGCCACTCCTCCCATAGTCCAAGTCCAGCTGCATCGGGTAGTAGAGGTTCCATTCCTCAGGAATCTCTTCCACTTCCTACTCGGGGAAGGGGATATTCAGGAAGAGTCAGAAGCCCGGAATCTTGTAGCCACCTGTAGTCTCCCCCTACCATCACCAGGAGTTGTCACACATACACCACCCCTCTGTGAGCCCGTACACACACACGCACATACAATCTATGAGCTGTTACCATCCCACAGGACAGAGCCCGCCTACTACAAAACCCCACTTGAGATTTGGGCCCTTACCCTCTCCTCAGGGGGCACCAGGTCTGCTCTGAGGATGTGGTAGTAGACACATTTGTTGTGAAGCCACAGGGAGAAGGGGCCCTCCACGAAGACAGGCCTGGCTGGGTTGTGGCGGGCCAGGGCAGCCTGTTGATCGGGACTCTGGATACCTGGTGTGGCAACATGCATGCCCAAGGGGCTCTGTCTGAGGGGCTGTGTCCAAAGGCCCAGGGAATCCACCCAGCAAGCCTGGTGAGAACCCATGCACAGGGCCTTACCTACGATATATTGCTCAGTGGGATCCACTGTACCTGCGAAGTCTTTGGATGAAGCCATCTGCAAAAAAGAACAGGGGTGGGCCCTGGCAGGGTTGCTCAGTTGGTTAGGGCTTTATCCTAATAACGCCAAATCGTGGTTCAATCCCAGGTCAGGGCAGATATGAATGCACAAATAAGTGGAACAAATCAATGTTTCTCTCCCTCTCACTCTAAAATCAGTAAGTTAAAAAAACAAGGTGGGTGGTGGAAGCTTGAGGCCCCCAGCCTCTACAGAGGAGCTGTGGAGAAATGGGGGAGGGTGGGACCCAGCAAATTCTGGGCTTGTCTAACTGGCTTCCTTCATGTCACCCAAGCCCACTCCCCACTTCTATCCAATTCAATATAATAGATGCTAACGTTTAACACATTATTGACCTTCAATTTTATAGTAAAAGCTAATGCAAGTGCAAACACGAGTTAACTTGTATTGGTTAACAATGTGTTAAGTACGCTCATACATTAGGCACATCAGGAACCTGGAACCCACCCACCTGCATTAAAATCTGGGCTCTGCCGAAGGCTGTGTGACCTTGGCCAAACTGCTGTACCCATGTTCAGTTTCTCCCATTCAAATGGGAGTAGTAACAGCACTTGCTTGAGATGGTTCTAAAATGCCAAAAGCAGTGCTGGACCCATAGTTAAGTGCTCAGTACTTGTGAAATTTATAGAGAAAAAAAAAATTGTAACACAAAATATCCCAGAAGACACAGAAACAAGTCACAGCATATGTTTCTGTGGAGGACAGGGAGGGAAAGAATACCCTTCTGTATCTTAATTTTACATAATGTGATACAAAAAATTAAATGAAATTAAATTTTTAAAAAAGTGCACATGCTTTGACTGAAACATCTGAGAGTGAACAACTGTTGGCACACACATCATCCATCCTTTCAGGTTAGGAATTCAGGTGAATCAACCATATTAAGTGAAATCAGTAAAAGACAAGGTACAGAAGATGGGTAATGCCATTATAGAAATGCTTTTTAAAAAAACTGTGGTGACATTGCTTGATAAAATCATATAGGCTTCAAGTGTACAATTCTATGATACATTATCTGTATATTGCATTGTTCATCATCCAAAGTCAAATATTTTGTCATCATACATTTGTGCTCCTTTAGGAGAAACACTTTCAAAAGTATATTTTGGGGGGTGGAAAAGTGTATGTTTTGCTCTTGGGCCCTTTTACTGGACAATATATTTATATACTGATTTTTCATTTCAAATTTAACACCATGGAGTTTTTCAAAAAACATTTGAAAAAAGAAAACAAAAAAATTTTTTTGATTTTATCTCTATTGTGCTAAATATTTTGGTCCCTATCAACAGTAATACATGCACTTATTCAACTTACCCATCAGTGTACACTAAAAGTTTTAATATTACTAACTATAACACTGGGGTTAAATAAAGAGTTTCTCTGCAGATCTTGTTTCTTAGAATACATGCCACTAAAGATGGACAGATGACAGTGATGTAAGATTTTTTCTTTTCATTGGTTATGCTATCAATTAGATATTTAGCTGCGTCTGTTTTGTTTTCAATTCTGGTGTTTTTCCCCTTTTATGTTAAAAAATACACTAAACATTCGCATAGTTTAAAAGCCAGCCCATATTAAATAAACCCATGTCTTTTCCATTCCTGTTCTCTCTACTCCATCTCCTCTGCCTGCCTTGAGGTGATTTTTCTACCCATTTCTGACTTAGCCTTGCAGTATTTATTTTTGTGAAAATAGGCAAACAGGTATATGCACTTTTAATATCCCTTCCCTTTTCACACTGAAGATAGCTGTGCATACATCATCCTTTCGCTTTGCATTTTTCACAGATCTTTGCAAGCGCGCAGTCTAGATGCAATGTTCACTCTTGTGGATACTTGGAGTATTTTCATTCTAAATCTGGGTAGCATCAGTGATTTTAACATGCTTTCAACCTTTCTGTATTTTACATAATGAGGCAGGGGAAAATAGAATATATATACAGGATACATATGCAAAAGTATGTATCTGCTTGCAAATACATAGGATTGCTCTTGGAGGGGACATGAAGTGGTCACCTCTAGGGGAGGCTGAGGATGAGGGGGCTAGAAGAGAGGAGAACTCTTCACTGTGTGTTCTTGTATATTGTTTGGCTTTTTCTTTTTTTTTTTTTTTTTAAGATTTTATTATTTGTAGAGAGAGGGGAAGGGAGGGAGGCAGAGAAGGAGAGAAACATCAATGTATAGTTGCCTGTCACCTGCCTCCCACTAAGGATCTGGCTGGAGACCTGGCTTGCAACCTGGTTATGTGCCCTGGCTGGGGAATCGAACCAGCGACCTTTGGGTTCGCAGGCCAGCTTCTATCCATTAAGCCACCAGTGCAGGGCCTGTTTGGCTTTTTAATGCATTACTTTTAAAAAATGAAGAAATGAATTAAAAACCACCAGAGGCTTCTCTCACCTAGATAGATATGTCATCACCCACTATCCTACTTCCCTTTGTCCTCTCCCCCGACCATCCAACACCTTCCACATGGCTATTAGCACTTTTGAAATCACAACTCTCTCCAGAAACATGACTTTCACCCCATGTTTCCTCTAGGCTCTCTTCTCACCAACAGGTTCAAAAACAAGCTCTTTAATCCATTGTATCCCTAGCCTCTTCTCTCCAACCCTGACCCCCTGCATCTCCCCAGACCCTGGCCCATGCTGTTCCCTCTGCCTGGAATACTCCTTCAACTCTCCTGTCCTGCCTAAGCCCAGCTCACCTTCACATCCTCCAAGAAGCCCTCCCAGTTCCCTGCCACTTCTGGGCTACCATGCTCCCTACCCTGAGCTTCTCCATGTTAGTAGTAGTGGCTCTGAGGGAAACTTATCTAGAGTTGGCCTCTATGACCAGACAAGTGCTATGAAGGGTTCTCTGGATTCTCCTGTGGCCTAGCATGTAGGGCCCTCAGGACATGGGGGCAGGGTATGGAATATTTCATTCCTAGTGACTGGGCAACCAACTTGCAATTGTGGTCTGAGAAGCTGAGTAAAGTGGGGCCCAGCCCAGGATGGTGGCTGAGGGTGTGGACAGGGGTAGATACCTGGTAGATGGTGACTCTGGCGCTGAGGTCAGGCTCTATGCGTCGAAGGCCCAACCTCGCCAGCTCAACTGGGTCCTGAGGCAGGTCTCGGGGCACAGGGAAAGGGTTGATATTCTTGAATCGGGAGAGCCACAGCTTCATGCGCACAAACTTGAGCATGGGGTAGCTTTTGCGCCCAAATATCTGAATCAGCAGGAACTCCGTCTCCTTGTTGGGCATCACCCCTGTGCCAGGTGAATGGCAGCAGAGCTTCAGGGAGGAGGCAGGGAGGGGAGACATGGGGGACAGAGACCATGGAGGGGCCTGGGACCAAGAGGAAACTATGGTGCGGGCCAGATGGAAAGAACCAGAGACAGGGAGAACCGAAGTCAGGAAACTGATGCCAGAGAGAGGGGAGAGAACCCAAGAAAATTTAAAGGAAAAGTCAGAGGGAGAAAGGAAAGAAATGAGAGGCAGAAAGAGATTGGGAGAGTGGGGGAGGGGTGTTCAGGCCAGACAGTGAGGACACTATCAGAGCCATAGTGGTGGAGGGACCCAAACCTGGGAGAGGGAGGCAGCCACTCCCCGACCCTGAGCCTGCTCATCTCACCGTGGTTCTCCATCTGCTCCAGGACAGCAACCCCACACTCCTGTTGCCGTGGGTAGTGGATAAAGATTTTCTGGAAGATGTTGCGAGGACGGAAGACCTCTTTGGGGAAGATGTCAAGCAGCAGGTTGTAGATGGCCAGGTCCTGCTCGACGCCATACTCCCGCATCTTTCTCAGGGCCAGGTAGATGAAGTCCACGTGGCCCCGCTTGTGCACGTTGTGCTGCCCAAAGTTCTGCACTGCTCGCACAAAGCTGGCCTTGTCCCGGGCCCCATCTGGTGACTGTCTAAACAGCTCTTCGTTGGGTAACAGGGCCTTGGTGGGCCCCCGCAATGGCTCACGTGGGCTTGGGACCAGAGATGAGTCAGAGTTGTGGATGGCTGCGCTGCAGTGGAGGCCTCGAGGGGCCTGGGAGGGTACCTGCGGACAGAGAACCACTGCTCAAATCTGGTACCTTACAGTGCCTCTCAGGGACTGCCGGCTGGCTCTTTCCTGGGAAAGATGCCAATGGGCATCCCTAAGGGCCTCTGCAGAGGTGTGCTGTGGTTACAAACCCAGGATAAGGCACCATTACAGCCTGAGAGAACAATAAAACCCCCACTGAGATAATTCAACAACCTTTACCATGAGAACAAGCATACACCCTCTGTTGCAGCAATCCTGCATCTGGTATTTAAATCTGCCAGTTCTAAACACACCTGCACCAAATGACTTTTGTGTATCCACTGCCAGTGGAAATGGCCCCGATGTGCATCAGCAGGGAAACGATAAAGCAGGTGGCTGTGAACTTGGGCATGGAGCACCTGCTCTTCTAAGACACGCTGAGAAGGTCTTGTGTTACCTGGGGTGAGCTTCAAGGTATATAGAGTAGATCTTCATTATTTGCATATTCTGTATTTCTAAGCTTGCCTAGTTGCTAAATTTTATTTGTAATCCCCAAGTCAATGCTCCCTCATGGCACTTTCCCAGTCTTTCATGGACACATGTGGTAGAGCTTGAACAAGATATTGCTCTGCCTTCTTATTTTTGGCTCTAGTGCATGCTTCTTGCATGTGTGTGTGTGTGAGTGATTTTGCTTTTGAATATGGCCCCCAAGTGTGGTGCAGAAGTGCTGCTTAGTGTTCCTGCTTGCAAGAAGGCTCTGCTGTTGCTTATAGAAAAAATACATGTGGTAGATAAGCTTCACTTAGACATGACTTACAGTGCAGTTGGCTGTGAGTTCAATGTTATTCAACTATATATGCACGAGTATTTTAAAGGTTTTGTTTAAAAAATTTTATAGCCCTGGCTGGTGGCACAGTGGATAAGGCGTCGGTCTATTAACCCAAAGGTTGCTGGTTTGATTCCCAGCCAGGGCACATAACCAGGTTGCAGGCCAGGTATCCAGCCAGGTCTGTAGCTGGAGGCAGGTGAAAGGCAACCATACATTGATGCCTGTCTCCCTCTCTGCCTCTCTTCCTTTCCCTCTCTCTAAAAATAATAAATAAAATCTTTAAAAAAAGATTTTATTTACTTTTAGAGAGAGGAGAAAGGAGGGAGAAAGAGAGGGAGAGAAACATCAATACGTGGTTGTCTCTTGCATGCGCCCAATGTGGGACCTGGCCTGCTACCCAGGCATGTGCCTTGACTGGGAATGAAACCAGTGACATTTTGCTTTGCAGGATGATGCCCAACCAACTGAGCCATACTGGTCAGGGCAAAAATATATATTAAATAGGTATTTATAAAGAGAAACATGTATTCAATAAGGTTATGTATTGATTGATTGAGGAGAATGTGACAAGCGACTCACAGGAATCCTACCTCATACTTCACCTGGGAGCAAAAGTTCAGTCATCACTAGTTCAGTGTGTGCAGCAACCTTATAGATCACAACTACTGTGAGTGATGGGACCTGATTGTATATATATATTTTTCATGTCTTTGAAATATCTTTGGGAGGAAATACAATTAGGAGGTAACATCTCTTGCCTCTAGAGCCTAAGTAGTAGTCATCTGGAAGGAGGACAGGCCCTTGTCATGATGTAGTCTCAGAACTTTTCAAATTTATTTTCAAATTTATTTTTTATTGTTGTTATATTACATTCATCTCATTTTTCCCCTCTGCTCTCCCCTTCCCCACCCTCCTTATCCCCTCCCCACCACAGTCAATCCCACATGTTGTTTGTGTCCATGGGTCATCCATGCTAGTTCCTTGACTAAACTGTTCCCCTTCTTTGCCTCCTTCTTCCCCTCCCCTTCCCCAACCTTTTTGAATTTTGAACTATGTTGACTATCAACTGTATTACCTAGTCAAAAGATAAATACCCAAAACTGAGTTAAAGACAAACAAAGCCCCCAAAAGAACAAAAACTAAGATTAAAAATGCAGATTTTGGAGTCAGTAGGAGTCTCTTAACTGTTCTCTGCCAGGTGACACCCACTTTACTACTCAGGCCTCAGTTTCCTCATTTGTTATGATGGCATCTACCTTGGATAAGGAGATCTTGTTTCCAAAATAGGGAGTCCATGGTTCTGGGAGCAGCCCAGATCCCTCCATAACAGAAGTTAGCAAACCACTGCCTATGGGCAAATACAGCCAGCTGCCTGCATTTTTCAATAAAGTTTTATTGGGAGGAAGGCATGCTCATTCATTATGTCCGGTTTGTGACAGAGTTAAATAGTTATGATGGAGACTCTGTGGCCTGCAAAGCCAAAAATATTTTCTATCTGACCCTTTATGAAAAGGTGTGCTCTGACCCCTGCTCTAGATGCTAAACTAACAAATTTCTTATTTTAATTTGAACTGAGTGTTTAATGAATATTCTTATGTTCCAGGCATTGTTGAAAACCTACAGTACCCCTTTTACACGTGAAGAAACTGAGGCCCAGTGGGGTGAAGTGGGTTGCATGGTGTAACACAGTTGCAGAGCAGCGGAACTGGGATGGGACTCTCCACTCTGCTGCCCCCAACAGCCATCCTGAAGTCTTGCTTACATGAAGCAATATAAAACAAACAAATGGAGACATTAATTTAAAGTGAAGGTGTAGGCAACTAGGTGGTATGAGCTCAAGGCAAAAGTTGGAAAGGAAGCTCTGGAATGTCCAAAAAAAGGGGAGACCCTTCATTCTACAAAAGAGATAATGTAAATGAAATGCATAGAGTCTGGCACAGAGGAAGGACTCTACAAAAGAGCTTTTAATAGTATCACCACCACCATCAATGTTGTTGTTGCAATCTATGGCCATTGATCGGCCTGGGCCATCTGGTCACTTTGGGTAAGGGACAGAAGTTCCATTTTCTCCCCACATCCTTACAAGTGGATGTAGGAGTTACCGAGAATCACAACCCAAATCCAGCCAGGACCACTAGCACTTTTTTAAATGAATAAGAAATATTCAGCCCTAGCTGGTGTGGCTCAGTGGATTGAGCACCAGCCTGTGAACCAAAGCGTTTTCACTTTGATTCCCAGTCAGGGCACATGCCTGGGCTCTAGCCCTGGTCCCCAGTTGGGAGCACATGAGAGGCAACCACACGCTGATGTTTCTCTCCCTCTCTTTCTCCCTTCCCTTCTCTCTAAAAACAAATAAAATTTTTAAAAAAAGAAAAAAGAAATATTCAATTGGCCCTCAGAGCAGACAGGCTAGCCCCCTGTCCCCCCGTCCCCCCGTATTCAACACTCCATCCCCACCCCCTGGCACCAAGCTGGCTTCACCCTGGGGTGGGTTCTGAAGGGCTTGGGAACAAATCCCAGGCCTGCCTCCCTCCACCCGGGTGACTGCTTGGCTGGCAGTTACCTGAGAAAAGGGGGCTCCTGTGAGGGCAGCAGCACAGATGCCTCTCCATCCCCAAGCGAGGCTCCGAGCTAGCAGGATGCCTTGGGCCCGGCTCATGCCTCTGCTTGTTGGACAACCAGCTGGATGAGGGAGAAGAGACAGTATCAGTCTAGCACTGTACCCACTAATGGAGACGAGACCTCACGGGTGGAGCCCACATTCCACACTGCAGAGCTAACTCACCAGTCCACTGGTTTCCTCATCCGTAAGGAGCTTAAATGACTGTTACAACCCAGGGTCCTTGCTTCACTATCTGGAGGAATTTGCTACAAAGGTCCCCCTCCCTACCAGTTCATTTTTTAACTTCAGTCACATCCTATATGGTCCACCCTTTTAAAATTCAAGTTTTTAAAGTATATTCAGAGTTGTGCAACCATCACTGTAATCTAATTTTAGAAAATTTTTGTCACCCTGAAAAAAAAAACTACACCCACTAACCATCACTCTCATTTGCCTTCATCCTCAACCCTAAACAACCAGTAACCATCTCGCTACATTTGCCTACTTTGGGTATTTCATATAAATGGAATCATACAATATATGTTCTTTTGTAGCTAGCACATTTTATTTAGAATGTTTTCAAGGTTTATCCATGTTGTAGCATGTATCTGACCTCATTCCTTTAATTTGCCGAAAAATTTCCATTGTATAATGTTTTATTTATCTTTTCATCAACTGATAGACATCTGGGTTGTTCCCACTTTTTAAATTAATTTTTTACTATTATGATTAATCCTGCTACGAACACTCACGTAGAAGCTTTTGTGTGAACATGTGTTTACACTTCTCTTGGGTATATACTTAGAAGTCATTTGCTGGGATATATGGTAACTCTAACATGTTTAACATTTTGGGGAGCCCTGAAACTGTTTTCCAAAGTATCTGCACCATTTTACATTCCCACAAGCAACGTATAAGGGTTCCAAGTTCTCCACATCCTTGTCAATACTTGTCTTTTTGACTACAGACATCCTATTGAGTGTGAAATGGTATCTCCTTGAGGTTTGGATTTGCATTTCCCTAATGATTAATGATGTTGAGCATCCTTTCAGGTATTTATTGGCCACTGTATATCCTCACTGGAGAAACATCTATTTAGATCCTTTGTCTATTTTTTAAGTTGTTACTTCTCTTTTCATTATTGAGATGTAAGTTCTCTATGTATTCTGGATACTAAACCTTTATAATTTAAAAATAATTCCTCCCTTTCTTTTGGTTGTCTCTATACTTCCTTGTAATCATTGCAGCACAAGTTTTAAATTCTGATGAAGTCCAATTTATGTTTTTCTTTTATAGCTCTGCTTTTGATATTGTATCTACAGAACCATTGCTGAGCCTAAGGCCATTACTTCTATGTTTTCTTCTAAGACTTTTAGCTCTTGTATTTAGGTCTGTGGTCCACTTTGAATGTGTGTATTGTGTGAGAAAGGGGTTCACTTCATCTGGATATCCAGTTGTTCTAGTACTGTTTGTTGAAGAGATTCTTTGTTCCTCATTTTACTGCCTTAGCACTCTTGCTGGAAATTAACTGCCCATAAATGTTAAGGGTTTGTTTGTTTATTAATTAAAATAGTGTTTTAAGCCACCAAGTTTGGTGCCATTTTTATCCAACAAATAGATAACCAGAGTACACACACAGGGGAAGTTGGTAAGAACCAAGGTCCCTGCCCACACTAAAGGGCTGGTCCCCATCATCCAGTTGCCTCATCCCTCACAGCCCTTCATTCTCCTAGGGATGTGGGGAATTGTGGAAGGAGCCCTTGCTTCTAAATGCCTATAGAGTGCAACATTTGGACATCAGAATCAGGAGTACCTAGAGAGACTCCAATCCAAAGCTTCATTATACAAAGAATGTGAAGCTCAAAGAGATAAGGGGATTTAGTTGGTGACAGGTCTGGGGTTTCAAGTTGGCTGTCTTTACTCCATGTATCATGCTCCAGCCTACCTTCCCATGTGTCCTGGGACAGAACAGGCAGTCTTTAACCCAGATTCTGCCAAGCACAACTCCTTTCCTAGCAGAGTGACTCTGAGAACTGTAGGAATGCTGCTTGCATGAGACCTCAGAATTCATCTGCTTTTCACAAGCGCATTACACTGTCTAGCAGGGCAGACTAACAATGCCTGTTAAAATGTACTCATTACACCTGTTTTGAGTATCTACCATGGGCTAGGAAATGAGTTAGGCACCGACCTAACTCATTTAGAGGATAGAGCGACTTCCCTAAAGCGATAAGCTTAGGCTAGGTCACAGACACAGTAGGTTGCAATGCTATGAAGTGAGTGTTCTTACAGCATTATCTAGGAAGTGTCACAGGGTCATCAATAAACCACTTCTGGAGGAGTAAAGCAAGGCCTCACAGAGTAAAGCACTTGAACTGGCTTTGAAGAGTAAGTAGGAAAAGAAAAAGCAGGCACGGGATGAGAGTGTAGGCAGAAGGGAAGACAAGACAAAGGTATGAAGGAGTCAAAGTCCAAAGCATGCTTCGGACCTTCACGTATTCTGGATGGCAAACGAATCAGGGTTATGGTGGCGTGAGATGGGACTGAGAAGCTGAGGGGGTTTATTTCTGGCCTCTCAATTCTCTTCTCTTGATGTACATGTTGAGCCTTATTACAGCACCACACTATTTTGTTGATTGTGGTTTTGTAAGTTTTAAAATCAGGAAGTGTAAGTACTTCAACTTTGTTCTTCTTTTACAAGATTGTTTCAGCTATTCCCAGTCCCTTGCAATTACATATAAATATTAGAATCAGCTGTAAATTTCTGCAAAAAGCCAGAGGGGTTCTAACAGGGAGTGTGTTTACTCTGTTGATCAATTTGGAGAATATTGGTGTCTTTTTTTTTTTTTTCCCTTAAGATTTTACTTATTTACTTTTTAAGAGAGAGGGGAAGGGAGAGAAAGAGGAGAGAAACTTCGACGTGTGGTTGCCTCTCACATGTCCCTAACTGGGGACTTGGTCCAAAACCCAGGCATGTGCCCTGACTGGGAATTGAACCAGCAACCCTTTGGTTCACAGTCCGGTGCTCTCCTCAATCCACTGAGCCACACCAGCCAGGGCTATTGTTGTCTTAATAACAATATTAAGTCCTCTGACTCATGAACATGGATTACCTCTACATTTATTTAGATCTTTTTAAATTGTATTTTTTCCATTACCTTTTATTTAGATCTTTAACGTCTTTCAACAAAGTTTTAGTTTTCAGTGTATGAGTCTTTTATTTCTTTTGTTAAATTAATTTAATTTATTTATTTTCCTTGGTGTAGTGGTGGTGGGTGGTGGTGGTTTCGGTGGGTGTTAAATTTATTTGTATTTCATTATTAATGAAGCTATTATACACGGGATTGTTTTCTTCATTTCTGTCCTATTCATTGCTAGTATATATAAATACAATTTATTTTTACATGTTGATCTGTATGTAGACTGCAACTCTGCACAACTTGCTTACTAGCTCTAATAGCTTTTTATTGGATTCCTTGACATTTTCTATACACATGATCATATCATCTGCAAATAGAGATAGATTTACTTCTTTCTTTCTAACCTGGATGCCTTTTATTTCTTTTTCTAGATCAAGTGTCCTTGCTGGAACCTTCAGTACAATGTTGAACAGAAGTGGCAAGAGTCACTTCCTTATCTAGCTTTAGATCTTGGAGGGAAAAGCATCCAGTCTTTCATTATTAAGGAAGATGCAAGCCGTGGGTTTTTTATAGATGTCCTTTATCAGGTTCAGGAAATTCCTTTATACATCTAGATGTTGAGTGTTATTATCAGAAAGGATACAGGATTTTGTCAAATGCTTTTTTGTTGCATCTACTGAGATTATCATGTGGCTTTTGTCCTTTCTTCTATTATTACAGTGTATTACATTAATTGACTTTCAGATTTTAAACTAATCTCGCATTTCTAGAATAAATTCTACTTGATCATGAAATATCTTTCTTATGTTACTGCAAGTTTTTAAAAGATTTTATTTATTATTTTTTAGAGAGAGGGGAAGGAAGAGAAGCAGAGCGGGAGAGAGACATCAATGTATGGTTGCCTTTCACCTGCCTCCAGCTACAGAGCTGGCTGGAGACCTGGCTTGCAACCTGCTTATGTGCCCTGGCTGGGGAATCGAACCAGCAACCGTTGGGTTTGCAGGCCGGCGCCTTATACACTGTGCTACCAGCCAGGGCATTGTACTACAATTTGGTTAGCTAGTATTTTGTTGAGGATTTTTGTGTCTATATTCATAATAAAACTGCTCTGTAGTTTTCTCTTAGTGTTTATTTTAGTATCAGTGTAATACTAGCCTCACGAAAATGAACTGGGAAATGTTGGATCATTCTAAATGTTATTTGAACTTTCTCTAGCATCTCCCATCTTGACCTGAAGTCTCCCTCCAGCCTCCTCTTCATATCTCTGTTCCCTTTACAGCAAAGCTTTTCCTGAGAGGTGTCTACACACCATGCTCCACTCATTCCAACTTGTCTGCTGCCCCAACCACCCTTGACTAACACCACCCTGTGTGGTCTGTGCTGTACCAAAGCCAGTGATTACGTCTCAGACCTCATTTTGCTTGATTTCTCAGAAGTATGTGGCACCGGTGAGGCCCTCCTTCCACCTTCTTACCACTCTTGATTTTCTTCCTAGCACCCAGGTCTGTTTCTCAGTTAGTCAGCAAGACCTACTTCCTTCTCTAAAGTTTACAATGTTTGCAAACTTGAATGTGCAGACAAATCACCTGGGTGCTCTTCTTAAAAGATTCGGATTTAGCAGTTCTGGGGTGAGGCCTGACTCTGCTGCATAGCTAACAAGCTTCCAAGTGATAAGGAGGCTGCTGGTCTGGAAACTACTCTTTCAGTAATAAGGGTACAGAATTCCACATTCTGGGTTTGTCTGTCTGTTACCTTGAGATGTCATTCAACTTGTTCCTATCTTCTTTGTATTCCTGTAGGCTGCTCAAACTTTGTTCATATTAGAGTCATCTAGGAAGCTTTTTAAAATCCCCATGCCCAGGCCATACCCTAGAGATGTTAAGTCAGAATATCTAGAGGTAGGGCCCGGGTATTAACATTTTAGCACACTCCAATGACTCTCATATGCAGCTAAGATTAAGACCTTAATTTAAACCTTCACTACTCAAAGTGTGTTCCAGGGATCAGCCACATTGGCATCGTCATCTGGAAGCTTATTAGAAATGCAAAAGCTCAGCCCTAACTCAGACCTACTGAATCAGAATCTGCATTTTTAACCAGAGTCCAGGTTTCTTCCGTGTGTGTTAAAAGTCTGAGAAATGATAATCTCTGTGTTGATGGATCCAAATGTTTATCACTAGCCCTGAGCTCCAGCCTTCATACCTAACTCCCACTTTGGCATATACCCAGCCATCTCAAACTTAATTTGCTCTATGCTGACATCCCTGCCTAAGCTTGTTCCTTCCCATCCTAGCCAGTGAGAACACCATTCCTAGTCATTCAGACCTAAAACCTAGGAGTCATTGCTGAGCCCACTGTGTTCCTCACTCTCCCCACTGCACTCAACCCATCAGGTAATCTGGTGACTACTTCCAAATCCATCCCAAATGCATCAGTTTCTCTCCATCTGAAAGCTGGCACCTCAATGACCTCTTTGCCAGCCTCCCACTCCTTTCCTTCCTTGCCTCCAGTCAGTCCTCCCCACCTTGGCCAGAGACATTTTAAAAATGTGAATTAAATTCAGTGTGTTTCCCTAAAATTATTAATGGTATTATCACACCTAAGATAAAATCAGAAAGGGCCTACCTTACCAAACTCAATTCTGATTACTAACAGCCCCAGCTACACTGTTTCTTGAACTAACCAAGTTATTTCAGCCTCAGAGCCTTTGCACTTGCATGTCCTTCTGATTGGAAATTTCTTCCCCCAGATGGGTCCATAGCTGTTTCTGGTCATTCAGGCCTACATTCATATGAAAGCCCTTTCCCAGCAGCTCACTCACTTCCTATCTAAAGCCCCCATTGACCTGATGAATACATTTTTAGCAACTTAGTAGTATCTGAAATCACCCTTTCCTTTTATTTCTGACTTGTTCAATGTTTGGCTCCCCCAAAGAATGGAGGATTTTTGTCTGTCTTCCTCTGCCCTCTCTCTAGCACCCGGGACAGTGCCTGGTATATAGTAGGTGCCTAACAAGTATTGCTGGTATAGGAAACAGAGCCACATTTCTACAAAACGCCTATAATCTACAAAATGTGAACCCCGTGGTGGGGTTTACCTACAGCAACTCTGAGGCTTGGTGCCAGGATTCTAGGTTCGTTGGGAGAAACAGGCAGACGCGGGTTCGAATTCCAGCCTAGCTGTCCACCTGCGGTGTGACCTCGGGAGAGAGCCTTAACCTCTCTGGGCCTCAGCTGTTTCATCTGCAAAGTGGGAGATTAAAGACGTGAGACTGTGGGTACACGGAGGGAGGCCTTTCCCGGCACGTCCCGCCCCGCACCCGAAAAGGTCATGGTGCCCGGGCCTAGCAGCCGGGTCTCTCCGGGGACGCCCTCCCGTGCTGCCGGCCCGGAATGGGACGCTCCTGGGCCCTGCAGGTTGCGATCGCCTCCGCACACGCGACCTACCTACTAACGCGGGCGGCCAGGGACTCTGAACCGGCTGCTTGTTGCCGCTGGGCGCCGCCATGTTTCCCAGAGAGTTTCCGGGTCACGGACCGCCAGAGAAACCGCAATTCTAGAAGGCCGATTTAGGGAGGTCCCACCCAAAAGATAGGAGCACCAATAGGAAGGGGAAGCGGCACTGGGGCTGCCTCACAGCAAGCCAGGCCCCGCCCCTAATAAGGCAAAGCTCATCCCTGATCTGGGAATTCAGTAAGTCCGGGCAAAGAGTGACCGGGTCGTTCCCAGGTGGCTGGGTGGAGCTTGGGCAGGGAGGTTGGATTTGGGGGGTTGTTAATCCAGCTGGTCGATCCAGTTTTCCTGTCTGAGATGTGGGAATAAAATAGTAAGGGTGGATCCCTGGCTAGTGTAGCATAGTGGATTGAGCGTCGGCCTGTGAACCAAAGGGTCATGCGTTTGATTCCCATTCAGGGCACGTGCCTGAGTTGCGGGCCAGGTCTCCAGTCGGAGGCATGACAGAGGCTATGGGTTGATGTTTCTCTTCCTCCCTCACCCTCTCTCCAAAAGTAAATAGATAAACAAACAAACAAACAAAAACCCAACCAAACAGAAAGTTTATTTAAGGCCCTGGCTGGTGTGCGTCAATGGATTGAGAGTGCCCACCTGTGAATCGAGGGGTTGCTGGTTTGATTCCCAGTCTGGGCACATGCCTGGGCTCTGAGCTGGGTCCCTGGTTAGGCCCAGTGATGTTTCTCTCTTACATCTATATTTCTCTCCCTCTCTTTCTCCCTCTCTATGAAAAAAAAAAAAAAAAAAAGTCTGAAGCCCTAGCTGTTGTGGCTCAGTGTATTGAGCACCAGCCTGCAAAATGAAAGGTCACTGGTTCATTTCTCAGTCAGGGAACATGTCTGGGTTGCAGGCCAGGTCCCCAGTTCAGGGCACATTGATGTCTCTCTCCCTTTTCCCCTCTCTTCTTTTTCTCTAAAAGAATAAATAAATAAGTAATTATAATGTCTACTTAAACGCTTCACACCCATTAGGATGGGTATTATTTTATTTTTAAAAAAGATTTTATTATTTTTCAGAGAGAGGGGAAGAGAGAGAGGCAGAGAGGGAGAGAGACATCAGTGTATGGTTGCCTTTCACCTGCCTCCAGCTATGGATCTGGCTGGAGACCTGGCATGCAACTTGGTTATGTTGCCCTCGCTGGGAATCGAACCAGTGACCTTTGGGTTCACAGCCCAGCACCTTATCCACTGTGCCACCAGCCAGGGAGACATGTATGTGTGTGTGTGTGTGTGTATTACCCATCCATCCTGGGCCCTGGCTGGAGACAGGTGAAAGGCAACCATACATCAATGTCTCTCTCCCTCTCTGCCTGTCTCCCTTCCACTCTCTAAAAATAATAAAATCTAAAAAAAACAATCTAGCAAGTGTTCATGAGGGTGTGAAGAAAGTGGAACTCTTGTATACTGTTGCTGGGAATGTAAAATGGTTCACACACTATAGAAAACAGTATAATGGCTACTCAAAAAATTAAAAATAGAGTTGCCATGTGATTCAGCAATTCTACCTTTGGGTATATAACCAGAAAAATTGAAAGCAGGGACTCAAACAGTTACTATATTCATAGCAGCATGATTCACAATTGTGAAATCAACCCAGTGTCCATTGACAGGTGAACTAATAAACAAAATGTGGCATGTGTGTACAAGAAAATTGTCCTTTTGTGAGTAAACCAGTCACAAAAGGACAAATACTATGATTCCACATATATGAGGTCCATAAAGGAATCAAATTATCATACAGACAGGAAGTAGAATGGTGGGCGCCAGGGCCTGAGGGAGACGGTATGGGAAGTTAGTATTTAACAATGGCAGAATTTCAATCTTGGAGGGTGAAAAAAGTCCTAGAAATGGATGGTGGTACAAACAACATAATTATGCTTAATACCACAGACTTGCACATTTAAAACGGTAAATTTTATGTTATATATTTTACTGCATTTTTAAAAAGTCTACTTTTAAAAGTCTTTTTTAAAAGATAAGTGATAAGAGAGAAAGAGTGGGAGGGGGCTTCTAGGTTCCCTAAATAAACTATTAATAACTTAAGTGGATTATCACATAAACTAAACGCTTGGTTGTACCAGAGGCCCCAGGCGAGGACAGTTACTTGTCGCTGCACAGCCATTTCTGTAACCCGTTGGCTTCCCTGACGCAAGGCGCTGATAAGGAGACGCAGCGGCTTTTTGGATGCTTCAGCGACTTTGCGCAATCACAGAAGAACCGCCCCATAAAAATTCCTGTGATTGGCAGATGTGAGAGGCACCGCAGCCAATCAGCTACCTCTCCAAGAGGCCTTGCACACCCCTCCCCAGCACGTTGACAGCCACGTGGGCAGCTGCTAGAGACGCTACTGCTCTCTGAGGAGCTTGCCTAGCCAGCTAAGGCACAAGCACAGTTAGCTCTGTTCAGCTTGCGCGTGGGTGAGGGCACACGTGGGCAGTGGTGGGGTCGCTGATCTGGCAACCTGGCTTCAGAGATCCCAATGCCTATTTCCCTTATTTAGTTTAAGAAGTACAAACACAAGCATTTACATTTTTAAAAATGTATTAACACACATTGCAATGTGTTTTATGCGGACCCTTTAACGTGCAGTCATCAAAACAACCCTAGGGAAAATGGCAGTGTCTCAGGGGAGGATCCCAGCAGATACCACCTTCATCAAGGGACCCAGGTTAACAACACCAGGGATGAGTCATAGTAACATCATGAACTCCCCTCCCCCAACCCCCAGGGAACATCACTTCTCTGGTATCCTAATCTTCCCAGTAATGCAAAAACCCTCAATATAATCAAGACAAACCAAGCTGAGGGACAATGTACAAAATTACCAATCAGTGCTTTTCAAAATTGTGAAGGTCAGGAAAGACTAAGGGACTGTCACAGACTGGAGGAGTTTAAGGAGATAAGAAAATTAAATGCAATGAGGGATCTTGGATTGCATCCTGGAACCAAAAGAGAACATGAGTAGGAAAATGAGAAATCTAAATCAAATCTTTAGTTTATTAATAGTATTGTACCAAAGTAAATTTCTTAGTTTTAATAAATTACTATGGTTATGATGTAACAGTAGGGACAGCTGGGTGAAGTATATATGGGAACTCTTTACACCTTTTGTACTTTTTTTGGTCTTAAATCATCTCAAAATAAAGAGTAATAAAATAGTAAATAAATAAAACTGTGAAGCAGGCTCTATAATTAATATGCCCATTTTCCAGAAGAGAAAACTGAGGCACAACCAGGTTAAGAAGCCTGTAGAAGGTCATACAGCCAGGAAGCACCAGGTTATGTCTCAAATCCATGGAAAATGGATCCATAGACCCCACTGTTAACCACAGCACTACAGGGCCTTTATTTAAACCAAACATATTCTGCCTTTATCTTTATTACACTTGTTCCTTATTGATAGAGCTATAGGATGACTTGTTATTAAAAGGTCACATATTTCATCCTTCACACCTATCTACCTTAGAACTTGTAGTTCTAAGAACTATTCTAAAAAAAAAAGACAAAACTGGTTCAGAAATGTATTAGATAGATAGATAGACAGATAGGGTTCTCCAGAGAGATGAAACTAATAGGATATACACCCATACAGGATGGGACAAAAGTAGGTGTATAGTTGTGAGTATGCAAAGCACATTTTATTCTTATATTCTTATTTATTAATTATTATATTATTTTCCATACGAACAAACATAAACCTACTTTTGCCCCACCCTATATATATGATTTATTGTATAAAACATATTATAATACAATATATGATTTATTATAAGGAACTGAGTCACATAATTACAGAGGCTGAGAAGTCCAAGATCTACAGTCAGCAAAGCAGAGACTCAGGAGAGCCGATGGTTTAAGTTCCAGTCTGAAGGCTGGCACAAGCTTGAGACCCAAATGTTGATGTTTCAGTTCCAGTCTGAAGGCAGGAAAAAGCCAATACCCCAGCTGAAGGCACTCAGACAGGAAAAATGATCTCTTACTCCATGGAGGGTCTGCCTTTTTATTCTATTCAGGCCTCCAACTTGAATTGGAAGAAGTCCACCTGTATTGAGGAGTGAAACCTGCTTTATTCAATCAGCCAATTTAAATGTTCATCTCATCCAAAAACATCCCATAGAAGCACCCAGAATAATATTCGACCAAATATTTGGACAGCCTATAGCCCAACCAAGTGCCCACATAAAATTAACCATCAGAAAAAGTAATGACAGTTGTCATTTTGAAAGCTATCAATAGGTTGCCCACTCTCATCCACAATATTTCCACTGCCTCCTAGGTACTGGTGTGTGGCCCAGTATTCCAATTTTTGTCAGTCTTATCATCACTGCACACTGTTTTCAAAAAGCTCTTTTGCCCTGTCCAGTGTGGCTCATTGGTTGGAGTATTGTCCCGTAAATCAAAAGGTTGCAGGTTTGGCCCAGAGTTGGGGTACAGACTAGATGCAACCTATTAATGTTTCTCTCCCTCTCTCCCTCTCTAAAATCAATAAGTATGTCCTCCAGTGAGGCTAAAATAAATAAATACAAATTAAATTATAAAGCTCTCTTGATCTAGATGTTTTTCCTACAAAACTTCTTGCAATGCTCAGCCAAGGGAGTTGGTAGCTCTAGAATGGCCTGGAATAACTACAGCCATGGCCTGTGCCCCAGTCCCCTCTCTGCTTCCCAATTGGTCTTCTTGGGAGGATTGGAATGCAAACACAAAGATGACCCCCATCTCAACTGTGCTACATCTGGGAGGTGCGGGGAAATTGTGCCCTTAATTTGTGAGTGGCGAAGCACCACCATTGCAGACAGTCATGGGTTTGGGTCACCTGGCTAACACCCTTGAATTCTATTTATACACTGAGCATCTTTTGAGCATCTGCTATGTGCAGGTGCCATGTTGGGCACTGGGGATAGAGCAGTGAACAAGCAAAGCCCTGCCCCTGTGGATTTTCTGTTCTTGCTGGATGAAATGGATAATAAACAAATAGGAGATAATAAGAAAGGGAAAGCAGGGAAAGGAGACAGAGAGGGTGGGGTACTTTTTAAAATCACATTGTAAAATGAAAGTTTTTTATGGAGGTAGACGTTTTACGGCAGGTTCAAACACTTAAGTGAACACCTCCCCTCCCTTGTGCGCACCCTCTCATAGTCAGTCTGGGGGTGGTGGCGGGGATGCTATTCTTTTAGAGCAGGTAGTCAGGGAGGGCGTCTCTGGAAAGGTGACATTAGAGCAGAGGACATGAGGGATGGTCATGTAGACGTCTTGTGGAAATGTGTCCAAGTTGAAGGAACTACCAGTGCAAAGGTCTTGAGGTGGAAGCTTACTTGGGCACTCAGGAAATACATGTGGAAGGATCTGGGAGCTGTAGGAGCAGCATGATGGTGGGAGAGTGGCTTGGCCCTGCTGAACCTTCAGTTTTCTTATCTATAAAATGGGCCTAAGAGTTTCCCCCCTGAGAGGATGGTAGTGAGGATTAAATGAGATTGTGCCTGGCATGGAGTGAGTCCTCCCAAAACAGAAGTCGTTATGAACAGGCTCTTCCAGTTTTCTGGAGGGGAAAGCTAGGTGAGGACAGGGCCGGCTCAGGGGAGCTGCCAAGATAGGCAGTTGCCAGGGGAAGGGGGTTTCGGATCTCTCCTGGAGATTACAGAGACACAAAGAGAGACAGAAACAATACAGACACATTAAAAGATGTGGAACACTGCCCTGGCTGGTGTGGCCCAGGGGATTGAGTGCTAACTGCAAACCAAAGAATCACTGCTTCAATTCTCAGTCAGGGCACATGCCTGGGTTGTGGGCCAGGTCCCCAGTTGGGGGCGTGCGAGAGGCAACCACGCATAGCTGTTTCTCTCCTTCTTTTCCCCGTCCTTCTCCTCAAAAAAAATTTATATATATATATATATATATATGTGTGTGTATATACATATATACATATATATTTTTTTTTAAGAGAGAGACATGGAACAGAAACAGACAGAGATGGAGAGATAATAGGAGCAATGGGGATAGAGAAAGAGGCAATGTGACGGGCAAATTTTTAGAGACAGATTGAAACACAGGCTGAGACAGAAAAAGGCAAGGCGACGCAGGGGGATGGACAAAGGGCGGCCTAGAGACAAAGTATACGGTACAAAGGCACAGACCAAAGAATTGGGAGGGACAAGACACACCCAGAAAGAGCCACCCTCTAGGAAGACCCCAGGCTACCCCTAGGGGGGTGCGCCAAGTGCTCCCCCACCCCGCCCCCGTCGTGCCTGGGCTGTGACTTCAGAGCCCCTGCGGATTCTATAAATGGCCAGGAGGCAGCGGGCCGGGAGGCCGGGTGCACTGAGTCAGCGAGCGCGTCACCACCTCCGGGTGCCGGCCAGGCCCCGCCCCCGCCCATCCTAAGCCGCCAGGGGGAGCCGTCTCGAGCTCCGCTGGGGCGCCGGGCCTCGCATGCGCGGGGGCGACGAGTGGCCAGCCGAGGGCCGCTCTCCATGGGCAGGATCCCGCAATCCCAATGTTCGAATCCTGGCTCTGTTAACCTCATGTTGTGTGACCCCGGGCAATCGGCTTCTACTCTCTGTGTCTCACATCGACCCCACGCATAAGGCTGTTGTGAGGAATGAATTAAGATCCAATGTATTTAGTACATACCAGGAACTAATTGTTAGTTCATTTATGTATTTTAGTGTATCTTCAACAGGTCATTACATGCCACAACTTGTCCTTAGTTGCTTTAGTTCCAATGGGGGAAATATGCCTTCCCCCTTCCCTGGGATCATTCGTCAATGTCTGGGGACATTTCTGTTTGTCAAGACTAAGAGGTAGGCAGAAACCCAGGACGCTGCTTACAGTACTTCAATGCCAGAACAGCCCCCCACCACACAGAATTATCTGGCCCTGCTGCCAACAGTGCCAAGGTTGAGAAACCTGCCTTTGCTTCTTACATTAAGGGCAGGGGCGTGGGATCAAATTCTGCTCTGCCATTGGCAAGCTATATGACACTGGGGGAGTGACTCCACACCCTGGTTCCTGCCTCAGTTTCCCCTGTCCTTAACATAGTAGTGGATGGCAGTTTGCAGACATATCCTCCAAGTGTCAGTAATATGGCCTTGACCATATTGGCATAATGTGGGCATGTCATTCTGTGGTCCAGGGGTGAGATTTAGCTAGCTGGGGCTGCTTGTCATGTATTCCCTCCAGGCCACAGCGGCTGGAGCAGGCCTATCCAGGGACTCCGTGGCCTGAAACCTGCTACCACAGTCTTCCTGTGACTCAGGCAACCAACCCAATCCAGGGTCTCTGCTCCCCAGGATCTTATGAGAGGCTGGAGGGGACAGAAGTGGGGGTGCCAGATTCCCAACAGAAGCTGTTCCCTGAGTTCTCCCCTATGCCAGCCACTGCATTGGGGAAGTAAGAGGCCTTGTTTCTTTCGACCCTCACAACATTCTCACAAGGCTATCATTAGCCTATTTTACAGATGTGACAACAAAGGATCAGAGAGCAGAAGGGACTTTTCTATAGTTATGGACGTTAGGTTTCTGGAGTTAAGCCTAGTGTGGTGCTCAATAAACTACCACGTGGGGCAGTCCTGCTTCAAAACTAGAGGGACACTGGAAAGGATGGACTCAGAGACAGGCACAAAGAGACTGGGAGACCCAGCCAGAGGCTCAATGAAAGTGGGGGTTGGGGAGGAGCGGGGAAAGGTTGGTCTCTGGCTGGCTAAGCACCCCCCCCTCAAAAAAAGAATAACCCATGCTGCCCCCCTAGGTGGAAACAATGACACAATCAGCTCCCAATACCAAGGCCCTGACATCACGAAAGGGGGGGGTGGCTGAGGTGGGGGGTGCCCCGCCCCTTGGCAGGCCCCTGTGGCCAATGGGACAGCCTTGGAAGAGGCCCGGGCAGCCTCCGTAGCTTCAAAAACCTGTGAGAAGGGAAGAGGGTACAGACAGAGAGAGCCTCAGCTCCTGCTGTTGTCCTCAGCGCCAGTCACCACTTCCCACCACCGGCCAGCATGTCCTCTGCTCACTTCAACCGAGGCCCTGCCTACGGTCTGTCAGCGGAGGTCAAGAACAAGGTAGGGCTAGAGGGCTTCCCCT
This sequence comes from Noctilio leporinus, assembly GCA_004026585.1. Classification (NCBI taxonomy): domain Eukaryota; kingdom Metazoa; phylum Chordata; class Mammalia; order Chiroptera; family Noctilionidae; genus Noctilio; species Noctilio leporinus. The sequence goes on along the minus strand of PVIW01002353.1, from coordinate 36,508 downwards.
GGTCTGTTCCACACGTCCTGCCAGGCCGGAGGCCCTGCTCTTGGGGTTCTCTGGACCACCTCCTGTCTATCCCTGCGACTGGGAACCTGAGAAAGAAAAGGGACAAGTATGCTGTGGAGGCTGCCTTCCTCCCCATCTTGGGCACCCTAGAGTCCTCTGCTACTGTTGGGGGTGTAATGGGGGCCACAGATGGCCACAGATAGAGGGGCAGGAGGGTGTTATTCCATTGTGAAGATCCTACTTGATCAGAATCCCCTGCTGATCCTTTGTTTTCACTGGGGACTAGCGGAGAGTTGTTGATCTTTCCCACTCCCCCAGCCTGAGCAAGAAGTTGAGGAGTGCTTGAGAGCTGGGGTTCCTGGAAGGTGAGCCCTAGAAAGTGAAGGGAAAAGGAGGCCGCTGAGGAGAGTGGAATGGGCATTAGAAACATAGCAGGGGTCTCCTAGTTTCAGAATTAGGAAGACACTGAGACATGATCTCCATAGATGGGTAAACTGAGGTTCAGAGTAGAGAGGCAAGTAGCTAGGATCCTACAAAAGGAAGGTGCAGAGCTAGGCCCTGGCCTAGTTCCCTTTCTACACTACAATGGGGTCAGCTTCTTCAGGGCAGCAAACTTGAAGCCCCCAACCCTCTGGAAATCTCCCTTGAGGATTGCCAAGGTAGGTGTCCCAGTCCCATTTGACAGAGGGGAACACTGAGGCGCGGGGTGACTTTGGCCAAGGTTTCACAACAAGGAAGTGGGGAGCTGATATTGGGACCTGGGTCGGGGATCCTCGTGGCTGAAGGAGGGGGCGGGGGGGCCGGGTGATCAGAGGGGAGACACATCCCAGCCCTCCTGGCCTCAGTCCTCCAACCCCCCTCCCCCGCGCCGGCCCCAGAGCCCAGCGGAGACGCCACACCATATAAGGCGGCCTAGGGGAGCTGGGCCCGCGCTATATAAGGGCCGGTTTGCTTTATAAAGCTGGGCTGTTTGGGAGGGTGGTGGTGGCAGGGCCTGGGCCAGGTGAGGGGGCCGCCCCCTCCTGCCTCCCCCTCCCACAGGAGAGCAGCAGCTGGGTCCCACAGGGGCTAGGAGCCTGTCTGGGCTGAGCACGGAGGGTTCTAGAGAAACGAAGATTCTGGGAGCCTGAGACAGGAAAGAGACAGATGGGGAGGAGAGAGCCAGAAGCGAAGTAAGAGTGAGAGGCAGATGCAGGGGCAGAGGGAGCAGAGGAGCCCCACCCCCACCAGCAGCAGGGAACCTAAAGTCCAAAATAGAGAGTGACCCACAGATGGACGGGCCATGAGCCCCACCCCCAACCAGACACGGAGAGATGGGGACAGGAAGATAGGGCCAAGGGAAGACAGACGTAATGGGGGTGGGGAGACAAAAGGCCGGGGGAAGGGTGGGGGGAGAAATAACAGACACCGTGCTTGGGGCCAGAGGTAAGACAAAGACAAGCCCCAACCCCCTGCTGGAGCCGGAGCTGAGATGTGGACCTGGGGACAGACAGACAGAGATGCAAGACAGAGCAAGGCAGCATTCAGAGGCACCTTCCTTAGGATTCCTCCCTTCCCGAGTCTGCTTAGTCTTCCAGTGGGGGGCGGATGGGGGCGGGGCCAGGGAAAGCAAAGCCCCAAGTTTGGCCTGGAGGAGGAATCAGGAGGCCAGGTGCCACCCCCAACTCAGAGTATCCCCCTCTCCACCCATTTCTTGTCTACTTTCTCTGGTGCCAAACCTTGGAATGCCCGGAATGGCCCCCTGGGCAGGTGCCACCTCAGCCCTGGCCCTCAGCCCCCACCCCCCCCACCCCATTAGCTACTGTGGCCAAATTGCCTTAGTTGGGAAGGGATGAGGAAGGAGATCAGGCTTAGGGAACAAAGCCTGCCTCCCCCCACATTCTCACTGTCATCTTTGCACCCCCTATCCCCAGCTGGCCCAGAAGTATGACCTCCAGCGGGAGCAGGAGCTTCGAGAATGGATTGAGGGGGTGACAGGACGCCGCATAGGCAACAACTTCATGGATGGCCTCAAAGACGGCATCATTCTTTGCGAGTGAGTGGGGTGCTGCTGGGCCAGTCTCTGCCTAGGACTGCCCCCAGCCGGTATCATCTCTCCCCCTCAACCCCCTTACCAACCAAAAGCTAGGGTGGGCCCTTGGTATCTCTGACTTTGAAGTAGTCCTCAAAGGTGGCAAATAATCATTGCGCCCACTGGACAGGAAAGAAACAAAGACTCAGGTAAAACACATCACGCACATTCCCATGCAGTTCCAACAGAAGTGACTGCAGGTTCTAGCGTCTTGGCCACGATGCATGCAGGGCACACAGACCCAGTTATGGCCTCCAGCGTCCTAAGAAGGAGAGGGTGCAGCTAAAAGGACAACAAACTACAATGGCTGTCCATCGCTGGCTTGGTGACATGAGGGATGTACCACCATTTCAGTAGATTCTGATTTTCTACTCTTCTCAGAACTTAAATCACTGAAGGAAATAGAAACCTTCACGGCTCCCAAGCCCTGATGCCAGATGCAACCGAATTCTAATGCTGGGTGGGGCCCTAAGTGCAGTAGAGGTCATGTCCGTATTGCTGAGTCTGACCCAGGACAGGGTGACCAGGAAGGCCTGAGTGTGCCCTTGGAAGTGTTCCTTACCAAGCCCTAAGTGCTAGAAAGATGGGGAGATGCAAGATGCAAGAGTATCTTGTTCTACAATGCTCACTGGGAATAAGAACTAGGGAGATGGTCTCGTGTCCCAGTTCAGTCAGGGTGCTGTGTACCAGTACTAGGCACTGGGGATACTGAACAAGCAGCCTTGGAGCTCACAGGGAGTTTTTGTCCTAGTGGAGGAGATGGAGCGAACAGTGGATGAGATGAAATCATCACATGCTTGCCTATGGTGGGAAGTGATGTGGAGAAAAGTCGGCAGTGAAGGAGAGGGCTGGGTGGGGTGAAGGGTTGCTGCTTTGTACAAGATGGTCTGGGAGGTCTTTCTGAAGAGGTAACATTTGCCCAGAACCTTGGACAAAGTGAGGGAGGACGCCAGATGGGTGTCTGAGGAAGAGTGGGCCAGGCAAGGGGACAACAGTGCAAAGGCCCTGAGGTGGGAACGGGCCTGTTATGTTCCAGGAACAGCGAGTGGCTGGCACAGGATGATTTGGGGAAGTGAGAGAGGGAGTTAGCTGGAGGCCAGATGCCATGGGGTCTTTTAGTTATGCTAAGGAGTTAGGAAACCAGGAAAGCATTTTAAAGTAGGGAGTAACTGGAATTGTTTTTAAAAAGCCATTCTAGCTGCGAGATGAACACTCTGCAAGGGATAAGGTGAAAGCTGGGGGCCCATGGGGAGGTCATTGCAAAAGCCTAGCAGAGCCCTGGTTGGTGTGAGTTGGCTGAAGCTCTGTCCCATAAACCGAAAAGTGGTTGTTTCAATTCCTACTCAGGGCACATTCAGGTTCGGTCCTAGTCAGGATGAGGGTGAGAGGTAACTGATGTAATTTTCTCTCCCTCCCTTTTCTTCACTCTAAAATTCATAAGTGAGTCCATGAGTGAGGATAAAAAAACAAAAACAAAAACAAAAACAACCCAGCAAGACAGAGAAGGCAGCCCTGGCGGCTCAGAGCAGGGTGGTGGCCTTCTGAGGACACCCAGAAGGCAGAGGCAGAGGCTTTGATGAGGGAATGGATGTGGGGGTGAAAGAAGGCAGAGGTGAGTCAAGGACAAGACTGAGAGCTTTGCCTGCGCCCCGGAAGGGTGGGTTTCCAGAGCTGGGGAGGAAGTTCTGTGGGGGCAGGTGGGTGTCAGGAGTCCAGGATGGAGTGCATTTGATTTGAGACACCTGTGTAGGGAGCTGGGTTGGACAGGGAGGGGCCTGGCCCCAGGGAGATAACTGGGGAGTGGTCAGCATATCAGTGGCATTTAAAGTGACTGGATAAGGTCAAGGGGTGAGTGTGGCAGAAGAGTCAGAGCTGCAGGCTCTCCATGGGGTAGAGGCCCCTCAAGAGACTAAAGCTCAGGGTCTAGGGAGGGAGGCATGTCAGAGGACTCCCGCGCATCTCAGGCAAGGAGATTTTCTGACCAGGGACAGTTTCTAGCTCCTGTGCTTTGTTTCCCATCTAGGTCCTGCCTATGTTTTGGGGGTGCATCGTGTCAGGGGTGGGGCTGGGGGCTCCAACTGAGAGCTGACTGCAGTGGGAAATAGCAAAATCGATGTTGCCTACCAACAGTCACCCTGACCCCTTGTCCTGTTGGGTTGGGCTTGGGTGGGACAGCAGGTGTCACCTTGGTCATTCCTCTTCCCTACTCCTTTTAGGTTCATCAATAAGCTCCAGCCAGGCTCCGTAAAGAAGATCAATGAGTCGACACAAAACTGGCACCAGGTGAGCCCCGGCTCTTTTGAAATCTTTCAATCTTTCGCCAAAGCCCCTCAGATACCACCCTCATCTCCTACCACTCCCTGACTGCCACTTGTTCCCCTCCAGTTGGAGAACATAGGCAACTTCATCAAGGCCATCACCAAGTATGGGGTGAAACCCCATGACATCTTTGAGGCAAATGACCTGTTTGAGAACACCAACCACACCCAGGTGCAGTCCACCCTCCTGGCCCTGGCCAGCATGGTGAGTGCAGTTCAAGGGTGGGCCTAGGCCAAAAGGACCTGACCCGCTGGGCTGGGAAGTGAACAGGGCCACCCACATCCCAGAGCCCAGTGTGCATGGGAGGGGCAGAGCGGGTGCTGGAAGGGGACAGTGGAGCCAGAGACTCCCTCCGTAGTCCTGCCCCCCTCCCTCTTCCCCAGGCCAAGACGAAAGGGAACAAGGTGAATGTGGGGGTAAAGTATGCAGAGAAGCAGGAGCGGAAATTTGAGCCTTTGAAGCTTCGAGAAGGGCGGAACATCATTGGGCTGCAGGTACTACCCCTTCCCCACCTGGGTCTCACTGGTGGGCGGTTGAGGTCAGCAAGGATCCTGGACCCTGCACGCTGTGGGGGACAGTGTATTTGGCCTGAATTAAACTATGTTAGGCACTGTGCCCCAGTTCTGTACTCTAACTCACTCCTCTAGAAGCTCGAGGGTAGTTTGTTAACGTCATACCATTCACATAGAAACTGAGGCCTGGAGAAGCTAGCTCACTTGTCATGATCACCCAGGTCATGAGTGGTCAAGCTGGGACTTGAACCCTGGAAGTCAGGCCTGCATGCTCTTACTGAGTTGTGACAGTTTCTCTGGGCCTCAGTTTCCAGTCTGTAGCCCGAGGGTGGAAAAGGCTTCTTTTCAGAGGGCATGTGAGTGTCCACTGACAGCGGTAAATCTTGTGGTCCATGGTGAGGCTCTGTTACTCTCAAGGTGACTCTCCTTCTGTCTCCCTAGATGGGCACCAACAAGTTTGCCAGCCAGCAGGGCATGACGGCCTATGGTACCCGACGCCACCTCTATGACCCCAAACTGGGCACGGACCAGCCCCTGGACCAGGCCACCATCAGCCTGCAGATGGGCACCAACAAGGGGGCCAGCCAGGTGTGTGGGGGGCCATGCAACGGGCTAGTGGGGCTCCTGCTCCTAGCTGGGCCTATGGCCTGACTGTGCTGCCTTCCACAGGCCGGCATGACGGCTCCTGGGACCAAGCGGCAGATCTTTGAGCCAGGCCTGGGTATGGAGCACTGTGACACTCTCAACGTCAGCCTGCAGATGGGCAGCAATAAGGGGGCCTCACAGCGGGGCATGACGGTGTATGGGCTGCCACGCCAGGTCTATGACCCCAAGTACTGCCTGACGCCTGACTACCCGGAGCTGGGCGAGCCTGCCCACAACCACCACCCACACAACTACTACAATTCTGCCTAGGGCCCTGGGCCTCCTGCCTTCCCCCCAGGGAGGTTGGCTGCTGCTATAGGCAGGGTCTAGCCTGGCCCCGCTGCCCCCTGCATGGCGCCCTTCAGCCCTCGGCACCAGCCTACAGGGTTAGCATTTACGGGGAGCAGACTGGGGGGATCTGTCAGGGGGAAGAAGGCCCTCCTCCCTGGAGCGCTGCAGGGTCCAACACTGAGCCGGGTGTTCCCAACAGCACCCCGAGGACGCACTGAGCAAAGCTACCCCAGCTATCCCCCCGCTCCCTCCCTCACAGGGGTTCCCTCCAGGACAAGAAGCTCCCCAAGCAAAGCCCCCAGAGCGCAGGCTCGGCCTGCCCCCACCCCATTCCCATAGTGGGAGCCAACTGCATGCCCAGAGACCCAGCGGACACACGCGGTTTGGTTTGCAGCGACTGGTGTATGTGGATGTGACAGCAGTGTTTGTAACGCGAGCACTTTTTCTATTTCACTGGAGCACAATAAATGGCTGTAAAATCATCTGAAGACTCAAAACTGCTTTAATCTGGAGCCCGCAGGGCTCTTGAACATGCACAAACAGCCTTGTTCAGATATGCTTCATCAACCGAACACACATCTGTATAGGCGCACATACTCCCACCCACCCTAAGATACATACAAGGACCTCATGGCCAATCAGCTGGACTCAGGACAGATAGCCATTCACTCACATGCAAACCCAGACACGTCACTCGGTGAGTATGATGTGCACATGCTCTCTGCAGCCTTTTAAGTACATAGATACTCACGCACATGTAGTACACACTCCCACTTAAAAAAGGCACACATCTCACACACGTACACAGTACTCACACACACATGCTTAGTACCCATGTACTTTCCCAGCGGGGGCCTGTGAGTTGTGGTGAAGAGCCCATGTGCTGGGTGGGATGGGCTCAATGGGACAGATGACCTTGGGCAAGTCACTTTTCTCTAGGTGTTTTTCTATCAGGAAAATGGGGACAGCAGGGCTCATGGGGTCAGAGGGAAGCTTAAATGATGCCTCCAGACAGGATACTTGGCAGCTGCCAGTAAGTGAACAAGCTGCGCCCTGGCTGTTGTGGCTCAGTGGACTAAGCACCAGCCTGTGAACTGAAAGGTTGCTGGTTTGATTCCCAGTCAGGGCACGTACCTGGGTTGCAGACCAGGTCTCCAGTTGTGGGGTGTGAGAGGCAACTGATTGATGTTTCTCTCACACATAGATGTTTCTCTCCCTCTCTATCCTTTCCTTCCCCTTTAAAAATTTAAGTAAAGTCTTAAAAAAAAAAAAAAAAAAAAAGATAAAAGAATGAACAAGCAGGGCCCTGAGTGCCCTGTGGCTGGGGGAACCCTTTGTCCTGGTGGGAGGGGACAGGGCAATGGCGAGGATGGGCAATTCAGACACCAGGGCAATGGCCCTTTACCAACCAGCAGGGCGGTTGAGTAGCTGACTGCAGGGCATGGCTGCCTTGTGTACCCAGCTCACTCTGCCCTCTCCTTAGGGCTGATCCCCTAGTCTTACCTGCCTTTCCAGGACCCTAGAAATCTGTGGACAGCCCCCCAACTTCCTGTGTTTTACAGGGGACCTTGATCTTCCGTGACACTGGTCCCCGTCATGCCTCTTGCATGCCATCAACTGTCAGGGTTCAAAGAAGAGCCGGTAGCCTTGCAGAGCAGCCTTCTCCCTCTTCCCTCCTGAGGGCAGGTAGTGAGGCTGGAATGTGGCTGCAGAGACACACCAGAAGACCCACATGCACAGATGCGCAGTCCCTTGGCCTCGTAAACTGGATTCCAGGCGCTCTTGGCCTAGCTACTGTGAGTCTCACTCCCTCAGGGCCAGCTCAGGAAGCTATGCTGAGGATCCATGCCTGGCTCTGGGCCCTGTCTCCTCTGGAAAACAGCACCATATTAGCACTTGGCTTGTGAAGCTAGGGTGGGCGGGGTCAGGAAGCCAGACAACTAAGCCCCCTTTCCCTGGACCCCAGAGGCAATCCAAACCAGGCCTTTCCACCACTCTGCTCATGTCCACTGGCTTCTGTCTGGACCAGGGACCTTGGAGGGGACGTAGGAGCACCAGGAACGGGCATCTCAGGTCAGGGTAGACCTCAGGGGGAACATGTCTGACTCAGGGGTTGGGTCTGATGGTCAGGAGTTCCTGTCTGCTCAGCATATTCTTTGTTCACATCCCTCAATGCCCAGGGTGTGTCCTAGAGTTGCTCAAACCATGCTAGGCATGTGCATCCTCAGCAAGGCCCTGGGAGGAAGGCTCCTTTATCCTTCCCATTGTACCAGTAAGAAATCCAGGTCTCCTGCTGCTCAGGGTCAGGAGGAAAGGATCTGGCCCAGTCTGCTGAGCATCGGCATCCCTATACCCAGAGACCCTGAGGGCACCATGCAGCACCCCGATACTCACCCTCAGCCACCCTCAGCCACGTCAGATGTGTGCTTTTTCCAACACTGCCCAGCAATGGACTCAGTTCTGACACTACCTGGAGATTGCGACAGATCTCACTGAAAAAGGGCTCGGTCCTACAAGGGGGTTCTCCCCACCTTCTGCTGCCAATTGCAAGTCCAGGTGCTTCTGACCAATGGGATATAGATCGTGTTTTCCTAGGATTCCCTCCTTGGGTTTGATTAATTTACTAGAGCAGTTCACAGAACTCAGAGAAAATTTTACTTAATAGACTATGAGTTTATTATAAAAAGCTGTAACTCAGGAACAGCTGTACTGGGCAAGGCACACCTTCTGGTGTGCCCCACCCTCCTCCACCTCCCTGCATTTACCAACATGGAAGCTCACCAGATCTTTTTATTTTTTTTTTAGATTGAATTTACTGGGGTGACATTGGTTAATAACATTATATAGGTTTCAGGCATTCATCAAATCTTGTTGACGTTTTTAGAGCTTGGTACGTCATCTACCCTTTTCCTTTCCCAGAGGCTAGTAGCTGTAAGTTCTGAGCAGCCCCATCCAGGGTGATCGTTCTGGAAATTCCCAGGGTTTTAGAGGCTCTGTGGCAGAAACAGGTACAAAGACCTATATATGTTGTACCACACTCCTGCATCTGGCAACATCTCCAGCCTTCGAGACTCCTTTACCAGTTGTAAACAAAGGTCCCTTTTGGGGACCCTGAATCCAGAGCTCCCCAGCCCCCGCAAAACCAAGAGCTGTTCCCTCAGCCTGGATCCTGGGATGCAAAGACAGGTGTCTTGGGTTTAAGGACCAGCTGTGCTGCCTTCTGGCTCTGGGACCTTGGGCAAGTGACCTCCTATCTCTGCCTGTCACCTGCCTCACTGGTGGTTGTTGGGACAAGGGGGTAAGTCAGGTAAGCCTGACAGCAACTGGTACAGGGTTGCCCTTGAGTTTTACCTCCTTCAGGCCAGGAAGCCTTTCCTGACCACCCTGCCCCACCCCACTCCAGGCTCTATTGGTCCTATTTCTCACTGGAACTAAAATGCTTGCCCAGATGCCTATGGGGGCCCTGGTGTCCCCCGCACCCAGCACTAGCTTAGTTTCACCCTGAATGCTTAACTGGCCGACAGGTGTTGGACAGTTTGAAGGACTGACCCCCTCCCAGTGGCCTGCCAGGTGGGTCTTCCTCTCCTCTCCCCCTGAGCCCTGAGGCTGCCCAGAACCCAAGAAATCAAAGAGCCAGGAGTCTGCATCAGCTGCTTTATTTTAGGGCTCATGATTAACACTTGTCCTAACCCAACTTTCATCCTCTATAAAAGCAACTAAACATAAACCAGGGCTGCCCTGTGAAGGCCCTGCCAAGGGCCTATGGCTTGGAATCCCAGGCCACAGACCTTAGAAGGCAGAAGAGGGCACACAGTCTAGTTCAAATGGGCAAGCTGCTGGGAGGTGTAAGGAGGCCAGAGAATCCCGAGGGTGTCTCTGCAGGCCTGCCCTCACCCAGGATGTTAGGACACTGGAACCAGGAGAACCCAAGGCCCTAGAGTCAGAGGGGTTAGGGGCCGAAAGTGGGAGCAAATCAAAGGCTTTTGGACCCCAAGGGAGGCAGTTTAGGCCCCCAGAGCCCAGCAACCCCTCAACTCCAACCCCTGCCCATGAGCACACCCCCATGGCCACACTTGCAGCCACACATTCACATTCACATCCACTCCACAAACACCCGCGGAAGGCTGTGAGGGCCCTGGACCCACACCCTGGACCTCAGGAATGTCTCTGGATTGGTACCCAGTGGGCTGGTCCATGGCAGCGGGGCTGCCAAGGGGGTGGGTCCTCTACATTGCTACTGATTGGCCGCCTCGCAAGCGTCTATCCAGTCGCTATACACGTCCACTGGTTCTGAGAGATCTGAGCCGCTGAAGTTAAGGGTGACTGCCAACACTGGACCGCTTCCCGCACACAGTTCTGCTGCTCATGCTCGTATCAGACAGAACCCTGCCCTGCAGCGTCACCCCACATATGCAAGCAGGTGGCACCCAGTCCTCTCGATGGCTGCAGCCCCGCACGGGGCACAGAGAAGAACCAGAGGTACATTCTACCCCTTTGCCCTTAGCCAGGTACCCTTGAGCAGCCCATTCAGGGCAGGGCAGCCTTGACCACTCCACTCCCACCCCGTGGAAAAAGATGTTTCCCAAGGATACATGTGATGGGTGTCTGGAATTCTTCTAGGCACACAGTACAAGAGATGACTCCGGTGTTATGGGCACGGTCCCTGGAATGGGAGAAGATGAAGGGGCTGGTGAGCAAAGAGCCCTGTATCTATTGGGAGCCAATTCCCAATTGAGGCAGGGAGCCCCGTGAGGCAGGATTCCTGGCCCCCATCCCCTACTCACATTTTCACGTCACAAGATTTTTCATGGTTGCAGAAGGGGCAGGTAAACTGGGTCTCTAGGGTGCCTGTCATCTTCTTCTTTGGGGGCGGCTTCCGTTTTGACTTTCTGCGCCCCATGTCTGCAGGAGGGTGAACATGAGAAGGGTGGGGGCCAGAAGTCAGCAACTCATGGGATCCATGAGGAGTCCTCCAGATGCTTTGCGAAGCAGGTGGGGAAAATGGTCCTGCTGGCCCATAGTGAAGAAAGAACCTGCACAATCACACCCTCTGGGTACAGCAGACATTTCAAGCACACACTGGGTAGAATGGGTGGGAGCAGGTCCAGATTCTAACCCCGGCACTCCCACTTACTACATGACCTCAAGTAGATTACTTAAAAAGAAAAAGTAACAATGGGGGAAAATGGGACAACTGTAATAGAACAACAATAAGTTAATTAAAAAAAACACTTGCCCTAGCTGGTGGCACAGTGGGTAAGGCGTTGACCCAAAAGTCGCTGGTTCAATTCCCAGCCAGGGCACATAACCAGGTTGCAAGCCAGGTCTCCAGCCAGGTCTGTGGCTGGAGGCAGGTGAAAGGCACCCATACACTTATGTCTCTCTCCCTCTTTGCCTCTCTCCCTTCCCCTCTCTCTAAAAATAATAAAAATCTTAAAAAACAAAAACAAAAACTAGGTTACTTAATCTCTGTGACTTAGTTTCCTTATTTATAAAATAGAGATGAGCCACCTCTGAGGGGCTGACACAACAAATTATAAGTTCTTGCACCGTGTATGACCCATTCATCTTTGGCACCTAAACAGGAAGCTACTGTTCCTAGTAAGGATGACACAGGGGACTCTCTTGACAGGCCAGATGCCCAGGGCTGGGCAGAGCCTAAGTGCTTAGGAGCTGCCTTATTGATTTTAGAAGCAGCTGCTCCTCTTGTCAAAGGACCTGCAAGTACCACCCAGGAGGAATGACACTCGAGGGATCTGATGGAATCTCTGATGTGTTCTCTGGGCAGCCTATCCACCAAAGAGGGGTAGTGAACAGAGAAGTGCTTTGAGCACAGAAATACTGTGTGTAAAGCTGAGGGGTGTGTATCTGAGTGCCCTTGAGCTAGTGGTTGGGGACCACTCAGGTGGAAGAGGAGGCAGGCTGAAGAGGGAGCAGGTGGGGTTTCAAATGTTTAGCTGGATCCTGATGGCCATAGGAGAGAAACAACATCACTTTGTTTTTAAGGGATTGAGGGGTATGGGTCAAGTCTGGATGAAGATGAAGTCAGAACTGGGACAGTGCTATTTGGGATGGAGAGGTCAGACAGCAAGACTGAGGAAACAAGTCAGTGGAATGAGTATGGCTAGAGAAGGAAGAGTCCAGAATGACTTCCAAGGTTGTGGTGGGCAATAGTCAGTGAGTAGGGGAAGAAAGTGCATCCCTCTCTGATGTCTACTACAAATGAAGAATAGTGTTGGGGAAAATGATGGGGTCAGGTGCCATTGGGACATATGTCTTGGAGGCAGTGACCACTGAGTGCATCTCTATGCCAGGTGCTGGGCTCAGGGCTCTGAGAAGTGTGTTCACCATTTCTGAACCTTCCCAGGAGTACCCCATCCCTACCCTCTAATCACACTTTCTCTCTTTCCACTGCTGGTTCGAGCATCATTTCTCCATAATAGGGGAGGCTAGCAGTCTGCCACAAGACCAGGATTTCATTCATATTTAACAATCACTTTCTATGTAACATTCAATATCATTTTGTATTAGTTTCAAGTGTACAACATAGTAGTTAGACAATCATATACTTGAACAAAGGGATCCCCTGATATTTCTTGTACTAACTGGCACCATACATACTTATTACAATATTATTGACTATATTTCCTATAATGTACTTTACATACTCATAATTATTTTTTAACCACCAATCTATACTTTTCAATCCCTTCACCTTTTCCATCCAGTCCCCCACATCTGCTTCCCTCTGGCAATCATCAATCTGTTCTCTGCACTTATGAGTCTGTTTCGGTTTTGTTTGTTTATATTATTCTTATATTCTACATATAAGTGGAATCATATGATATTTGTTTTTCTGTGACTTATTTCACTTAAGCTTCCAAGTCACTGAGTAAACTGAAGCAGTTGGCAAAGAACACCCTACAAGCCCCCAGGACTATCCATTTGGCTTTTCCTCCTTTGCCTTGGAAGACTGAGTGGTCCCCATAGGAACAATTAGTGCCTTGGATCTCTACACCACATTTTCTCTCTCTACTGCATCAATAACAAACATACTCTTTACTCCCTCTCCCATCATTTAAAAAAAAAAAAAAAACACCTCATTCTCTGCAGGCTTTTCTAGTAGAGCTGTCTGCATTTACCCTTTGTGTTCCTTCCCATTCTCTCTCCACTGCCTGCCTCATGGTGCCCATCCCAGGGGATAGTCCCTACTCTTGAGGACACTGGACATACGGTTCCCTATTCTGGCTCTTCTCTCATGGCCCTCGGAATCCTGTTCTCTTAAGCCCCTGACTCGATGGCAGTTCTTTTTCACTCTCTGTTGCTGATCCCACCCTGCTGCCCCCTTCTCTAATGATATGAGTTCACAAGCTCAATCCTTGGGCCCCTTCCCTCTCTGTCTACACTCATCTTCAAGGAGATGTCATCCAGCCCCAGGGCTTTAAATGCCTCCTCTACTGATGCCATCTGTCTCTTTGATGTCTCCTTTGAACCACAGACTAGCCTGTCTCCTTGTCTTAGTCACACCTCCACTTGATGTCAACAAACTTTAAACGTGACCTGTCCAAAACCAAGCTTCTGACACCTCAACATGACCTCTCGCAGTTTCCCCCACGTCAGCAGACAGCAGCTCCATCTTTGCAAAAACCTTGGGCTCATCCTTGATTCCTCTCTCACACCACCCATTTCTGATCCTGATCTTGCAGACCACTTTGCACCAGCTCCAGAGCCAGTGCCCTGGTCTGAGTCTGGAGTTCTGGTCATTTCTGGCCTGTACTATCACAACAGCCTCCTCAGTGGTCTCCTTGCATCTTCAACCCATGTTCTACATGTAAATTCCATGAGGGTAGGGACTTTTGTCTTTTCTTTGAACCCTCAGGGCCAAGAACTGCTCATGGCATTCAAGAACTGGCATTCAAAAAATACTGAGAAAATGAACAAATAAACCAATGCCAGGCCCTATACTAAACCACAGCAATGCTGCAATCAAGGCAGGCAAGGTATCTGCTTTTGTGAAGCTTTATTGATGTAGGTGAAGACAGACCTGTAATAAGTTAACTAATAAGTGAAATAATTCCAAATACTGATAAGTCCTATGAGGTGAATACCAGGACTAGGTGAACACTTTCAGAATGGGGCTACTTCAGGTGGGGGCAGAGTGGGAAGGACCCTACGGGGAAGTCACTTAAGCTGAGGCCTGATGAGGGAAGCCACCATGCAAGGTAGTCCAGGCAGAGGGAACAGCAACTGCAAAGGCTCTGAGGCAGAAGCTTTTCTCCAGAAAGAGAAAGAGGACTATATAGCTGAAGCTCGGTGAACAACGCGGAGATGGGTATGAGACTGGACAGTAGAGGTAAGCAACAGATCTCACAAGACCTTGCAGGCTTTTGTAACGTGTAGCCAGTTCTGTAGCCCATGCTCTCACCTGCCCTGAACAGTCTTTGTCCAAACCCAGGCCCGGTGCACCACCTGCAACGAATCACCTGGGGGTCCTCAAAAAAGGCTGATTTCTGAACCGCACACCTGACCTTCCCCTACTGGAATGTCAATTCTGAAAGAGGGGGATCGACATTTATCCACTGCTGAAGCCCCAGCACACAGTGCTAGAATGCCTTAAGTACTTAACAACTATTTTCTTAATGTATTGATTTTAAAGAGAGAAGAGGGAAAGAGAAATAGAGACAGAAACACTTATTTTTGTTCCACTTATTTATGCATTCCCTGGTGGATTCTTGTAAGGGCCCTGACCAGAGACGAACCCAAAACCTCGGCGTGTTCGGGTGACGCTCTAATGGAGTTATCAGCCAGAGCCTCAATACCAATTTGTTGAATGAATAAGTGATGGGCCCCCAAGTCTCATTGTACCCGATGACAATACCCCACCGCCATGCCCAGAAAAGGGGCTGGCCTGCCTATAAAGCCCCAGAGGTCTCGGCCTGTCCCTTTGGTAACGGCGACGTTAGTTCAAGCGCGCCAAGGGAGGGATGGAAGGAGGGGTAGACCCCCAACCCTATCCTGACTCAAGAGCCGGGAGTGTGGGTGATTCCTCCCTGCTCACCAAGGCTTTGGCTGCGCCTCCCGCCGGCAGAAGCCAGGCCTCCGCGCAGCGGCGCTTAGCGGGCTAGGACTCGGGGAAGGAGACCTCCCTGACGGCCCATCCACCAAACCCAGAGCCCTCGGCGCCTCCCCCAGGACCGTGAGCGGCCCCGAGCCAAAGAACACCCACCCCCGCCAGGCCCCAAAACCCTGCCCCGCGAATAATCACCTGCTCTCTCCTTCCCTCGTTCCCACAGCCTGGTTCACCCGGGAGACAGTGACTTCCGGCTCTCAGCGGAAGCGGAACCTCCTCTCCTCCCCTCACGTCCTGCCCGCCGGCAGTCCGGGCAGCCCAGGGGCAGGTCCCGCCTCCTCCATCTCAGTGCGCACGCGCATTTTCATTCCGGGACAGGCGGGGCCAGAGTTTCGTAGTGCGCCTGTGCGAGGGCTGGAGCGCGTTTGTAGTCGAGCGCGGGGATAGATCTGGTCACTACCCGGCGTGGCCATTCCCAGGGCGGTGAGCCAGGCCACCCCGGAGCTGGAAAAGCATCCTTTTCCGCGGTCGCATCATCTTCCTGGAGATTCTCACTTGACTTTCCTGACCCAAACCCCCCGCCCTTCGCAGCCCACCCAGTTCTCTCCAACGTGGGATACGTTAAGCTAGCCCGGTGCTAAAGAATTGCAAATGCTAGTGTGGTTGAAGCAGGTTGAGGGGGAAGCTTGTAAGACGCTCTTCTCAAAATTTGACAAGAAACTGCGGATATCACTACAATTCAGCGTTTGGTCACTGGTGACCTTGATAAACCTTAGAGTGTTGAGGAAAATAACTTGCAATGAGAGATGCATGTGAATAGACCTAGCTCCAAGATTTCCAGTAGGGGGCAGTGGTACCCTTGGAAGTGCCTTTTAGGAAGACACAACCCGCACCCCGCACCCCTCCCGCCCCATCTCAGTGCTGATTACAAACCTTGGGATTATACAAATTGCTTTGCAATTTGCTGTTTTCACTTAATGGTCAATACACATACAAATGACTTGTTTTTAGTAGCTACACAATTCATTGTGCAACTCTGCCATAGTATACGGGCAATCCTCTTATTTGTTGAAGATTACCAGGTTAGTTTTTCCCTCTCTCCCTCCCTCCCTCCCTCCCTCCCTCCCTTCACAGCTTTATTGAGGTATAATCGACAGATAGTAAACCACATGTATTTAAACTATGAAATTTTATGTCTTGACCTATGCATATACCTATGAGGCCATCATCACAATCAAGATAATGAATGTTTCGTTTCCATCACCCTAAGAAGTTTCCTACTGTGTCTTTGTAGTTAATTCCTTCCCTACCCCCAGCCTCTGGCACCAACTGATCTGTTTTTAGTTCCTATAGCGTTGTATTTTTTCAGAGTCAAATAGAATAATACAATGTGTAGCCTTTTGAGTTTGGTTTCTCTTGCTCAGCTTACTAACTTCAAGTCCAGGTTGTGTCTCTCAGTAGTTTGTTCCTTTTTATTGTTGTATTCCATTATGAGGCTATACCAGCTTGTTTATCTTTTCAACTATTGATGGACATTTGGGTTGTTTCCAGTTTGGGAACAATGCTGAATAGAGCTCCTATGATCCACTTCATTCAGGTCTTTGTGGGGATACTCATTTTCATCTTCTATTCTGTTATATTTTTACACAGAAATACAGGCTCCCTCTGGAACTTATTCTTGTATATAGTTGGAAGTAGGGTTTAGGGTCTGTCTTCTTCTGGATAATTTAACAAGGCAAATTATACCTTTTCTGTGAAGTTGCAATACCACCTTCAACTTACATCACATTCTGGTGTGTTCTTGAGTTTTTTTTTTCTGCATTCCCTCTGGATGTTTTCTCTGAGCCAGGGTCATGCAGGTCTCTTACCTTCCTATTCATAAATCTTGGACTTGGAAGCTGGTGAGGAGGTGGCTGTGGTGTGACTTTCTGGGGACAACCTACTTGCTGCAAGAGGGTGATGGTGTCCGGTCCAGCACTTGGTGTGAAGTGTAGCACGGGGACATAATAACATCTGATGAACCAGATGTGCTCACTTGGGAGGAGTGAGAAGAGAAGAGTCCCTGCGACTGGCCTGGAGGAACTCTGTCAGGTTAGAAGCCATCTTTCTTAATAATGGCTGTGTGCTGGTTGGTGCTGTTCCCTAAGCCAGACATTCACTTACCCTGACTTGTTGTTTTTGTGCTCCTGTGTCTCAAGCTATTGGGCACAGGCCTTGGTCCTTGGTGCTTAGTAGACGTGCTTGACTATTGTGAAGGAGGGAGCCAGCCCCATCCCTGCCACATATCCCTGGTGACAGCTTTGATGTGTCACTTCTCCTTTTCAAGCTCTGGGTCCTGTGAACCAGGACATTGGGCTGATTCCACGCTTTGAGCCCTGCCAACAGGGACATTGGGCTAACACCTGATTCAGACCTCTTCCTCTCAGAACCTCTGAGTCAGTGGGAAGAGGCAGGGTGGCTGTGAGTTGTTTTGACTGTCGGGGTTAAGACTGAGAGTCTGCCACTTCCTGGATATGACCTTGGGCACTTAACCAGCTTAGTTTCTGTAATGTCCTTTGCAATGCACGGTTGATTGTGGCCCTTCCTTCATGAATTAGAATTAGAGATGATTTTTTGTTTATTTAGATAGAGCTTGGCTGGTAGTGATGCCAGCCAGGCAAACATCAGTTGGGATGCACTCAGGACTGGTCTTTGGGTAAGATAGCTTTGCTTAATTTTAGCAGTGACACATGCACCTTGTAACGAGGATGTCTCTAAAGTAGTGAATGGAAGGTGCCCCTTCACCAAGTTCCTCTCCACAACAGTAAACTCGTTACATTTTGTCAGGCTATTTCATTTCACCGAACTGGGTTGGCAGCTGAAGTGGCAGTTGAGGGCAGGCCAAGGGAGCAGTTTCTGTGACTCACCTGCTGCTGTGGGTGGGTGTTACTCAACTCTCCCCAGAAGCAGAACTGGGTTGCTCTGCAGCCTCAGCTCAGGATGCACATTCTGCTTTCAGCATTCACCATAAGAAACAGGCCCTGAAAGAATTCCACTTCTGGAAGTTTTCTTATGAACATACTTGCACAGGTGTACAAAAGCGTCGGTTCAGGAATGCACATTGGAGCTGTTGGTAAAAGGGAAAAATTAGAGATTTCAGTGGGCCCCAGCAAGGAGCCAGAGACATAGGGAAACTCTGTGGCTGTTTGGTCTTGTTTATCCTACAAATACATATGCCCATGTAGGCTAGAGGGGCAGGATAATTTTTTGCAGCATTGTTTGAAGATAGCAAAATGGTTGAAAGCAATCCTGACAACCCTTAGATGACTGATTAAATAGGCACACAGTAGGGCCTCTGCGGCTGCAGATGAACCAGAAGCCCTGGAGAGCGGATGGGTAGATCTCCAGGCAGGAACAAGAAAGTGCAGAGAACACTTTTGGGGGCATGGCACATGCTTGCATCTTAATTGTGGTAAGAGTTTGTGGGTGTGTATCTTTGTATAAACTTATGAAAATGTAGGCTTTAAATGTGTCCATTTCCTGGCTGGTAGCACAGTGGATAAAGCGCCGGCCTGCAAACCTAAAGGTCGCAGGTTCGATTCCCCAGCCCGGGCACATAACAAGGTTGCAAACCAGGTCTCCAGTCAGGTCTGTGGCTGGAGGCAGGTGAAAAGCAACCATACATTGATGTCTGTCTCCCTCTCTGCCTCTCTCTCTTTCCCTCTTTCTAAAAATAATGAATAAAATATTTTAATAAATAAATAAATGTATCCATTACACCTAAATAAATTTGGTTTAAAAAAAAAAAAGCAAGGTGCAGGTCAGTGAGAAGGGAAAAAACCCATTAATGCTTGTTTTTATCTGTGTAGAGAAATACTGGAAGGGAAAAAGTCATTTATAAAAAATTACTAAAGACAGTCTGTTAGTGCGCGAACCCGCTGTCTTCTCAGATTGCCGACTATCTGAATAAAATGCCCATAAAAATTCAATTCCCGTCTCTGTTTATTGGGTCTGGTACATGACAGGTGGCTGAACACCAGCTTTTCCGGTTTCATAACCATGTGAAAATACATTCATGTATTAAAATAAATAAAAAGCTACTTCTTTTTAAGAGAAGAGGAGGGAAAGACAGGGAAGGGGTGAGAGATTTTACTCCCAGCCATATAACCATGTTAACAATTCCATGTTGAAATGAACAAAATGAGTGTTTTGTTATGAGTAGTTCAGTTGTGGTAAAGTAGAAAGAAGAGTTGTGGGTAAGCACACGCAGAACTGTGTGGATATGGTGTTGCTTTGCATAAACAAGGGATGTTTTTATGGTAGAGGCATCAGCTGTGTAAGGAAAGAAAATGATGGTGGTGGCTGTCCCTAGGGAGGTGGGCTGGGAGAGGAAGGCTTTTGCACTGTACTTTTTTCCTGTTTGGTCTTTACCTACAGTTGCATCTCTGTGTGGGGCCAGCTGGTTGTGGATGGGGGTGTTAAGAGATAGAGGTGCAGGCCTGCAAGGTGGGGAGCCAGACACTCTAGAACCCAGGTGACGCAATTTGCCAGAGAGGGGAGGAAAGGGACACTCATGACACACCTGCAGTCTTGCATCTATTCTTTTATTGAATATTTGGCAACGACAGAAGGATGTCAGGTTCAAGAGCATGTGTGGTTTTCCTTCTTGCTCAGCAGGATCACAGGCCCCTGAGAAGGCCTGTCAAGGGGCGAAGGTCTCAGCGGGGCCCACTGCCCGGCTGGCAGTGAAACCCCTCTGTCTCAGGCCCCTCACAAGTGCTCAAGCCTGGCTCGCCGTGGCAGCTTGGTCTTGAAGAGGGACTTGCCAGAGGCCTCAATGTAAGTGATGCTCATCTCTTTGGGGCTGACCTCCACGTAGGCGAAGCCGCCCAGTGAGTTCTCAACCCCGTAGTGGAAGCGCAGATAGCCACTGGGAACCTTGCGGAAGTGCCTCTTTGAGGGGTCCATGAAGTTCCCAGCCCCGCTCAGTACGTAGCCAATGCCGTTCTCATCCTGAAGGTACTGTGGATGGAGGACGCAGGGTCAGTGGAGCCCTTAGCCCCTCAGTGAGGTCAGCCACGGGCTTTGTGCCCGCCTGGGTAGAGTCCAGGCTCTTAAGTCACCTTGGCAAGGAACATAAACCCCCTTTGGGCCTGAGTTTCCCCACCTGTAGGAGTGTGTTAATCCTACTTTGCAAGTCTGCACTGAGTAAGTTATTGGCAACTGGTAGCTGTTATGATGGCTTTAGGGAACCTTGGGTTGTTTTCTGGTTAAAGAGCAAGAAGTTTGAGGGGGAGTGACATTTGAGAGACCCCAAACAGCAGGATTCCAATGTGCCATGTGGCACATCAATTGGTTCCCCATTCCACCCACCTGCAGGTTGTGGTCATGGCCACACAAGTAGGCGGTGACCTTGTATGTGGTCAGCAGTGGCAGCAGCTTACGGACCAGGCAGTGAGTGGGCCCATGCTCAGCAATGGACCACACTGGGTAGTGGCCAGCCACCAGCACGTAGTCCTCCTTGGCTGCCGCCAGCTGCTTCTTGAGCCAGGACAGCTGTGTACGGGCCACATTTGGGTCACGGGGCCTCTGTGGCTGCTGGCTGAGGAAGTCATCTGAGTTACCACACAGTGTCACTGTGTCCAGCATGAAGATGGCCACGGTCACATTGGACCGTGGGATCTTGAAGTGCAGGCGGTAGTACGGGCTGGGGAAGTTCCTGTGGAGGGGATACAGATGGTAAGCACACATGTTGGGTGGACAGGCCCCAGGGGTAGCCCAAGCCAGTGGGCCCCCCTGTGCATGAGGCTTGGGAGAGGGGACAGGAGCAGGCTCACCAGCGCTTGGAGATCCCAGAGTAGGCAATTTGTGCTGAGACATTGCCCAGATGGTCATGATTGCCAGCCAGCACATACCAGGGCACGCTGCGGAGGGAGGGGGCAGAGAACACATCCTCAAAGGTCTCCTGCAGCAGGCAGAAAGGGTGCCCCCACCATAGGGTCAGCAGCCACTTCACTGCTCCCAGCAAGTCAGAAGCCAGGGACAAGTGTCAGTTTCCCCCTGCCTCTTCCAAGTCAAAAGGTAGAGTGGCTTCTCTACATGTCCCCTACCCCTACTCCAGTGGCACACACCTGGAACCTCTTGTCGTTGGCATCCTGCACACCAGTGAAGTAGAAATTGTCCCCCAGCGACAGGATGAAGTCTGTGCCCAGTACCTTCACTGTCCTTGCAATCTCCTTGGCATTGGCTGTCTCCCGGGGTGTATAGAACGGGGCGTTGGGGACCCCTCCCCAGTCACCCACAGCCACAAAGCGCAGGACAGGGTCAATGCCATTAGTCAGGGGGAGCACCAGCAAGGCTTGCAGGACGAATAGCACTGTCCTTGTGTCCATCTGGTAGAGAGAGAAAAGCATTGGGGTGGGGGGGTGGGGGGGTGGGCAGGAGGCTCTTGAGACACCCACTTGCCCTGCTCCAGCCCAGCAGGAAAGCCCCAGGGGTGCCCTAGTTCCCAGGCAAAGTTGGCGGGAAGGATGGGTGGGGTCTAGCCAGAGACCAGGAAGGAGGCCATGCAGGCCCATTCTGCCCTCCCTCATCCAGACGCAGCACTCACCCTGGTGGAGGCGCAAGCCAGTCAGCTGGGCACCCCAAGAGGCAGGTGAATTACAGGGCAGAACTGGCAAGATCTCTGAGCCTTTATTCTCTGGGACACGGAAATGGATCATTAGTGAGGATGATGCAGTTTCTCCGGGGACTGTAGCCCTCCCCGTGGGTCATGTGAGCCTTGGAGTTCCCCAGTCCTGGCCCATGGATTGGGATTGGGGTCTGGCACACACGTGCAGCCCTGCTACCCCCACAGCTTCTGTGCACGTGAGCTTGCTGGTCTTATGGGTGGGAGTGCTGTTATCTGTGTGCGCTGTGTCCCAGCCAGGCACATCTTGAGTGCCCATGCTCTCCAAGGATGTGTTTGCCAGTATTTGGGTGTGTCTGAGCTGCTTTCTCCATGTAGCCGGGAGTGCCTGGCTGGGTCACATGTCTGCTGTGTCCCTGTGAACGTGTGCACTGAGCCAGCAAGGCCCATGCATCTGGTGTGCACCTGAATTCTTAACATGAAACTGTGTGGGATGAAGATATGGGCGTCCCAGTTTTGTGCCCGAGTCCTGTTGTGGGTTTGCGTTGTGTCTCAATGTGAGTTGTGTGTATGGCATGTGTGGTGTGTTTGACAACATCTAAGTATGTGTCCCAGGGTCCCTCCCTCCCCCAAACAGCAGGGTCTCCCTTTTCCAGGAAGTCCTGCCAACACCTTCTGCTCCTCCCTGCCCCCATTCCTGCAGAGTGAACGGGAGGCAGCTGATGACTGGCATGTGACCACAGGCTTTTGACTTTGACCCTTAACCCTCAACCCTCAGCAGCTGCCTGTAGGCTCTCCAAGTGACCCCAGCCTCTGAGGGTTGGTGGGCAGCCGCCTGGGCTCTGGGGCCCCTGCACCTGTGGCCTGTTGGACCTACCCCTCACCTCCCTCCCTCCCTCTTTCCTCTTGGTTAGAGCCCTGCGCCCACACGCTGGTCCCCAGTCCCTTTCCGGGGTGGATGGGGCCCCCCTCATTCAACACCTGGCTCACCCAGCACGGGCGGGCTGTCCCTCGCTGCAGCCTGGTAAAACAGGAAGTGGGTCAGAGAACAGGGGCGACCCCTCCCATGGGAGGCGGCCAGCACGTCTACACTTGCAAGAGCCAGTCTCACCTTCGGTTGGTGGGGGCCCAGGGTCAAGGTCAACGCCGGGCACTGGGGCAGCCGAGCTGGAGAAACACAGGGCACTCGCAGTTGGAGGCTGCCGGGCTTTCAGGTGGTAGCGGCCACCCGCCCTGCCCGCGGGCTCGGGCCGGAGCAGGTGACTTGTGGGGCCCAGCGCTCTCAACCTGGCCCGGCTGGCCACGCCCCGGAATCCTGCTGGGCCACCCAGCACCTCTCCAAGCCTCCCTGCGCTCGCAGCTCATCTGTAAAATGGGGTAAGCACCTCAGCAGGCAACAACCGGGGCCCGGGACCGTGCTTGGGGGACCCGATTTCCTTTTCCCGCACAGGGTCAGAGTCACTACTTGCCTTCACACTCGGGACGCCATAGCCCGGATCCAGCTCTGGGTGGGGCTTCACCCTGGGCTGGGCCACCTTCTAATGAGGAAGTCTGTCCTCTGCAACCTCAGTCTCTTGGTCTTTAAAATGGGCGTGAGGGTAAAAGAGTCATACGTTCCTTAGAAAGAATTCCAAATCATGTGAAGTTGAAGGGCCTCTCCAGGAGCTAGAGCTCAATCCTTCTAGCCGCCTTTTGAGTGTGCACAGGGTTCAAAAGAGTTATTGACTCAATCGCTTCGCTGCCTTTTGCCTAAAATCAAGTGAAGAGTTTTTTGACTCACATCCAACGAATCAAGTATGGAAAAGCAGAAGTTGGGAACTTTACAGTGGAGACACCTGACAGACACCACGTAGGTGTTGGCTAAGTCAGCTTGCTATCGCATGGCCCTGATATAATGAAGTGAAAAAGGCACCCACTCTGTGGGTTTCTTCCAGGAACCGGTAACCACGGGCTAATGATGAGATCAATACCAGATACACCCAAATTAAGGGATATTCCATAGAAGACCTGCTTGGTGCTCTGCAAAAATGTCCCAGTCATGTAAAAGAAAAAAGTTTAGGGAGCTGTCACAGACTAGGGGAGACCCAGCAGAGAAGACACAATGAAATGTGGGGTCCTAGGCTAGAATGGGAGCATGGGTGCAAACACTGGTGACACCCAAATAAAGCCTGGAGTTCCATGATTTAAGCACAGCTAAGAAACATAATTTCTTAGTAGTTATAGATGGACCCTGGCTCTAGAAGCAGTTAGCCCAAAGGGGAACTTCAGTGAGGAGCATATTGAAGCTCTTTGTACTATTTTTGCAACTTTTCTATAAATCAAAAATATTCCAAGTTAAAGCAGTTTACTTTGAAAAGGGGTATGTATACTCCAAGAAACTGAAAAATGTTTTCAACATGTATTGAGTATCCACTGTTTGCCCAGTCTTGGCTGATACAGGACAGGTAGAAAACCTACCCTGCTGGGGCTGGGCTGACATGCTAGAGAAATTTATATGTTAGATATTAATTACTCACCTTTCTTTGGAGGTTCTGGTGGGGCATTCTTCCATTTTATAATTTATGCATTGCTTGAAGTTTTGTTTAAAAAGTCCTCTTGGTTATTTTGCCAACAGAACAAGTACAGGCTTCCTCTTAAAATGACTGTGGTCACATGTAAATACATGAAACAGGGACCTTGTTCCAGATTCAGGGCAGTGGTTGATTTTTAGGGAGGTAGGGAGGGAAATGGAATTGGGTCTCGGGAACAAAGGAAGCTGGGATGGGGAAGGGGTTTTAATGTCATCCTTACTGTTTTCTTTCACACACACACACATACACACATGGAAAAAAAATTACTTATTATTAAAAATAATAGTAAAATCATTATTTCTAGAGAGAAGGGCAGGAAGGGAGGCAGAGAGGGAGAGAGACATCAATGTATGGTTGCCTTTCACCTGCCTCCAACTACGAACCTGGCTGGCGACCTGGCTTGCAACCTGATTATGTGCCCTGACTGGGAATCGAACCAGTGACCCTTGGGTTCACAGGCTGGTGCCTATCCATTGAGTAGTGATACCATTAAAAAAAAAAAAAAAAAAAAAAAAAGATTTTATTTATTTATTTTTAGAGAAGGGGAGGGAGGG
This sequence comes from Noctilio leporinus, assembly GCA_004026585.1. NCBI lineage: Eukaryota > Metazoa > Chordata > Mammalia > Chiroptera > Noctilionidae > Noctilio > Noctilio leporinus. The sequence goes on along the minus strand of PVIW01002353.1, from coordinate 11,869 downwards.
AAAAAGAGAGGGAGAGAAACATAAATGTGTGGTTGCCTCTCGTGCACCCCTAACTGAAAACCTGGCCTGCAACCCAGGCATGTGGCCTGACTGGGAATTGAACCTGTGACCCTTTGGGTCACAGACCAGCACTCAATCCACTGAACCACACCAGCCAGGACTCCATTTTATAAAGTCTTAAAGTGTTCACGTTTTCTGTATTTAAAAAATATATGTTTTATCTTCACCTCAGGACATTTTTTTTGTTTGTTTTCTATTTTTAAATTAAGTTTGGAAAAAGAGGAAGGGAAAGAGGAAGGGAGAGAGAGAAACATTGATGCAAGAGAGAGGCATCAATTGGCTGCCTCCCAGACGTGCCTGCATGGGGAATCATATGTGCCCTGGATCCTGACTGGGGATCCTGTGTGCCTGGACTGGGGACAGAACCCACAACCCTGGCATGTGCCCTGACCAGGAATCAGACCTACAATCCTTCGGTTATAGGAAGATACTTCAACCAACTGAGCCACACTGGCCAGGATTTCTATATATTTTTAATTAAAAAGATTACGAAAGCATGCACTCATAAATCAGATTTTGTGTGGAGTGTGCAATGAAACTTGTGGATTCTTGGCTATATTGCTCTGTCATCTCCAGGGTACTGAATAAGCTATTTTTCTGTCTGCACAGGGGAGCTCTGCTGATTTTCTGTGAGGGTGAGTCAGGATTTGGCTCAGAGCCTCCCTCCCACTCCAATCCTGCCTTGCTTCCCAACAGAAATGTCAGTCACATGGTTGAGTTCCTTCTGTGGCACCTAGGCCCCTTGTCCACTCCTCCCTTTCCCCTGTTCTTACCACTTCTCTGGCTCTCCTGGAATAGGAGCATGCTTTGACCTCAGGGTTTTGGCACTTGCTGGTCCACTTGCTTAGAAGGCTCTTCCTTTTCCAGATTCCACCCACCACAGCCCTATGGTTTTCTTCCCATTGTATTCAGGTTTCTTTAATTTATCTAAAACACACACCCTCCACCCCCATCTGACTCCCTCTCCAACTGCATTTTACTGTCACTCTTATCATGACCTGACAAAACATACATCTTATTTTTGGTCTGTCTTCTCACCAGAGTGATCTCCAAGGGTACAAGAACGTCTTTGATCTGGTTCCCTGTTCCGTTTCTCTGGCATCTAGAATACACACATACAAAGGTGGTTGTTCAGTGCTTATTTGGGGGATGATGGAGGAAAGGGATGCCCTTTCAAGACCCTCTGCCCCCTGGTGTGAAAGTGCAGCCTCCCTCACACCCCTCCTGGCTTCATCCCTTGAATGGATTCCGCCAACTCCTTCATAGCTGGCTTCAATTCTGAAGCTTATGGTGTTATGGTTGATAATCTGCTCTAGACACAACTCTCAGAGAGACTGCAGATTCCTGATTAGATTATGATTCCTGATTAGATTATGCATCTCTTTCACATCCTGGTCATAGTGCTTAAGCCATACCAAGAACGGCATATTCCCACCTCAGGGCCTTTGCACTTGCTGTTCTTTCCACAAGATGGCACTCCCCGCCCCCCACCTTCCTGTCCCTGAGAACTTGGCTTAAATGCCACCTCCTCAAACTACCCTGGCACAATTAGCACCCCATCAGCCACTCCTCAGTCTCTACCATTTTCAAGTACTCCTTCCCCATCTTCCCCACCCAGATGTCCCATAAAAGCAGGTCTGAACGGACAATCAATGTACACTCAGTGGGGGCAGATGTGGGCATAGGGCTAACATTACTTCTGACAAGTACAAGTCAGTGAAGGGAGGTGAGCACCAGACGGGTATGTGTGGTATGAGGAGAGCCTGAGGTCAGAGGTTAGTGAAAAGTACCAGAGGCTGGGGAACAGAGGCTAAAAGGGCCATAGGAACAATGGCCTGGAGCTATGGAGTGGGGTGGGGACTTGACAGGTTTGGAGGATGGGGCCCAAGCTGTGTTTTTAAAAGATAAGTCTGAAAAAAGGCAAGTCAAAGCCAAATCGATCTCATCATCTGTCTGTATCCATTTCCATCTATCTACCTATCATCTCCATATCTCTGTCTACTTCTATATCTATCACTGTCTACATCTATCTACCTACCTACCTATCAATCACACTCTATCTTGATAAAAAATTATAAGTGCTTCGTTCTATACACCAAGAAGAAATTCTGGTGCCAACAGGAACCATATTAAGCATGGTATCCTTGGGAGTACTGCTGTGAGAAATTATTACTATCTACTTTGTTGATTTCTTTATTGAATTCCTCTTTAAAAATTATAAACTGGTACAATTTTTGTAATTAGGAAAACAATATTTACCTAAATAAGCATTCTGACAAAAGCATGGTTAATTGTTGAGGGAGGGTGAACCTGCAGTGAGGGGACCCAGCGTTAGCGCTCTGGGTGGCTGTTCAAAGGTGGTGAAACCTGGGTGCTCTGTAGCTGCCTGCCTGGGTCAGATTCCAGCTCCTCTGCTGTTATTTATCTGTGTGGCTGTTGGCTAAGGACTCCACTTCTCTGTGCCTTATTTCTTTATCTTTAGCATAGATGGTATTACAGTCATTCAATGTGTGGATTAAAAGACTTGCCACAGATGGAACATGTGAAGTAACACCTTGTCTGTAGCGATCACTTGCTAGAAGCCAGTGGTCGTTTCCACCCCCGCCCCCCTTCATTACCATCACTATTATGTGTATTATTTTTAAAGACTAGGGCAGTAGCAATTTGAATAAACATGTTTAAAGAAACAGAAATAATGGTTGCAGGACCAACTCATCCCAGTTTGCCTGGAACTTTCCTGCCTTATCATAGAAAGTCTAACACCCCAGGAGCCCTTTCAGTCTAGGGTAAACGGGAGGTGCTGTCCTCATTGTTGCTTAAGCACTGTGATCAGGAAGTGAGAGAGATGCATAATCTAATCAGGGACCGCTGCAGTCTGAGAGTTGTGTCTAGGGCAGATTATCAACCACAACACCCTAAGATGCATCTTGGGACCCACTGGTGACAGGGAGGAATCTTGGCAACTTCCAGCTTTCAGGCTTGGTGGTTCAGAACCCGCTTCAAGGAGGACACTCCAAGAGACAAACCATTTTGGGGAAGTAGATGAATCCAAGTGTGGATGCATCGAATTTGAAGGACCTCTTTCCTGTCCAGGTGGGAGAAGACAGATTTTCCTGTGGGAAGTTCAGGACAAATATTTCAGTATTTTTACTCTAAAATATTTTAAACAAACAGTGAAGTTAAAAGGATTATACAGTGAACATGCACATACTCCTGGGGACTACAATAAACATTTAAATATATTTGCTTTAATATCTATCCATTCATCCATCTTACTTTTTACCTATGTTAGTATAAGTCACAGACATCTGCACACTTTCCTCTCAATACTTCAGTGCTCATACCATTAACAAGAGCTTAATATTTGTTTGTAGTTCTTTTCTCTGATATACAATTTACGTATAATAATGTGCACAACTCTTAAGTGTACCCTGGCTGAGTTCTGATCAACTTTGGGTATAGCCATTGAGGAAATTAATATTATATAAGTTTTTTTAGGGGGGAAATGAAAGGAGAATGAGAGGAAAGAAACATTGATATGAGAGAGAAACATTAATCAGTTGCTCCCTGCATATGGACTGAACCTGCAACCCAGGCATGTGCCCTGACCGAGAATTGAACTGGTGAGCTTTTGCCTTGCTGGATGACACCCAACCAACTGAACCACATGGGTCAGGGCTAAGGAAATTACTTATACATTCCTGCTGAGAGTCAAAGGTAAAATGAAAGTTACTAGAGGCATCTCAGGCTCTACCATGTGCAAAGCTCTGTGATGTGGAGCTAGTGACTAAACCTTTCAGGGCCTCAGCCTCCCATCTCTAAAATGGGAACAGTAGGGGTGTCTATCATAGATCTGATGTGGTTGTTGTGGGTATGAAACTAGTTAATCTAGGTAGAAATACTGAGTGGTGTCTAGCACCTAGGAAGTGCCTTACAAACACTTTCCATATTATCCACTGGAACTGTAAAAAATTACAGTTGGTGGAGGAAGAAATTAAAGGGCAAAGTATGTTGCTGAAAGATTTCAAAGATGGCTAGGATCTACACCAGTGTGGGGAGACAGGTGTCGGGAGAGGGAGGCTGTGGGCTAATCCTGCCACTACCGCAGCAAACCAGCAGACCAGGGTGGGGAGAAGGAGCAGAATCAGAACATCGGAGGCGACCAGAGGCAGAAGGCTGACACTCCACAAGTCGGGCCCTGCAAAATGTCTCATTAATTCTAATCATGTGCACATGCTTTTGTATTTGTAATTTAACTTGAAAAACACAGGCAAGATTTTAACACGTGCTACCACATGGATGAACCTCAAGGACATTATGCCAAGTGAAATAAGCCAATCACAAAAGGTCTGTGATTCCACTTCCATGAGGTCCCTACAGTGGGCAAATACACAGGGATGAAATGTATGGTAGGTTGCAGCTGGGAGGAGGGGGAGGGGAGCTAGTGTTTGATGGGGACCGAGTTTCAGTTTGGGAAGATGAACAACTTCTGGAGATGGAGGGTGGTGATGGATGCCATTGACCTGGACACTGAACAGGAAAGATGGTAAACACACACACACACACACACACACACACACATACACGTATATATTAATTTGAAAAAATCTGAAAGCACAGAAGATAACCCCTAAAACGCCCCTGTACCACCACATGAGGTAAATGTTAACATTTGGTTCTAAGTGCTTCAGATATATGTTTTCCTTTTAGTGAAAGAAAATAGTAGGAACAAAGTTGAAGCCCCCCCTTCCCCTCTCCGCCACACACACAGTTTCAACTTAAAAAATCCCAAATAGTTTACAGTGAGAAGCCTACGGCACACTCTGGTCCCCCAACTTACCCCTGTCATCCACTTTGGAGGGAACAAGCCGACCAGGTTTTTATGTCTCCTTCCAGAGATGATTAATTGACTTCAGGCTGGTCACTTTAAATTGAAAAGTAGACAATAATTATGCTGAGTTTAGAAGCAGTACCAGAATATTTAAGAGAACCCATTTCCCCCATTTATACGTTTAATTTTGGAATCTATAATAACTGCTAAGGACCTCAGAAGGGTTTGCTTGGTGAAGGCATTTCACAGATGCAAGAATGAAGTGTTTCACTTTAAGAAATGCCATCTACAGTATCTAAGCAATTTCAAGTCACTACATTTCTAAATGGACCCAAGTCCAGATCCAATGAACTCTAGGAAAGTGATTATCCACTTTGCCAGGTATGAAAGTAACATTAATAGCTGTAATTGGAACTACAGGCAGAAAAGAAACCGTGTTTCTCAAGGCACTATTTATTTATTTATTTAAAAGGTTTTATTTGTTATTTTTAGAGAGAGGGGAAGGGATGGAGGCAGAGAGGGAGAGGGATTATCAGTGTATGGTTGCCTTTCAACTGCCTCTAGCTACAGAGCTGGGTGGAGACCTGGCTTGGCAACCTGATTATGTTGCCCTGGCTGGGAATATGAACCAGGGACCTTTGGGTTCCCCCGCCGGCACCTTACCCACTGAGCCACCAGCCAGGGATCTCAAGGTATAATTTAAATGGGCTATCCACTTACAAAGTAACTACAAAGATGGATTTCTCTAGGCACCAACGCTACCCTCAAACCCAGACACTGCAGCGAGTTTGTTTGACTTGAGGAACTAGAAGGCTAGCGTGGCTGGAGCAGAGGTAGCGAGGGGGCAAGTGGGAGGACGTGAAGGCAGGGAGGTGAGGGGGCGTTGTGTGGGGCAGATCGCGTGGGCTTTGGGGGCTGCGGGTAAACGAACTTTTATTCCAGAGACGTGGTTCAGTAGAGAATTCAGAATAGAGGAGGGACTAATTTAATTTAGATTTTACATAACTTCCACTTGCTGTTGCGCTGCGGGGCACCGCCACTGGGTAGCTGGAGCAGATGGGAAAATCTAGGTCGTGGGGGCTTTCCTCCTCTTTTAAGTCTTTAGAAAAGAAGAAGGGCGCGGAAAGCCTTAGTGCCTTTTGGACGCTTGTTCATTGCTCCCCCCGCGTGGCCACAGCCTGAACTGCAGGCCTCCGCTCCTTTAGGGTCTTCCAGCCCCACCGTGCGCGGCGCCGAAGGTCCTGCAATGGGTCCGGCCAAAGACTGCTCTAGAGAAACTCCCAGAGGAGGGATGAGTGAGATACGCGGGAGTCAAGTTTCCAGCATTACCTGATGAGCTGCAGTCTTCTCAGGAAGTTGCAAATGGTGTTGACTCCAGGGAGATTTTCAGAGGAGGGGTCTTTGGACAGCATCTTCAAGGACCAGCAGGAGTTTTTCATGAAGACACAATAAGAAAAGTCATCCTAAGCAGAAGGGTATGTGCAAAGCAAGGTCAAAACTGAACTTCTAATATGCCTTCCATCTCCCTAAACCGCTTCTCTCAGCTTGGGTCATGGGTTACTGTTTGAATACCACACCTAAGTACCTGCCCTGAACGCCCCTCTTCCTCTCACTCCTATCACCCGCATGGTCGCCACCCAGGACCAGACACCCATTACCTGGGTAATAGGTGCCTATCGCAACCTTTAATTCCTACTCATCCACCCCCGTTCCACATGGATCTTCCCCTGTTGCTCCCCGGCTCACACGTCTCCCATGGCTCCCCAGTACTCTGGAAAGGAAGTACCAGCCTGTCTCCTGATGTTGTGGAGGACCCAGCCCTGCCTGCCCCACCATATCATTGCATGAACAACTACACAAGCGATAATAACAAGAACAGCACTACCCCTACTTACCGAGGGCCTGCATGATGCCAGGCCATGTGTAGTGCAGTTTAAAGGTGGCTTCACAACAGCCTTGTCACTCATTTTACAGAAGGGCAAACCGAGATTCAGAGAACTCAAGGGACTTTTCCAAGGTCACCAGCCTGTGTGTGAACTGAATTCTTTCCACCTCCAAAGCTCAGGTTTAACCCAACACTCTGTCCCCTCCACCACACATTGCTGGTGTGATGGGTTTAATTCTGCCACTGTTCTGTCTTAGCTCAGGCTTCTATAATAGAATACCACAGAGAAGGTGGCTTGAACAACAGACATTTCTTTCTCACTATTCTGGAGATTGGGAGATAGGTCCAAGATCAAGGCGCCAGCCAACTTAATTCCAGGTAAGTGCTTTCTTCTGGACTTGCAGATAGCCACTTGTTTGCTGTGTCCTCACATGGCAGGGGTGGTGTGTGTATGTGTGTTTCTCTGCTTATGAAGGACACTATCCCTAAGTCCCCATTTCTAATACCATCACATTGGGTTAAGACTTAGGCATAAGAATTTTGGGAGCCACAAACATTCAGTCTATAACATCTTTTCTTCAAATACTAGAGCCTAATTCCCTTCCCTTTGAGTGTGGATCAAACTTTAGTGACACTTTTTAATATTGCAGATTTACATGCAACTGTGGGAAATAATACAGCGACATCCAGTATACCCTTCACCCATTTTCTCCTAATGGTAACACCTTGCATAACTTGAGTACACTATCCCAACCAGGAAACTGACACAATCACCAATGTATTCAGAGTTCGTCAGATTTACATGCACCTGGGTGTGTTGTATGTTTAGTTCTTTGCAGTTTTATCATATGAGCAGATTTGTGTGACTACTACCACCATCAAGATACAAAACAGTTTAATTACTATGATCCCTTGTCTACCCTTTTATAGCCACAGTCACCTCCAACACTTGGGAATGCTCTCCTATTATCCATGTCTATAGTTTTGTTATTTTAAGAATGTCACATAGTGTAGCCATCCAGTGAAATATTACTCAGCAATAAAAATAAATGAAGTTTTGCTACATGCTACCACACAGATGAACCTTGAAAATATAATACTTAGTGAAAGAAGCCTATCATAAAGAATCACATACTATAGGATTCCATTTATATGGAATATACAGGATAGGCTCATTTATTGAGACCAAATATTTTAGTGGTGCCTAAGGTGCAGGGGGCAGGGGTAATAGAGGCTGGTAGCTAAGGGGTGTGTTTTTTGGGGGTATGATTTTAGTTATTGTTTTAATTTCTTTAATAGTTTTGAATTATTCAAGCTTTCTATTATATCTTCTTGACTCTATTTTCATAAGCTATATTTTATAAGTTTCCCCCCATTTTATCCAGGGTTTTCTAATTTATTGATATGTTTGTTATCATTTTCTTGTAACTTCAACACTTCTGTTTTTAATTCATGGTGTTTATTAGTGGTTTCTAGCTTTTCCTTGATGAATTTCACCAGAGCTTTGTCTATTTTGTTCATCTTTTCAAGGAACTCACTTTTGGCTTAGTTATATTTGGTAATGTATCTTTGTTATCAATTTTGTTGATTTTTAAAAATGTTGTTTTTATTATTATTTTTACAATATTTTATTTATTTTTAGAGGGTGGGAAAGGGAAACATCAATGTGTGGTTGTCTCTTGCATGCCTCCAACTGGGGAACTGGCCCTCAACCCAGCCATGTGCTCTGACTGGGACTTGAACCAGCTAGCCTTTGGTTTGCAGGCTGGCACTCAATCCACTGAGCCACACCAGCCAGGGAAATTATTTTCCATTGATTTTTAAAATTATTCCCTTCCCTCTACCCACTTTGGTTTTATTCTGTTTTTCTTTTTCTAACTGATATTATATATTTACCTATAGGTTTTCAGCTGTTTTCCTTTCAGATATTAACATTGAAAATTATAAATTTCTTTAAATGCATTACTTACTCCTCATGCCACAGTGATGGGTGGTGTTTCCTCCCAGTTCTATTGAGACATAATTGACACACACACACTGTAGAAATTTAAGGTGTACGGCACAATAACTTGACTTACATATATTGCAGAATGATTACCACGAGTTTAGTTAACATCCACCATGTCATATAGATTAAAAAAATGAAAAAGAAAAAAAGTTTTTGTTTTGTTTTGTTTTGTTTTACCTTGTAATGAGAACTCTTAGGGTGTTAACTCTCTTAACAACTTTCAAACATACCATATTTGCGAACTTAACTTAATGCCCACAAGGTCCATCCATGTCATCACAAATGGCAGGATTTCCTTCTTTTTATGCCTAGATAATATTTAATTGTATATATTGTACCACAGATTCTTTTTTCTTAATTGTTTAAATTGAATTCATTGGGGTGACATTGGTTCACAAAATCATACAGGTCAAGTGTACAACTCAGCAAAACATCATCTGCATCATGCACGCATCACCCGAAGCAAAGTCTCTTACAGTCCTTATTTATTCCCCCTTTGCCCACCTCCACCTACCCCACCCCTCCTTTCCCTTTGGTCACCATACTGTTGTCTGTGTCTGTATGTACCACAACTTCTTTTTTCATTCATTAGTGAATAAACATTTAGGTTGTTTTCATATTTTTGTTATTGTCAATGATGCAATGGACGTGGAAGTGCAGGTGTTTCTTTGAAATAGTGTTTTTGTTTCCTTTGGATGTACTCCCAGAAGTGGATTTGCTTGATCATATAGTAGTTGTATTTTTGGAGGTAACTCCATAGTGTTTCCCTTGCTGGCTGCTCCAAAATGTGCATTCCTATCAACTGCACATTTTTCCATTTTCTCACTAGCATTTATCTCTTGCCTTTTTGATGAAAGCCATAACAGGTGTGAGGTGATACCTCACTGTGGTTTTGACTTGTATTTCCCTAATGATTAATAATGTTGAGCTTTTTTTTTTTTTTTCATGTAGAAGATTGCAGTGTAAATTCATCTCTGCAGTATCTGTTTTTTGTATTTTTTTCCATTAAAAATACATTTTTATTGATTATGTTGTTACATTTGTCCTGATTTCCCCTTTGCTTCCCTCCGGCCAGCACCCACCTCCCTCCAATAATTCCATGTCCTCAGTTCATGCCCATGGGTCATGCATGTGAGTTCTTCGGCTTTATTTTTTCCTGTACTATTCCTAACATCTCCCTGTCTATCCTGCACACACCAACTATGCTTCTTAATCCCTGCACCTTTCCCCCTTCTATCCCTTTCCACTGCCGGCTGACACCCCTCCAAATGTTCCCCATATCTTTGATTCTGCTCCTTTTCTAGTTATCTGCATAGTTTTAATTTGTTTTTGTCTTGCAAGCACTTTATTTGCCCTTTCATTCTGAATGATAGCTTTCCTGGATAGAGTAATCTTGGTTGTAGGTCCTTGCTTTTCATCACTTTGAATACTTCTTGCCAGTCCCTTCTTGCCTGCAAAGTTTTTTTTTTTCCAAGAAATCAGCTGATAGTCTTATAAAAACCACTTTGTAGGTAACACTCTTACTTCTCTTGCTGCTTTTAAGATTCTCTGTTTATCTTTAACTTCTGGCATTTTAATTATGGTGTGTCTTGGTGTGGTCCTTCTTGGGTCTAGCTTGTTTGAAACTGTGCTTCCTGGACTTCTATGTCTGTTTCCTTCACCAAATTAGGGAAGTTTTCCTTCATTATTCTGTTCACAAAAGTTTTCAATTTCTTGCTCTTCCTCTTCTCCTCCTGGCACCCCTATGTTTCAGATATTAGCACATTAAATTTTCCAGAGGATCCTATGCCTCTCCTCATTTTTTTCAATTCTTGTTTCCTCTTTCTGTACTGGTTGTTTATTTCTTTCTTAGGGTCAAAATAATTGACTTGAACCCCAGTTTCCTTCCTTTCACCCTTGGTTTCATGTGAATTTTTCTGTTTCACATAGCCTAGCCTTTACTTCTTCCTTTCTGTGTTTGTTGTTTTTAGGCGTCACTCAGTTCTCCCACTGACACTTTGATCTGCTCCTTCTTTGGAGCCACACTTCTCTCTCTCCTCAATTTGACAGCTTTCTGTGTTTGCCTCTGTGTCTTAGGTAGAGCTGTCACACTTCATACGTTGTAAGGGGCGGAGCCCTAGGAAATTGTCAATGTGGGGCAACTTATTGCAACACGTTGGGGTGCTCCAAGTGGGGGGAGGGGTCTGAGAGGAAACAAGGCTCCTTGCCTGTTGAGATCAGCAGTCTCTTCCTTCCGCCCAGTCCCCACTGGTTTTCACAGTCAGAAGCAATGTGGCGCTATATTTTTCCCTAGTGCTGGAATCATGGGCTGTGGGATCTGTGTCTGGGCTCGCTTCCCAGGTTTAAATGTATGACTGTGCTTTTTGCTGCAGCCTCAGCTCCAGAGCTGCTGCGGCTCTCCTCCCTGGCTCCACCCCTCCGCCCCATCTGGCTGAGTGTTTCTTTTTTTTTTTTTTTTTAATTTTATTGTTGTTGTATTACATCCATCCCCTTTTTGCTCCCCTCTGTCCCCCCACCCTGGCTGAGTGTTTCTTTACTTCTTTGTTTGTTGCACTTCCGTGTAGTTCGATGTTCTGAAGTTTCTGCATTGTTTTTATTTTTGAGGTAGATATAATTTTAAAAATTTAGCTTTTTTGGTAAGTTTATTTTAGTTGTGAGGGAGATGCAGCATGTCTACCTATGCCTCCATCTTGGCCAGAAGTCCCATTGAGCATCTTTTCATGTACTTCTTGGCCATTCATATATCTTCTTTGGAAAAATGCTTATTTATTTATTATTTATTTTTTAAATAGGTCATTTACCTACTTAAAATTTTTTTTAAAATTATTTTTTAGAGAGAGGGGAAGGGAGAGAAGCAGAGAGGGAGACATCAATGTAAGGTTGCCTTTCACCTGCCTCCAGCTACAGACCTGGCTGGAGACCTGGCTTGCAACCTGGTTATGTGCCCTGGCTGGGAATTGAACCAGCAACCTTTGGGTTCGCAGGCCGGTGCCTTATCCATTGTGCCACCAGCCATGGCTCATTTACCTATTTTTTTTTTTTTTTTTTAATTTTATTGTTGTTGTATTACATCCATCCCCTTTTT